>CM040763.1:6484640-6689640 GCA_022829145.1 Albula goreensis
TGAGTGTGAGTGTGTAGAGCAAGTGTGAGTGTGTAGTATAAGTGTGAGCATGTAGAATGAGTGATGAGTGTGAGTGTGTAGAGCAAGTGTGAGTGTGTAGTATAAGTGTGAGCATGTAGCATAAGTGTGAGCATGTAGAGCGAGTGTGAGTGTGAGCATGTAGAGTGAGTGTGAGCGTGTAGTGTGAGTGTGTAGAGTGAGTGTGAGCGTGTAGAATGAGTGTGTAGAGTCAGTGTGAGCGTGTAGTGTGAGTGTGTAGAGTGAGTGTGAGCGTGTAGAATGAGTGTGTAGAGTGAGTGCGAGTGTGAGCACGTAAAGCAAGCGTGTAGCGTGAGTGTGTAAAGAGTGAGAGTGAGCATGTAGAGTGAGAGTGAGAGTGTAGAGCGAGAGTGTAGAGTGAGAGTGAGAGTGTAGAGCGAGAGTGTAGAGTGAGAGTGAGTGTGTAGAGCGAGCGTCTCTGTGATTTCTGCCCTGTCTTCCTCCCCTCAGTCTTGGCCCTCAGCCCAACAGGACATCCCTGAGTGACTGTTTGCTCCACTCAATATCAACAGACCAAAATAAACCAATCAGGAGGAGAGGGCCCAGTCCCCACCAGTTTCCAGCTGGACGCAGACCAGAGCAAATTCATAACAAAACATCACCAAATCAAGGGGGGACCGGCGCAAGGGGAGCAGAGGGGGTGGGGGAACCCAGAGCTATGCCCGCTCGGGACCATCTCTAACACATGCTATCACACACCATATTTAAGGATACACTTCTTTTTTTTCCCCTCTATCCTTAAGAGGATTAACTTATCTAGAAATCCTAGCCCCTTCAACACAAGCCACACTCCTATATATCCAGTAACTGTTGAGTTAAACAATGCTCAGTGTATGTCTGAAGACCCCACACAAAGAGGGTATAGGCTGGGGTTGGGGTTGGGAGGGGGGTCCAGGGTTAACAGGGCATGACGTAAAATTCATCTTCATGCGCCGTATGAAAGTGGTGATGAGAGAGAACGCGTGAAAGAATGAGTCCGGATTCCCCTACACACAAACAGCGACACTGAACAGGAATAAATGTCACACAAGGACCGGCCAGGACAAGGCCCGTGTCACGCAGAACAGCTCATCTCTGTGATTACACATGAATCTCATTCTAAACGGGCAGCGGGAGCAGGCTCGCCCCAGTAAATGCCCTGGTATGCTTCTCCGCCTGAATGCAAATGCTGACCTGTTACAAATCACACCAGGAAATATGCTACTACCTTTTTTAAACTGCGTGTGTTTTTTTTTTCTTTTAAGAGGTACAAACTTGTCTGGCGCTTCACAGATGGGACTTAAAGACATAAGGTTGCTGAGAGAAGCCCTCAGGCTGATATTAACCTGCTGATATGCTGATAGGAAAAGGACCTCCCCACCTTTAAATGTTATTTTATCTCATGACCAGGTAGGACAGAGGAGCTGTTTATGTACTGTGACACGTTATGGTATCTTATGCCAAGAGAAACAAAAATGTCTCCAAAACAGACTATGGTGAAGCCATATTACCTTTCTTTGGGAAACAAACACGTTAATTTCTCCCTCAAAGGAACAATTGTTCTGTACCCTCTCCTCACAGGAGCTGTGACATAAGCACCTTGCAGGGTTCCACCCCAATGACAAATATTTGTACTTGTTTAGGAACAATATGGCACTGTTGTTTTCAACAAGTGGAGAAAGGGCAAAGAAATCACAGGGTACAGTGAACACAGCTCCAAACATCCTGCATGTGTTTGGATAACTATCTGTAAATGATGTGATCTCCAGCACTGAACTCAACACCTGTGTGCAGGTAATCAGCCTGCTTTTCAGACTGTCTAGAGCAGGGCTTGTCAACTTCAGGTCCTGGGGGCCACAGTGTCAGCAGTTATGTCCTCTAACCACACACTACACCACCTGAATTCACTAATATGTCCACCTTGTGGACCAAGGAGATCAGTTAATTTGGCTGGATAAGGTATCTGCTGACAATGTGGCCCTCAACACCTGGAGTCAAAAAGTGTTGGCCTTAAACTCCTGTTGTACAATGTGTCATCATATTTGTAGATGATATAGATGTATTTGACGGCAGTGATCCAGCATAGTTGTACAGCTCATCTAAAAAAAAAATCTAAAAATCTTTTAGGACAATATTTTAACATAGATGTCTCTTCTTCTACTGTCAAACAATGTGCTCAAGACAAGAACTCCTGTGTTTTTATTTCAGTCACACTAACAAACTGAACTCTAATAAGATTAACACCGATTTCCCCACCTGCAAATTAAGGAAAGGGACGAAAAGCAGTTTGGACAGGCGAAGTTGTATTTTCGAATCTTCATCATCAAAATATGACGTGTCAACGAAGAAGACCACGCAACCACACTGTGCCAAGTTACTCTTCCTCAGAGCATATATGTTTAATTCCAACCACAAAAAAAAAAAAAAACTAAATTAATAAATAAATAAACTGAGAATCCAAGCGCTTACAAACTGGTTTATGAGAAGCTTTCATGTAGGCAAAAGTAATGAGACCAACAAGCATGTGTTAAGCTTAGCGATAATGAAGAGGTTTATATAGGAGTTTATAAATGTGTTGCTTTCGCTCGGCTTAATGTCCGCCACTCATTAAAAAACCTGAGCACTAAAAAACCTCAATCAGCAGGCCACTAAGGCATACATTAGAGGAATATGAAAGAGGAGAAACGACAGAAGTCAGCCAGTTCAAGTTGACCAGGCACTTGAAACAGAAAGAAGGAGGGGTGTCAGGACAGGGGGGAGAGCGAGCGAGAAAGAGAGAAAACGCGACAGGCACTCAAGGTTAACTTCCCTCCCGCGCCTTCTACCCTCAAATGTGCATTTCTTCAAAAACGTATTTGAATAAGGCTACTTGATGGAATCAAAGACTCGGACTGTTTGACTGCGAGTAAATTTAAACAAGCAAGCATGCACCCCTCACAGCGGTTTACCCATTATACGGCAGATTGGCGGTAAGATGAAAGACAACGGTGTGGCTGAGCGGAAAAATAAATAAATATATTAAATAAATAAATAAATAAATAAATAAATAAATAATTAATTCACTGAAGAATTTTCGTCTCAGGGTGCGGAGATCTCTGTGCATCTCTGGCTCCATACTGTGAAGATACTGTTATGCCTCATGAATGTATTCTTTATTATATTGTCAGAGGCTGTGTGTTCTGGTCTTGATAACAGGTTACCGGATTCGTTGCTTCATGTGATATGCCGTAAGAGGAGTCCGCGCGGTTTCACCATGCGAGGAAGACGAGGTGTGAAACAGGTTCGTCCCGCTAAAGGAGCTGGGACACTTCCATGAACGAGCCCCCTGTGTGTGTGTGTGTGGGTGGGGGTTCGTGTGCTGGTTTATCAGCTAATCAGAATTAAACGCTACAGTAGGAGGCCTGGCCCTATCTCTGCTTGGGAGGGGAATGCTTGCACGGCCCGGGTGACAGGATGTGAGGGACCGGGATCCTGCCCACAGAACAGCTGTTTGGAGAGCCATTTCCCTGCGACGTGTAGATAAACGACTCACTTACAAGCTTACTGACTTTATTGTCCCCTTAGGGAAATATTTTTTGATGCGGCATAACCGCATTAAAGACATAACAAGCCGTATAAATACAACAAGACACACAACATAAATACAATAAAAAGACTAAATGCAAACATGAAAAGAATTATGTCAACAGTAGTACCACAATGAGACAATACACACTGCTCTACACTACGGGTAGAGATGCAGGCTGGACCCTGGTATTTTCAGCTTCTTAACCCTATCAAATTCCCAGACTATATCAATTGCCAGGATTTAATCATTGTGTCCCTTGCTTTGTCTCAAAATTTAAAATGTAAGTAGTGTTAACCTTCTATTTTAAGGCACAGAATTTTCACCACTTTTTTAAAGTAACAATACCATTTACTGTCAAATAATAAGTTAAGGGTGCACAATGAATGAGCTTTGGCTGTAATGGCACAGCTGTCCTTTGTACTGTGCATTTATCAGTCATCGCTGGCAGCTGTATTGATTTTAAATGAGCAAAGCTAAAGACGCTCCTCACAAGTATGTCATTCCTGGATTCAGTTATACATTGCCCACAGAACATTTAAACACCTCAACAGAAATCCAGGCAACAGAATTAACTAATTATATGGAAATTTCAGACTTAAGTGTTCTGCCCAACCCCTCTTAATTGAAACCTAATGCTACCGGGGCTGCTAATTTAAAAGGGGTGGGAGGTATGGACAACATCTGGAGGAAATTCTGCCACTCTTTACCACAGAGCGAGGCCCGGTGGCACCTACCAAAGTAAAGAGAAAAAAAGAGGAGGGGAAAGATGAAGGAAAGTAGGTGTGAGTTCTGAACTAGCAGTTTTCTGTTTTCACTGTTATTTTTAGTCACTGCGTTCACGTCAGGGCTAAACTAAGGGCAGACATTAGCGTGGAAGGATAAATGGTGAAAAGGTACACTTTGGGAGAAAGTGGATCCCTCCCACACCTCGCGTGGTAAAAGTACGGAATATAAAACGGCAGTGCAGTTTGCACCCGGTCTAGCCTCACTTGTCTTGACTTGTAACTCTGAGTTTGACCAGCTTCAATGTGGTGTATTTCTGCCCCATTCTGTAGAGAGGAGCTGTGAAAATAAACCAACGTGCCAGTTACTGTTACTAACTGATATTCCCCACGATTCAGAGTGAGCATGTGCAAAGACAAACCTCCAAAGCCAACCAAAATCCGCCTACAGAAATCTACTGGCACCAATCAGATTGCAGGAACCTTCGGTCACACTTCATTAGAGGTCTTGGATGGCAGACCAGCATCCACTAGCTGCAGCCTTAGGGAGCTGGCTTTGTGTTCCGACGTGTTGTTTGGGCAGGTTTGATACAGTAATTAGCCCTCATTCTGATGTTCTGCAAAGACGAAGGCTGGTGAAATGGCTCTCTGTCACAGCCCATTAAGGTATTGATTGAATCCCACAAATAAAAAATAATGAAATAAATAAATAAATATTCACTGAAATTGCAAGCAGGGACCGCCACTCTGCTTGATATCATTCATGCGCTAAATAGGACGCGGTAATTTGAGGCAGACTAGAAAACCATTTCCTAAACTCAGACATGCGCCTACCCCGATATTTTAAGCACTTCCAATCACGGTTCATATTTTAAAATCTTCAGATTTTTACCTTGGCGGTGCAGTGCATTAGATACACAATATATCGCACAATGCAACAGGCACAGATTGAAAAAAATGAAAAAAATGTTTCAATTAACTAAAATACGGGTATGGCAAATCGCATCGATTGAATCAATTCAATAAGGCAGGGCCGACTGGTGGATGTCTTAAAATTTGGTTCCCAAGATCATGAATAAAAAGTTGCTCAAAGTAGATGTTCACATTATATATTTTTTTACATAAACTGTCTGCAATTCCAGTTTTCCTCATTCATATAGAAAATGTGTTTTCCAAATGAAAATACTCTCAGGATCGCCCGTTTGAAGCAGTCAAACCTGGGAATATGAGATCAAATAAAGGTTTCTGTGCAGGCTGAAAGCAGAAATGGATTCACTCACAAGCAGAGATACGTGTGTTATAAAATTTTATAAAATTACTATTTTTTACATCATTCTTAAACAGCCCATTTTCCCCCAGAGTGGTAATGCTTTTACCAAGTCAGTATAAATAATTCTTTCTTCACAAATACGGTATCCAAACGATCGTCTTAGAGTAACAGACAACTCTTCGGCTGGGCCCTCCAATCTTGCCCTCTGCAATTTTCAAGAAATGAATAACACTTTCACATGCCAAGTTTGGTGGAACTTTCAGTCAACTTGTATCAATAATATTTTGAAACTAATGATAACTTTTAAAAAAAGGCACATATTCCATCACAGAAAAAAAAATGTTTGGACATAATATACAGACATAGCGGGTAATATATATTTTTTTTTACAGACACAACTTCGAAAGGCCTTCCATTCACCATTTCATCTGACAGGGCAACAAGGCGTCTAGATTTGAAAATATTTTCACATTTTTTTTTTCAAGTAAAGAACAAAAATTGAAGGTTTTGGTGCATGATTTATCTCCAGCTCCTCTGCATATGAAGCTGTGGAAATTTTTCAGATTCAGTCGCCTTTGGTTACTTCCAATGTTGGCGATTACAGTTACGAACAGAAATGACTAAGAAATATTGGCTCTACAGTCCAGAAAGACTCGAAAAAGACAATAGACCTATAAATACTATTTAGCAGGGAAAATTGCCATTAAAAGTAAGCCAGCACTTTAGTTTAATTATTCTAAGTCTCAATGCATTGCTATGGGCTAAAGTAGAGTGCCTGGAACGGACAATAAAAAAATTAATGTTCAGAAATTGATTCCTTTATGAAAGGTATTCACAATGAGTATTAGACGACTTTTTAGCCCAGGCACACGTCAGTATTTGCAAATGGACATTTGCGAAAGGAAGGAATACATTATAATTTTGTATACTGCCATTACCGAAGTTTCAATGAAAAGCCTTTAGTCAGTGCAATGAACCACTTATCAGTGTCTCCTTATTGCCTTAAAAGCAGCCCGTATTCCGCAATTTGAATGGCAAAAAAAAATGTAATGACATTGAAAACAGAACTGGGTGTACACTTTCTGGGAGATAAATGGTTCTTTTGGTTATGTTGGAAAAAAAAAATCAGAGGGGGCCACATTATTATAATCCAGTGCGACTCAAAAAATAATTGTTTATTCAAAAACTGGAGAGTACCAGCGAACAGCTCCCATCCTTATGAAAATAAAAAAAAAACACTACCGTTCCAAAAACTTACCATTCAATTTTGTACATTTTTTTTTTTCTGGAGCCAAAAGAACGGCATCTATTAACTTTATAAAAAATAAATGGCAACAAAATATTTCCTACAGTTTTAATATATTCCAAGGTAAATCATTTTTCACTAAAAATCCATCATCACACGCTGCTGGAAATTGCAAGCCTACATCAGACAGGTTATCAGACAGGTCAGAGGTTACTCATTTGCTTGTTTGTTTATTTGTTCTTCGTGAACTGAAGTACAGAATGCTTATTCATGACCACAGTTGTTTAACTCTTCAATTTATTTAACGTCCTTACTCCAGGAGTGTCAAACTCCAGTACCGCAGGGCTGCAGTGTCTACAGGTTTTTGCATTTTCTTTCCAATCACCAGTTATTTCAGACCTCTGAAATCAGTTGCGTGGGCTCTGTGGAATCAGTGATTTAAATTAATCAATTAAGCGACGGAAAACACTCTAAAGAAGAAAAACAGCATGCGGCGGGGCCCTCAGGGACACCTGTGATCCACACAAAGGCCAGAACTACTGAAGAGTCAGCTTCTCTTCAGCACTCTCTGTCTGTCAAGGCCAGGGCTGTTTTCCACACTGCCAGCCACTTGCGTGACGTGCTACCGCTAATGTGCAGCTACATCTCTGCTAACCTGCACTGAAAAGAAAAATGATGCCTCAGCGATACTTAAGGCAAAAACAAGCCAATCACCTGCAGGGATCATTTTGAGTTGGATTAACTTGCTTTACGGCAAAGTAAAGAAATACAGAGTTAATAAAAACTCAAAAAGATCTGTGCTAACTGTTGCCTTAGAGTGTGTAGGTGCATTGCAATAGTTATAAGAGCTTATGTAGTTGTGACCTAATGAACCTAAGCTGTCCTACCTAACAACACTAACTATTATTATTAATATTATTATTATTACACACTGACATAGGAACACACAGTTCTAGCACAGATCTATTTAAACACTGCACACAGACTTTATTTTCTCTGAGCATTAACTGTCTCAACTATCATTTTCTGTGATCACTTTTAATGAGCTGAACTTAAGACATGCAAACAATCAATTAATTCAATTAACAAATAAATCCATATTGTCTATTGAACGTTTAAATCATTGAGCAGCTTTTTTTTTCTGAATAAATTGCTTGTTGGCATGTAACTTCACAGATTCTGTAAGCACATTTCTGCTGAGTGACTGAGCTAATGTCTTTCTGACAGAGGTGGTTACCTGAAATAGACATCCTTTTGATTGTATACATCCACATGTAATGTTTTATTACAATAAAATACAAAATATAGTATGCGATGTAGAATGTAACATAATGTAGCCCCACTTATCAGGCGTACAATAATGTGATAGTAAATACGAGCCTGACATGATTTTCTTTCTGATGTGCTCTTTCTGAAAATTCAAACCCCCCCCCCAAAATAAAGAGAGAAACCTGGTGTGGAGGAGGCCTTCGTAGAGACATCTGCCCCAAGCCCCCCCGAGCAGACGGCATGCTGCCCCATGCTTATGCCACATAGCAGGACTATGAGGTCATTCCGCTCTCCACTCACATTCCCACAGGTCAGGTGACAAATATCCGTCTTCCCTTTTGTTCAGGCTTCTCTGCTTCGACTCACAGGCAAATTTCACTTCTGCCTTAACTTGTAAATGCTGTTACTAAAAAGCAGGTTGCGCTTCTTTTTCTAAATCCAGGTGTTTCACACTACTGCCACTAAATCTTGAACAATAATTGATAATGATCATTTCCCTACATAGGATTAATTTCTCTCAGCTTGGTAAAAAAAAAAAAATTAAAAGTTTTTTTAACATCACTGTCAGTGGTATCATCCAAACAACTTCCCAGACAACTTACTCTTGATGGCAGGTAAACATTAAAATACACAATTTTCTGTATGTTTTCAGTATGCTAGTAAGAAGATATTTGTCAATTGATAATTATGACCATTGCTCCTGCATCTTAGCTTACTTTTCTGTTCAGGAATTAAAAATCACAGGGATGGAATGTCTGGACATACGACACTGTGATAATTTTCCTCTCTGTGATTGGGAACAGAGGATCATGTTGGCACCGTTTCTGTATGAGAGGAATGCTCTATAGAGCAAACAGAGGTTCTGCGGTAAGCCACGGTGTCTGAGGTAATTAACCTACCAGTGCAGGATCCTTTCCGTACTGTTACCGAAGGTATTTCAATACAGACGTTACGAGGACTTTCCCCTGTACTGTCCTACATATCTAGCACTGCTTCCTCTTGCCACTCACAAAAATCTTGATCAGTCATATTTAGGCGAGAACATTCTGTGCTATTACAGCAAGCACTGCCCAACAGAGTCAGCGATGCCTGTATATTGTATCTAGCTGAGAGACTGCTGGAGAAGACAGAGGAAATGAAGGCTTTTACTAAAGAGAAAATTGTGTAAAGCGCAGCGCTCAGAAAACTACCCGCCAGCAAATTCTACCCAGCTGGGCAACCTCAGACGACGACTGAGATTCAGGCAGCTGTGATCACAAGTCGGCCGAAGTGAGCCTCAGACTCGTGCTGTATGAGAAAGTTAGCATGGCTAGGGGGTGTTGTTCGCTGTGATTTCAAAAAAAAAATGTACCAGCAACCGCCCTATACAGTGACTGTATGTATGACACAACACAGGTTCATGTTATACATCACCTTCAAAAACAGCCATTCACTGACGCCTTTGAAAAGTCTGGAAAGTATTTATAAGACCATTTGAACCTTTAATTATGTGTCCAGCTGATAGCTAAAGTTTTGTGGCCAGCCCCAGTCAACCCATTCTAGATCAGCAAAGAACACCAGTTAAGCTGCAGGTGAGCCAGTGCTAAACTGAACAGAGAACAATTATTTCAAGAATAATTCTTCAGAATTATTCAAAGAAGACAATTGTTTTTTTTTTTTTTACAAAAATCCACATTGATAAAAAGATAGTAGGCAATAAACTTTCACTAAGTTGTACTTTTTATTGACATATATTACGCCAGATAAGAAAAGGTACACTTTATCCCCATTTTTTAACGCGTCTGTGGTAGTTCTGCTTCCCCTCCAGAAACAGACAGTATGAGCAGAAGCCCCAACATAGATAGGTGAACTTTTCACACTCTCGGCACCACAGACTCCCACCGGTCAGTGGTTTCTGCAGCTGGAGCACGATCTTAACGTGGGGCGGTGTCATATGAAAAATATTCCGCTCCCCGAGCCCTTAAAAAAAGAGTTTGGTCATTAATGAAATACAGGTTGCAAAAAAATGAGATCATGCTGGGCATGGATTTCAACAGCCGTACTTTAAAAAACGGCTAAGAAAGAATATTATTAAACATGAACACAAATAAAATCACTGCAGCCTAAGAAAAGGGATGAAAGTATGTATATTTATAACAAGAAAAGAAGGATGTCTTTACACATTTATCCATTTACACAAGGCAAACAGCTTTTAACCGCTGCTCTGAAACAAGGCGAGCCCACAGAGAGCTCAGACTAAACAATCCCATCCCGGCCAAAGACAGACGCTAACTGACTCCAGGAGAGTGTTAGCATTGCAGGATGTCTCACCCTAATTGCTGACTATCAAATCTCACAATGGAATCTGTCTATTTGGCAAAAGCGTTCCAGCAATTTCCTCCTCAAGACGATGTTCTTGGGTGTCAACTTTCGAACACAAGGCGGCAACAAGTTTTGATTGGAATCAATCAAAAAAAGACATCAACGGCAATCTGACTGTATGTAGTATTGTGATTTTTTTTTTCTAAGCAATTGTGATGTTACGGAATGGAATCAAGTGAAAAAATTACAAATATCTGACATGACACAGTCCAGCATGTGCACATACTGCAATACTGGTGCTTTTTTTATGGCGGTTTTTTAGCCAATCTTTTTCTCATTAATTTGGGACAGTCAGTTGCGTCTCTCAGGTTACGGCTGGGCCACCTGTTAACAGCAAGGGCAGGGCAGATCCTGAAATACGCCTCAACACATTCTCCTGTTACTATTTCCTCCCTCTGCTGGCAACACGCTACTTCGACCACCATCAAGTGAGGAACAGCTAATGAGCGGAATCAGAAAAGGATCATCTTTTTTGGGGGAGATGTGGGGGCATTTGGTGGTTAGGGAGCAGCTAAATATTGGGATTGGTTCTGCATTATTTAAAGAGTGAAATCAGGTGAGTTGGAGCCAATGACTTTGAATGAATTTGTATGAGGAGCAGCTTAAGGCTGGGAACAGATGAGAGCAGCTGAAAACTCGAAGAGATAAACACTGAGAACAGAGGAGGCCCATAAATTACATATACGAGAAGGAGGGAAGGAACAAACATGAGCAGATGAGCAGGTAAGGATTGGGATCAGGGGAGGAGCAGCTTAAGGATGAAAACAGGGGAGGCCAAGGAAAAGCTTACATGAGGAGGAGGGAAGGAGCAGTATCGAGAGAGGAGCAGGTAAGGACTGAGATCAGGGGAGGAGCAGCTTAAGGATGAAAACGGCGGAGGCCAAGGAAAAGCTTACATGAGGAGGAGGGAGGAGCAGTATCGAGAGAGGAGCAGGTAAGGACTGAGATCAGGGGAGGAGCAGTAAGGACTGAGATCATGAGGAGGAGGAAGGAGCAGCAGCAGGTAAGGACTGAGATCAAACAGGATGGGAGGCCAAGGAAAAGCTTACATGAGGAGGAGGAGGAGCAGGAAGGAGCAGGTAAGGACTGAGATCAGGGGAGGAGCAGCAGGATGAAAATGGCGGAGGACTGAGATCAGAGGGAGGAGCAGACTGAGATCAGGGGAGGAGCAGCTTAAGGATGAAAATGGGGAGGCCAAGGAAAAGTTTACATGAGGAGGAGAGGAGGAGCAGTATCTCGAGAGGAGCAGGTAAGGAGCAGGAGAGACTGGGATCACAGAGGACTGGTCAACCTGGTCAGTATGTGACATGAGGCTTTCTGTTTTCCTAAGCCAAAGTCATGCTCCGAGCCTCCAAACTTCAAACAGCTCAAATACCACAACATTCATAAAACACAACTCCACCGCTGGGAATTGAAAAAGGAAAGGGAAAAAAAAAACACAAAAAGGTAGCAGACCTCAACAGCAGATGGTAAAATTAACATTTCAACAGTTCTGGCCTTTCATCTGGGTCTCTGCAGTGCGGCTTTTTTCTGGAAAATGCGAGGGTTAGGTTTGGAGGGATGCGGAATTACAGAAAGCATCTGGAAAAGGGGAAAAGGAATACTGGCTCATTACTCTTGATATTCCTTTTCTATGAAAAATTAAATAGGTCTGTTTTTCCGGTTGTGCTCTCCAAGGCACTCTCAGCTATGTTATGAAAACATCATCTCAGTAATTTATATGCGAAAGAACACCTTTTAAAAAAGTAAGAGCTTTTTTTTCATTTCGCTTTAATTTCGTCCTTTTCATCTTGTCGCATCTCAGTAAATCTTTATTTTACATTATTTTATGTGCTACAACCTATAATATGTTTTATTTTAGGAGGAAATATCTTCATTTTATCAGATGCAAACTCTACTGCACTGAAAGGATTCTCTCAGGTCTTCATCGTTGATATTAGTACAACGGTTACACCTTGTACAACCAAATGTCTCTCCCTCCCTCCCTTTCTCACTCACTCCTTCTCTCCCTCCCTCTCCATCTCTATCTCAGCAGTTTTATTAAAACCTACAAGCTAATTGTCAGCCCTTCTCCTTTGATCATCTATATGTTAATTATATTGCATAATAAATGTAAATTAGAATATATGATAAGTAAAAATAGGCTAATACGAATATGAAGGTCCCCCTGAAACATGTTAGGTTGGTTTATTCACACAGATCATTGCGAAAGCAGGACTTAACATCTGCCAAAAACAAGACCCATAGATGGTACCTATCTTGATTTATTTAAATCCCACACGTCTTTCTATAAATGGTCTCTTAGAGAAATCCAAGAAATTCCTTGATACAGACCTACAGCTCAAATACCTTGGCTAACTAGCAATTAACTTGTTTTCAGTGGTAAACCCTTTTGATAGATTGGACATGGGGGCAGCCCTTAGGTTTAAACATGAATGGAGCTAAGAATGGAGAATCTGATTGGCTAAGCCAGATGTTTGCTATGAGAGAAACCCTGGGTCTTGTGACCTTGAGATAGCCCAGGTCCTACAGATCCCAAATCAACTGGCTGTAAATGTATGGATAGTCCATTAAAAAAATAAACGTTATGATCCTGTTGGTAAATCTATAAAAGTGTTATATCTCTTCAAAACGCTTCATAAATGTTGGAAAACACATATAACAAAAAAACAATTTATTTTAAACACAAAAGGCCAAAACCCAAAATTCAGGCTGGCAACCATTCTACTAAATTGGCACCCACAGCCAGCCAGTCACCATTAGGGGTATATACACATCTCCTTCAATCAATGCTAGCGCTCCTGTAGTATTGTGTAGCCTGTTGTCTGGTAAACATGTTCAGTGGGACCATGTTTGCTTCAGCTGCATGGTGGAAACTCCAGCCACAATTGTTGACACAGATTTACAAAAAAAATCAAATGAAATGTATAAATAAAAATATATATACGTAGAATGAAGGCAAATGGATTGCATGACAAAGTGCAAATGAAGATTATTCAATTTAAATTTTCTCTGAAAATACTGAACGCATAGTCTCTGAACAGTGGCTAAGAAAAACAAAAAGCAATTCAACTCATCAATGCGTTCCACGAGAAAGCTATTTTTCTGTGGTGAACAATGAAAATAAATTGTGAATGTAAACAGCCTCACTATGTTCTAAGCATTCAATGGAACTGCTCTGTAGTGCCTATTAATTTGACACAGTTATGGCTAAATTACATATGTTCCACCTCTGTGACATTTTAAATGCAATTAAAGCTGGTTATGAAAGAGTGTGGGCTACGTTGTGATGAAGGAAATCACTTGTGTGATTAACATGCAAACGAGCTCATGCTGGCAGACTAGATTGGGGTTTGAAAACCTCAATTACTTTTGTGTGATTATCTATTTACCAGTACACACACTTCCATTTTTCATCTCCTTCCAAGCCGGCCATGCATGGGCCCCATTGTATTCCTACATTTATTTATGACAGGCACATTACTGAAATACAATTATGACTATTTTCCGTGAAGAAATACTGCATTTTTTAAAGGTTCCAGTGTACGCTACACACATACACAGGCACACAAACATCCTCTAATTCTATGATATATTTGACTTTTTTTTCCAACCTTGGTATTTTTTAATACCTGCCTCTCCTAATGTAGACTAACAAGGTTTCATAGATGTTGTAGAAAATGTGTGTGTGTATGTGTGCGTGTGTGTGAGCTCTTTCTTCCAGTCCTCATATAATAATGACTGGACCAGAGGTAATGGAAAAAGGTCACCTTCTTCTGTGCTCCATCTGTTTTAAACCATTACCTGCTTGCATTTTAGAAAGCAAGCATTATGAATTAAAAACCCGGTCTTTCTGTCAGCCTCTATGAAAATATCACATTATAATCTACAGGTATATCAAATGGAGAGCTGTAGCAGGTTCTTCAAATCAACAGGCCCCACATAAGCACTTTCAGTCTTGGGCATCTGCATATTGATGTAATTATCAAAAGCACGCCTGACAGCACCTCAGTTATTTAATTAATTCAATCGGCTGAATAATCACACAGATTTCACACTGAATTGCATTTGTCCAGAAAAGCTGCAAGTGGTCTACCTGCCAACATAAAAAAAAACATTAAAGGATGAAGATGTATTCCCCATCCTTGCATTTTCCTAAGTGTAGTGGACTGAATATCTAATTCAATAAGGCATAGTATAAGCATGAGAAAACATTTTCTTCTACACTGTAAAACAAATGCGCAAAAACACCTTCAGAAACACATTTTAATGCGCAACAAAACAGATAAGCTATCCAAGCACGAAAGCAGAGAGTAAATAAGTGTGAATTACCAAAAATTCACTCATTAAAGCATTAATTGAAATTTGGTGGGTGCTTCTGTAATAAAGCAAATAATTGCTTTGTATGAGCTGCTAATCCAGAAGGAGAAAAACACCATCTGCATTCTGTTGTTTTGCAAGTCTGCTCTAATGAAAGTCCTTTGACAGAAAGCTCAGCAAATTAATGAGACTTGCAAGACAACAGTGTGGAGAATATATTTCCATTTCTGTTATATGTACATAGGGCATGCTTCCCTGCATCTGTGCTGACATAGAGTCAGGTGTATTATATGGGTGCTTAGTTTTTTTACAGTTTTGCATTGCTAAAATAACAGAAACATCTAGCACAGAATTACACAAAGGATATGGCACTCAATAAGTGCTTAAAGCTACTTGGATACTAAAATTCCCAGTAAATATACAGAAATGTTTATAGTCAATTTCTTCACTTATTGTATTTGTTGGCTTGAAAATGAAACTAGTTGTCAAATTATTACTCCACAATGGAGAACATGCATTGCAATGGATTCAAAAATTTTGACACAAAGGGTGGTAAGGTTCTAAGGGAAATGGTGAATAAAATTTTTGTCACAGATGGTTTGAAATTGGTTTAAAATTTAAAAGTGGGACTGCTGTTTTGTGTTGAATCAGGACAGTGACAGTGGGACCATGGCACTGAATGTAGCGCCCTGGGATTGCAATGCATGATTGGCTGTACTGTTGACCAGGGAGGGAGGGATACAATCTTCAGGGATGTTTATGACACATCACCCAACAGTGACCCCTGCTGGCCATTTGAGTCCCTGCAGTCATTGTGCACAAAGCTGTACATGAGAAGTCTTTCTTGGTCTCTCGGCATGAAAAGAAGTGGAAATTGATGCCAGGTGCTTTGGAGTAGGGCATCATGTCTGATGCCCTGAGTTCACAGTGGTAGCGATTTTGAATGCTTGAGTACGAATGCACTCGGCATTCAAAACAGGGAAACAAATCGGAGCAGCATGCAGAAAAATTATAATATGCACAATGCTATCTGTTATCAGACATGGGTGTTGGATTAAGTTTTGGATTAAAATGAACTGGATTGGAAAAAGAACTTCCCAAAAACCACACCTTTTTTCTTCAGTTTCAGGGTGCAGGAGTTGATATGGAAACAGTGCCATCAAGTGATGTCAGACAGGATTCCCAATTCCCCCAGGCACACACACACACAACTTACACGTGCATTCTGCTCCTTCACACTGAGAGTCCTGCTAGCCTGTACAGCAGTAACAGTAAGTACCAGAGAGTTGGAGGAGTTGAAGGGAGTTAGTAATAAACATTATAGCACCACATCTCTGCCACAGAACACGGGCACAGAGTCAGCCAGGCCACCCCGAGCATACCGTCTAAAACCCCGGCAGTGCCTAGGCCAGAGTCACCATGTCTACTGCTCTTCGCTTTGCTCTTAAAAAAGGGTACAGAACCAATTTCAGTACTTTCTTATGTCCGCACTTCCGTATGGGGAAAATATCCATGCATGACCACATAAAATGCAGAATCACTCTTAAGTAAAAATGAATTCAGTGTAAATTGAAAAACTGAAACACTAAATGCTGCAAATAAAAATTTGAAAAATTCTGTTGAAGAATACAGGTTCCTACCCATTCCTCACATATCCAAGCAATACTGTCTCCTTGGTAAAAGGCAGAACGGCAGAGGAACATGCTGGAGGATGGGAAGGATACACTGTGACTTACTGGCAGGGACATCATTTGCATTTAATTAGGGGTTTGCAAAGACACATAAATACTGAAATGAGTGACTGCTCTGCCAATCCGCATTACAGGTAGGCTTCCTGTTCATTTTCAGTGCTCAGAATCGTTTAAACTTCCCCTTCTAGCGCTAACGAAATCTATTGATCTGGGAAACAGCACACTCTGGGGACGTACTTCACTTGATGTTATGTATCTAATGATGAAATGAATAACGATTATACCATTTGGTAATTAAACATCTTACAAACCATTTAACTGACTGTACGTCAGAAAGGTCACCTGAGGTCACGGTGATTGTTTTTCATTTGTTACTTGGCATGAAGGGGGATGGGGGTGGGGGGACAGAGAGAATGAGAATGAGAGTGGGAGAAAAAGCACAGCACTTCCACTGCACGATGGCTGAAAAACACTCTCTGGGTTGTTAGCAACTTATGCCACAAAAGCCTTCTTGCTGTCAAAGCTCTAAGAGGAAAACAATTAAAAAGCAAAGGGAGTAGCCCTGGCTTTCTGAAATAATAATAAAAAAAAATATATGAAAAAAATCATAGATTTAGAAATCTCATTAGCCAAAAACCTGCAGACTTTCACAAAGACAAACCTGTTTTTTTAATGAGAACAAAATAAAATGATATTTAGTCAGTGGCCATAAATAAGGAAGGTGTTAAGTAAGAATGTAAGATGTGTGTTTAAAGGACATTTTGCATCTAATTGTGCATACAGTAAGAGCGTTAATGATCCTTACGGATGTAAATTCAAGCAAGAAAAGCAATGTACAGTCAATATTTGGACAAAACTTCTCACTGATGTGAATAACTCCATTGCTACAGACGGTTTTCCTAGTAGGCCAAGAAAGTTTAAAAATACTAGGAATAGCACAGCAGACAGCAGAACACCCTTTAAAATGACAAATCCCCATAACACCACAAGCACCTGCAATGATGTGCCCATCATTTGAGTTTACAGGCAAGGGTGCGCATACACACACACACACACACACACATACACACACACACACATGCACACATATGCACACACACACACACACACACACACATGCACACACACACACACACACACACGCACACGCGCACACACACACACACACACACACACAAATATATAAAAAGGATGCTTCATGACAAAGCCTGTTATTCCAATTTAAAAGCCAGAAAATTTCATTTTCCAAAAGACGCACAGGGGTTCACGTGAGCGTGCCGGTCCTTGGGGACTTACAAAGACGATATGAGGTAAAACACTGTAGTAAGGACGGCGAGTTGGATTAAAGCTTGGCGTGAGCGGAGAAAGAGCCTGGCACAGGAAAAAAGGTAGAAATGTTAACAATGGCAAAATGGAGGGCGGTATCATAAGGTTCAATACGTGCAATAATGAATACATGTGAGATTATAGAACTCATTCCGTCATTTACATAATGTAAGACACTTTTTTTCCTCCCCTGGTATTCACTAAATAAATGAGGACACTATCATAGCAGTGGAAATTTTTTGACAAAAGGCAGGAGTCTGGGATTCAGATGGACCTTGTGCTTCTGACAAAGCAGCTCCTGCTCAAACGCGTTTCTGAGCGGTTGACTGAAAAAGACCTTGAAGAATATTTATTATTGAGCACAATGCAAATGTATTGCCCTGTCACCAATGCCACTTTGAAACCCCAGAGATATAATATCTAGCACTAGAGATTTTACATAATTAACACAGAAAATATGAGGTTTATAAAAAAGGTATTTAAATGTGAGTTTAACTCTATAAGAGGGGTTTTGAGCACGTTTTCAGCTTTAGAGGATGAACACAATGTAAACATAATGAGTGCCTATGATTAAGAATAAAATGGTTCAGTGAAACTGACATTACAGCTTGCACACAAATAAAAAAATGTATAGAGTTTTTTTTTTGCCAGACATAAAACAGGTATGTCTCACTACAGAAAATATACCGATTTAATTATTTCCATTTATGGTGACTCTTTGGAATAAAAGGTATGGAACTGATGCGGTCCCTTTGACTGAATCCCTTCCACAGCCCACTATTGTGGAATTCATTCATCTCACATTAAATCAGATCTGAGACTGACACCGTACCAACATGGCCGACGATGGCGATGTCAGGGAATTCACCCATACAGGTAAGCATCGTCTCATCATGGAGGGTAGACTCCTGGAGGCCTCCAGCGTCTACAGGTATTTCCTACAGCCGAGCACTTCTCCACCTGATTTTAGTGCCTGCTTTACCCTCCTTGCTCAGGAAGTGACCCAATTTGTGAAATAAGGTGGTGTAGTATGAGTATAGAGAGAATACCTGCAGATCCTTCACATTCCATGACTGGGGTTGTACTGTACTGTACTGTACTGTACAAGGCCTGTCAAGTGAACTGTGATGGACACTGTACTTCAAAACGCAGATGAAAGGAGTATTTCCCGTTCCCTTGCCTTAAACTGTACCCCTACAACCATCCCACAAGACATTCCGCTATACAGAATTTTTAATGAACCCCATAACCTCTCATAAAATGTCTGATTCCCACACTTAAAAGTCTGGAGTGACAGTGTAATGATAGACTGTCAAACATTTTTGTGTTAACTGTCACAGGTTCAATCCCATGTTCTCTTTCTGTTAGAACCTACAGCCAAAGAGAAAAAGGTTCTTTACTGGTAATCACAGGCAACCTTTTTGGTACAGTGTAGAAACCACTATTTTGTAAAATGTTTTGTTAATGGTTAACTAATAGTTCTGTGTAATATCAAAAATGACTTCCCAATAATTGTGAGTACAAAATCATATTTTGGTGCTATTTAGAAGCTTTTAAGAGTTTTGGCACTGCTCCTAATTACATTACACACTTCACAATCTGAAACAATGAGGATCAGATTTGTCGATGTGTTGAATGTAAAAAGGCACAGAAGGCCGGCAGAAACATGTGTGAAAATTCTCCAAACCTTTTCGAAGAGGCATGTTGTTACATGAGAAAAAAAAGCATCTGACATAGGCTTCAACGAGATTTCTTAAACATGCCGTACATTCTGTACTAAAGAGACAAATAACTCCACCAACGGCTTTCTACGTGACTCAGCAAAAATGCCTGACCTCATAAGAAATGTATGGGTTTGGGAATGGAGCACACAGCTCTGTGCTTATTCAACTCCGAGTGTGGCGCATGAAGGTACGTTTCCTCCAATTACCCTGTTTTTTCAGTCCTACACTGTCAAGGTAAGAGAAAACATTCTCATGAGTTCCTGAGGCGAAATATGTCCACACTCATTCTCTCTCACAAACACAAAGGCGGACACTTACGCAAGCACATGCAAACATGCATGTGCATGCATGTGCATGCTTACACATAGACACACACAAACACATGCCATACATACATGTACACAAACTGCACAAGCAGGCACACAGAGTTACAATCACATTCATACACACACACACACACACACACATACCTGCACACCCAAACACACACAAGCACACACACTTACTCACACCAGACAAGCAGACTCATCAGACAAACACACACACACACACGCACTCCAGACAGGTGGACTCATCAGACAAGCAGACACAAACACGCCTGCGTTTATACACACACACACACACACACACCAGCCAAGAAGACTCACCAGACCATATGACAAGTGGGCGCACACACACACACACACACACACACACACATACATCAGTGTGAATCAATGCGTTTGCCTCTTCACTGGGTTTTGTACCTGCCACATCATTCCATTCTATTCCAGAGAATTCTCATATGGCAACCTATTTTATTTACTTTATCTTCAATAAAATGGTTCAGTGAGCTCCAGAAACTTTGAGACACAAGTTTCAATCAGTCCTCTGGCAGAGGCGTCAATCTGCATTAAAACCCCAGCGCTGCGAGCTGCATCGGGCCGAGCTACTGTACGACGGCCCTGAGCTGTGAGCGAGCGAGCCCATTCTAATAAAGCATTGCGAGAGGGGGAGAGAGAGAGAGGGAGAAAGGGGAGCTCTCTCTCTCTCTCTCTCTCCCAGGACGCCACACCACCCGTCGCCGCTACGATAAACACAGGTGAACAGAGAAACACCCCGCTACCTCCCTTCTTCCTGACAGCCGTTACGGGAGCCAAGCCGCACGCTCACTGCCTTTCACTTTATTTTACATGACAAGAGCAGCCATAACTCACCTACTGCACGCTAACTCTCAACCACCGAGACAGGGCTTTACAAAAAAAAAAAAAAAAACAAAAGGTAAGAAAGAGAAAAAAGAAACAAGTCTTTTTTATATATATAAAAAAAGACCAAATACAAAATCCTTCACAAGTGCAGCTGGGGCTGTAAAGAACCAAAAAACACAAATCACGTACGAAACAGGCAGCAAACGAAACGCTTTTTTCCTTTTCCAGAACGATCTCCTGCCAGTTTTGTCAACTTCAAGACAAGGCCTTTACATTTCCCCTAATTAGCCAAGAAACGGCAGAAGGTGTTTGCATGTTTTTTTTTCCCTTTGGGAGGGTTAATGGCAGTATAGCTGAACTCTCTCTGGATGTACGCAGGAAGTGTGAGACAAGCTCACTGACATTTCACACTGCCCTGCTTACACAAGGTTAACTTTATTTACTTCACTAAAGTGCAGGGAGGCAACAGTCATTTTAATTGGATGGAACATCTACTAATAGCAGTGGACAATATTTAAGGCAACCCTTTGAATCAGTGTGGCTCGTATGGCTGAAGAATTGGCATTCAGATTACGCACTGGGAAAATGCTTTAAAAAATCTGTTTTAACCATTTAATTGGTTATTAATTAATCAGTAATTAATGTACTTATCCATTTGCCTAGCTAAAAGATATTAACACAAATACACACACACCAACACATACATATATACACAAATCACACACACACCAACACATACATATATACACAAATCACACACATCACACACACCCCCTTTCTCTTTCATTATTTATATTATGCTCTTACACCTAATATACTCCCTCTTTGCTGTATTTGATGTGGTTCACATCTGGACATTTCTACTTTATACTCCTTATTTTGCCTTTCTTCTTTTTCTTCTGTTTAATTGTTGGTTGCATAAAAAGTGTGTATTTCGTACATGCATTCAGCCTAATTAGTTAAGGTTAGCTGTTCTTTGTTCTTTGCCCATTTTCATTTTGCTTTCCTCACCTACACTCCCCCTTTTTAACCATGCTCCTGACATTTGGATGAGAAATGACAGAATTGCAGACGAAACTTCCATATTCCCTTACTAAAAAGACTGGGATTCACATTTTGAGAGGTACAGTAACTGCACGACATACAAAAAGGCAACAAGGCAAACGTTTCACAAGCTTAATAGGTATTTTTCCCTTTACGGCCTTTTCCCAAAATGCCATTTTTATTTAAACTTTTTTAAATGACTCAGATGGGCTTCCTCGTCCAGGTAGCGAGTTGCAGTGTCTGCGACGGAGATGCCAGATTCTGAGCTGGGCAGTATCATTTTGCAGACGGCGATCAAATATCACATTCAGAGGGTTCAGAAGGAACAGACCGGCTGCCCTTTTCTGCAAGGACTTCTGGTGCTGAGGAATCCAGCGAGCAGACGGCCAAACACTGTCACATTAGCAAAATACAGACATTAATACGGGTCTGCTATAGTCTGTGTCAGGAACTTATAGGGTTTCAAGCAGATGTGGGCCAGGATTCAAACAACATTTGTCCTTAAATCTGGCTCAAAATGAACAAGTACGTGTTCATTTTTGGCAGTTTAGCAATCATGAAAATTAATTTGGCTAACTATTGCTGTAGAGAAAAATGTATAACTATCTTGTCTGAGTCTGGGTAAAAGTTAATGACAAATGTCTCTAAGACTTTGGTTACAAAAAGGATTGGGTCCTGCATTTGTCTTTCAATACAATGACCATGAATGACAGCCATCCTACATGTCATGTAATTGTCTTTCTTTTTAAATAAAAATGTTTGATGCTAATGTTTTTCTCCTTTCATACTGTATAATGCAAACAGCACTGCATGGAAAAACAAGTGTTGAGATAAAAGCCCAAAGGACAATTATACCTACGAGAGTTAAATTTTTAAACAAATAATTCACAATTAAAGTGTACTGATGTAATACAAAAAGATATTATATTATCTTGTGATTGCTTTCTGTATTTTGCAATTTTATGAAGTTAAATCAAAATTCAAATTTATTCCACTTTTGACAGCACTCACATAAGTACACATACACAAACACACACACATGCACACATACTTATTTATGCATTTCTATAGTCGCCATAAAATACTGCCAAATATACGGGACACTGAACTAAATTTAATCTCATTTACATTTATATGAAGCTTCTTTACAGTCACTTATTCCAGTAATCTACAAGTCTCATAACTCAACAGGAAGTCCAAATCCTTTAGACTCAATTGCTTCAAAGGGAGAAAAAAACCATGCCAGCTTCCAAAATCTGTTTCTTCCTAAATAAATGCTGGTTAATAACGTGTTAAATTCATAGAGGCCCTGAAACGTGATTACTGCATCAAACCTTCACACTGGATTTAACTTCAGGGCTTTAATACGATACCAAACAATTTACGAGATCATTCCTCATTTAGCCTCTGAGAAGCAAGCTGACTGTAACAAGTCAAGCTAAATCAATAATCTTCGAGATCGTGAGGTTGTGACATTTCGCTTTCAATTTGTCAATTTGTCACTTTCAAATGTTCAGTGTCATCCCATTGACACGTATCCCTATATTAAATATAAAAAAAAACATAGCAGAATATTAAGAGGAAAGCACAAATGACGCCATGCAGACACAGTCACTCAGTCACTGCATGCAATATAACTGGCTCACGGCCACCACTGAGCAGTGCGCCAGAGGTTTTTGATCTCTGCATCCCGTGCGGTGAAATAGCATATTGTCAATCACGCTTGCAACATTAAGTTCCACTCCTGCCCTAACATCAGGTGTGATAATACCCATTTTTACCCTTGCTAATGAAAGGGCTCCACTTCAATTATCAGCAAGATGTATGCTCTTTTATGCGGTAGGCATGGCAACCCTGGCCTCCTCCAGCAGAACCACACCTGCACGTGTGTGCGCACGCACACACACACGCAGTTGTGTGAACACATCTTACACGGGTGTGTTATCAGTAGGTTAAAAACGGACGCCCATATGAAGGAAGGGGACCACCTTCAGCAATATACTTTCTGCAATATAGAAGAATTTGCCCTGGAAAATGGACACCACCAAGCTTTGGATTTACCATTGCTTCTCACTGATAATTCTGTCACGTATACAATTTTGACAGTTTTTTCCATTTTAATAAGCAGAGAAATAAAACACAGACAGCACAGATCTCAAGAGGTGTTGTCCACTAATTTAAAACAAAAAAAAATCTAGTATATATTAGGGGCAGATGGCTGAAAGAATGCTATCCAAAAATGCTAACCTAATGGTTTATACAGTTACCACTTGCTATGTGGTGCAGCTCGCTAGCTAATTCCTATGTTTTCTTCATCAAGCACTTGCAGTGTTTCCCCCATGCTATACCAGACTGTCCTGTGCCAGCCTCCTGCACTGTGGAGGCATGACGTCTGTGCTCTAACCCTGGCCTCAAGCTGCTCAGGAACGTCCTTCTGCTGGCCTCTCAAACCAAAAGAGCCACAAAACGTTAAAATGCATTCAGGAATCCCATTAGATGGAGTGAATAGACTGCATTTTCATCGCTCCTGTTGCTGACAACGCATGGGACTGGCAACACATAGTCTGACTCACCCTGTATCCCGTCAAAATGCTGGGCCATTTTCCCCCCGATATGTTTGTGCTAATCAAGATACTGCTCTCTGGTTCCCACCATTTTCCATGAGATCAATCTGATCACATTTTAATGAGCCTGGAAATTATTTCCCAGTTTTTCCAAAATTTGATTGAGTTTTTTTTCTCTTTCCTTTGCTTTATTTTCTTTGGAAAGTGTCCAAAGTCAGAGCCAATTAAGAGCCCATTATCGTATAATACACTAACCCACACCGCAACAAGCCTGGACTTACTTTAACACACCAACAGTCTCTGCTTCAATCACTTAACCTGGCATACTGTCACATCTGTTGTCATCTCTTTATCTAAAAAAAAAAAAACGCTTCCTGTTATCAGTACATAAATTATACTTTTGCAGACATATCCTCAAGTGATTGAAGGTGAAAGATGTGATGTAACCTTTACAAAGACGTACAGGACTACCTCGTGTAGCCGAAGCAGCTCTGACTCTAAGTGTGTGTATCAGAGGAGAAATGACACTAGAATGATCTTGGTCTCGGGGATTCCAAAACACAGACAAAACACAGTTCCAGACTGATTCCTTTTTTTTCCGGAAAAGCGTTCAAATGGGAGGCTGCACTATCACGGCGGATTCGCATACGCTCATTCTACACAGGGAGTGGAAGGCGGCCGTTCTGTGCAGGGAGACGGCCTGGAGGGGAAGGCCTCACGTCAGGGCCTTCCATACAGATGAGAGATGCCCCTCTGAGAGCGTGCGAACTGCTGTATCTCTGGCCATTGATGTTGTAAATTAGCATAGTGTCTCTCCGGATCGATAACCTTATTGAGTCTGTTTCCTTCTCCCGCAGTAAGATGTGAAGGAGAGATTCCCCCATTGTAAAACAAACCCCATGGTGATTGTTAATCCTATACAAATTCTCCCCCTCCCTTTCTACTCTACTTGTCTCTATCTTTTCAGACAGAGATTTTATTTTATACACACACACACACACACACATACACACACATTCACCACCCTCCTTGGTTGTCATACATATGAATCCTTGGTTTCAAGAAAATAAAAAACTAAATAAAAACCTGAAGACCTAGCAGGTTCGAGACCTTTTTTTGCTGTTTTTTACACAGGTGAAAACAAATGTGCGCCTAATTAAAATAATAATAAAAAAAACAAACAAGCTCATCTTCTAACAACTACTGCTGCCATCCTCTTCATTCAAAAACTTGGTGGAGTTCCAGAAAAAGTAACTGGAACATGGACCGTGCTGATTTGCAGACTGACGAGCAAAGACAACCTTTGATGACAGAGACTTTTGTTCTAAAGGCTTAAAATATTCTGGAAGGATAAGGAAGGGGATTGACCAATGACCTGAACCCAGGCACACACCAATGCTTAGGGGTTAATGGCAGATAAAGATTAAACAGTCCCTCCTTGATCTCCCTCGCTGTCCACCTTCTCTCCAAAAAAAAAAAAAAAGAAAAAGAAAAAAAAGAGCAGCGAATCAAGTGGACAAGGCCGTGCAAATGAGGTCCTTCAGTCTCTTTGATTCATCTCATTCTGGACCTCTTTCCTAAAGTCCACGCAAAAAAAAAAACCCCAGGAGTTTGCCATCTCCTGCTTGGGCCTCGGTATCTCATGGAGAAACCCTTGGAGAGCGGAAATAACACCAGTGATATAACAAGAAATTAATTTCCAAAAAAGAATTTCAGCAAAGCTATCCATCTGGACCTTAAAAAAAAAGAAAATTGCTTGGGATTTTATATATGTATATTCAAAGTTTGAAGTCGAGCCAATTATTTCTTTTCATACTGATTAGAGGACTGATATACTTAAGAGTTCATCTTTGAAGATTTAACTGGGATACTTGATAAATTAAAAACTAATATATGAATCTCTTTTAGGTGGAAGCGAAAGAATCTCGTCTCTGCATGTCTTGTGAAGAACGAGCTCTTGGGATATTGATTTCGACCTACGGCCGAGCCTCCCCACCTCTGAGCCCGACCCATCAGTGGTTTAACTGAAGGCTCGTTCTTAGAGCCTGGTGAGTGGAATACTGAAATAACTCCCAGACCAACGGGAACATTCCAGAATGCTGGTGAGTGTTCCGGCTAGGTTTTCATTCGGTTGTGTGATAACGTTGTAAAGGAAAAGTCCCCCCCAAAACAGCCGGGCATTTACTGGTTCAAACATGTTAAGGCCACAAGAAAATGTTCCTGTAAATGGCATATAAAACTTAAACATACCCCTTATGGTTATGATTTAGTCATGGAAAAAACAACTCGGCAGGACAGCATCAAATACATTTTGAAGAACGTTCCGGATGAAGGTATGGAAACAGCAAATTAGACGAACAAGGCAGTTGCCTCCATATTGCTTGTGACTTCATGATAACCTTCAAGGGACCCACAGGAAACTGTACAATGGCAGGTGACAGAGACATAAACTACTACATTCCTGACATTCCAGGAATGTTCTGAACTCCAGGAATTGTTATCTGGTTGTCTCTTCTGACTCAGTCAGAATGACATAATCAATGCCACATAATGGTGAAAAGTGTGGACCCAATCACCACAGGAAAAACGCTGCATGTTAACATCATCAACAGTATTTGTTCTGTTAAGCCTTTTTATTTGTTTACTCATTTTTAAAAAAAATTTTTACCGGGTGGGTCAAGTAAGAACTCAATTCTCTCTTGCAGTCAAGACCCGGGTAACCGAGTAGAGGTATTTTTGAGTTTTATTCATGAGCAGAAAGTTTGCGTCATCTGTTGTGTAGTATCCATGTTTCATGGCTCTGTGGCTAAAACAATATATTCAAAACACATGCGACTAAAACTTGTCTAACATAATGTAATAATGAAATAGTTTTTCTCATTTCCTGCAAAGCTGACTTTTTTGAGAGGTTTTCTTTTTTTTCGATCATGCTGACGATACGCAGTAAAAACAGTTCTCCCAGAAAGACCAGCATGTTGACGAAGCTTGAAATTGCGTACAGAACCAGACCCAGATACTGCCTTCATTGTAACAGCTGCGGGTGAAACATTATAGTCAGGGATTCGGTCGACACGTGTCCTCAATTTTGACTTACTTGAAGGCAGAATGCCATGTCTGAGGGACGACCACAGCTACGCCAAACGGCAAACTTCGGATCTGGCCTTGGGAGCGCGGTGCGTTACTCACCCGAACAAAGGAGTGAGTGACGCGACTCCACCGTATGAACTGCAGTAGTTTGTGGTTGGAGATCAGATTAAATCTCGCTTCAGAATCTGGCCTGGTCCCTAATCACAAACCACATACCCAGGACCAACGATGCGTACATTCTGGAACGAAAACCCGAGTCCCCTCACAATGAAACTCCCAGAGTTTCATCTTTATCTACTGCAGCTATCTCAAGTGGACACCTGTGCTTTAGATCGTGTTACCAAAGATTTTTTTTTTTTTATCTTGATTTGTAATGTAAGACAAGCGTTTAGGTTTTCCTACAGGGGGAATGTGGAAATTTTGCCTTTTTACCAAAGTATACATTTCAGATGACTCTGGGAGAGCAACTTTGTGTGGATGATAGAGGGAGGCAACCCTAACAGACGGTTGCCATCTCTCTAAATCCGACACGTCAATGTTCTAAAAGCATATTTTACATACCACCTCCTTTCAGGCTCAGAAAGTTTGTCATTTTTATATGAAGGGCTTGACAAGAGAAGACACTTAAAAGGGTACACAGAGCAACACGAAGAGGAAAAGAAAGAAAAACAGTCAACAACAAACAATCACGCCTGTCTGGTAACCCTAATAGGTTCTGTTTGTGTTTGAACAACTCCTGGGGAACTCTGCCTTTGATCTTCCATGGGCTTTTCAGCACTGTTCGGGTACATGGATAACGTTTCTCAGAAAGAATCTGCACCAGGAGCATGCTAAACCTGCAAAAAAACCAGCCTCTGTGTAGCCTTGGAGGTCATCACAGTCTTATCTCCTGTACAGTGACGCAAAATCCCTTAACGGGCCCATTATCTAATGCGGGTCAGACACAATTCCCTCCGTGGTTACGAGTCTATTTAATTTCCTCCTGGTTACCGTGGTTTTATTGTCTTACGACGCATCCGACACGACGTTTGTGTGGGGACCACATCTGGTCACATTAGTCGTAACGGGCCTTGACAGTCCGATAATGCTCATTTTACATTTCCACTGCCCCGGATTCTTAATATTCTTTCTCTGTTCTCTTCCGTTTTTTTTTTTTTTATTATTACTGCCCGACGCTGCCTTAGTGACAAAATGCTTGTGATATCGTGTGGGTCTCTGAGGAGGAACTTGAGAAGCCGGTGACACGATGGAGGAGCGAGGAAATCTCTCTGCCGCTCGCGCGCGCAAACATTAGCGCGCAAACTGCCGTCCCTCTGTTCTGTGATCAGACTGCACCGTCTCTCTAGTGCGCTACCTGCCCCTGATTAGGCATCAGTCTCCTTTTTCTTTGGTTTACTGTGAGTACAGTACGGTTTACATTTAAATACACGTTGTGGAAAAAAAAGCCTGACGTAGTACAGATCTCAGTCTCAAACCGTGTGACAAAAAGAGGAACCAGCAGAAGTTTCCTCAGAAAGCTGTGCGTTGGAGAGTATACATAAATTAGCTTAAAATCGCTGAAAGATCTATGCCATCTATGCATTTTTCCCTGACAACAGTCGCCTCAGACCTTGTTAAAAATGAGGTTCTTTGTAATTTTCTATCGTCCCTCAGCACCTTTTGATGAAAGGGATAATGGTTCAGATAAAACATTGATCAAAACCACTTAATGAAACTTTTTTATTCCCTAAAACTGCACAGCAACCAGCAGGACTGTTGCTCAGACTATATCTGTGGCTCCAAGCCAAGTGTTCCAGGACCCAACGTGCTGAGAGAAATAAAATAACAAAATAATACAAAAAAAAACTTCTATGGTTTGTGTGTATTTCAAGTGTCAGGCCTATGAATAATTCTTAAGCATGAAGATAACATGCAGCGGGATTTGAAGAAGGAACACATGCAGGTAGAAAGGTGCGTTCACTGACTGCAGGTACTCACCACTTCTGACACGGCTTAAGAGAGTGTGCAGCCTGTGCGCAATCTACCCGCTGCTACGGCAACTGTCATTCCATATCTCATCCTGTCAGGACAACAGAAGGAAACATTCAATGAATTAATGCATGGATGAGTGTGTGTGTTTTATGCACACAAAAGCACTGTCAGGTACCTACTCTGTGATCAGAAAATGCATGGGTTTTCCCTCAGTTTAAAGAGGCGGGCAGAGCAAAATAATAACAATAAAACTCATGTTTTCAGAAGATCCAAGTGTCCAGAGCATTCTCTCTTTCCTGCGCCCCACTGCAAATTCACATTCTAAACCCACAGAGACTCCGTTACAGTTCACATCATTTACTACATTTTTTGGCGTACACTTGGTGGAAGAGTGCAAAGAGAATAACAATATGACAATACCACCCACAGCGCATCAGCTTTGTCAGCTATGCTTATACATTCCAATCCATTTTATTTTTAATACGGTGAGTTGTTAAACATAACATAAAGCCTACGTACCTGATCCCTACCTGAAACATACCATCCACACAAAACTAATTTTCAAGTTTTAAAATGTGTTATGGGCTCCTCTCAGTGGTGTTTAGATTCATATATTAACTATCTGCTATAGTTTTCACACTATCCAATATCCGTTTTGCTCCAATATCAACAGGTATGATGCTGTTCTGTTGAGGCCTCTGCGCCACTGAGAATCTGACCAATCACAAGACACGATAAACTGTCAGTAACGTTTCCATCGGTGGAACCCTGAATGTGCTCCGATATCAACCCACTTAACAACAACCCTGAATGAACCACATCAGGGGTGGGGCAGGGAGGGAACCATCAGTTTCTGGATTTCATGCCAAATTCTGCTCTCAGTCATTAAATTAGCCCAGTCATCTGCGTGATCTGACATTTCAGCCTAATTTCTCAATAAGATTATGAATGACAGTCAGAGGACTCGTGTTCACATTCGAAACGTTCCACCATGGCTTAATCTTCAGCTGAATCCGATCTGGTGTATGTACATAATTAGATAATTGAGCCAGGGTAATTGATAGAAACAAAAACCTAAGAGATTCAGTTAGCCCATCTTAGCAACATTGCAGGCCTTAATTACCAGCTATATATCTCATTCTATTAAAAGAAGAAAATCATTCAACCCCAAAAAATGGCATGACAGTTAAAGTGTGAAAGTGTAAAGTCACTATTTCTGACTAAAATTATCATGCCACATTTTCTTGTAAAAACCATACATGTAATGTCGCTACAGATGTGATGTCGCTACCCATGTGATGTCACCGAGCAAACGAGGGGGCACCCCCGTACAGATCAGTTCTGTGAAATCTTAAATCACCAGTCTCTACTTGAGTATCTCTCTGAGTAAGTCTGGCTGGAAGGGAACTTCAGTGAGAATGAGCTTTACCGGCCCCATCACGTTTGGCTGGCTTCACAGCGGGCCGTATTGGTTGGGCACACAGCTAAGGCTCAGTAAGCTCCCACCAGCAGGAGAGGGTACCCCCTCAGAGCTCCGGCCACTCACGCAAGACTGAGGCCATTCTTTCTGACCTTCGACCTCTGCCCTTTGACCTCTGAATCCACAGGAAAAGAGGCAAGCACTGCTGGCAGGTTACTGCAAGCTTGACATATCAAAGAAAACTGTTTTTTTTTTTGTTCCCATTCCCGACTGTGGATTGTGACTTAAAGAAAAAGACAAGAGTTTCCTACAAAACAAAAGTGTAAACATAATAACATTAAATACATTAAAATGCATCACACTTTAATCAGCTTCTACATTTCATAATAATGAGGTAACCAGACAAGTACATGACACAAAATGCTTACCTCTTCATAATAATAATAATAATAATAATATGCCATGTGGCCCCATACATACATTGACTTTTGTTACCATCACCATAAAATTGTGTTTGAGGTTCTATTTTACCAGCTAGCTCACATTTCATTTTGTCATAAGTTGCCAAACCTAACATTAAAGCACAGACTTGCACAAAGCTACCTTAAACATAAACATGGAGTATATATGTGAATCAGACATCGTCTCATCCCTCAGACCGGTTGGAAGGACAGCACCATGTGTTTTTCCCAGCTGATGTGTACCATTATATCAAAACACAGCCCTATGGTACATTTAACCCACCGACCGACTACAGCTGATTGAAAAGGTATCATCTCTTACTGGTACAACCAAAAGCTGATTGCTCTTACTGCAGAAGAAAATTCTATTATGGCTGCAATGTGAAGCTTTGTGATACCCTATATGAACTAAAGCTCTGATGGTCAAGAGACATGTGACAGGGTTATAAAAAAAAGTAAAACAAAGCATGAAGAATCAAGCAAGTCAGTTTCATAATCTTGATATAACTGAAGAGGTGATACAGAAGATGGACAATACCTTAAAAATGTAATATCTACAGGTCAGCTTAATGTGTTGCCATTTAAGTTTTTCCCCATTCATATAATAAAAAATACAATGTCTGGGACCTGATAAAATGCACTTATTCTCTTTTGAAGGCATATGTAACTCAATCAAAACAGAGTCTACATTAAACATTCATTTTTTTGAGTATGTTCTCTTTTCTTGTAAGAATGTGTTCTTATCATTCTAAAATAGAATAGCGTGTGCCTTTAGAAAAACCTCAGGTCTATTCTGATTGGCCCTTAAAACTAGGACCATTTGTTTGAATCCCAGGGCATACACTTTGAAAGCTTGCACTTACCCTTGTAGTGGAAATGCTTGGCAAAAGACTGTCCTTATGAAAACTGGAAGTACCCAAAACGTCGATAATCTGTAAAACAAAGGTTTAAAGAAGAGAGACGTAAACAAAACTAAAAAATGAATAATGAATAAACAATGAAAATGTTTAAAGTGGTCACAGTCAGTAAAAGAGCAGAAAGAAACATGTATGATCCTAATCAGGCTCTTCTTGTTTGTCCACCTCCCATTTTCCTCTGCTCGGTTCAATGGTACTCGTGAAACATTCAGTCTTTTTCTGGAATGCTTATCATTCTAGGGTTTTTGTGTGTTACGTAAAACTAATGTGTACTTCATTTCGGTTGGAAAGCCAAAATGAAATGCCTGTTACAACACAGGTAAACAACCTGAACAGAACTTCAAGAACACCATTGTTACGATTAACCGTCTCGATTACTTTTATTTTAATGCTTCCTTTTTTGTTACGCTGACTGTATGCTTTTGCATATTTCCATGCAGTTGGGTAACTTAATTTTACTTCCTTCTTAATTGTGTACAGGTGTTTTTTCATCTAACTGACGCCTACATCTAGTTTTCTATCTACTCAGTATCTTTACCTATAAAGTTGAGTTTTGATTTGGTTTCAATATTAGGTTGTGCAGAATGTAGATTTCATGCATTTTTTAAAGCTGAAAAGGTGAAATCAAATGCCTATACCTAGGGCAATTTTTTCTAACTCTGTGATCTACAGGTTTTACTGTACAAATAAGGATGATTTTTGTTTGTAAATGTTAAACCTCCAAACAGTTAAGCTTCATCATTAGATTCTGTTCTGAACAATTGATTCAATTTATAAAGACAGCAGGGATTCTCTCACAAAATACACAAAACTCAATGTCCTTGTTAAAAATAACCATGAAATTAAATGAAATATGTCTTTACTCTGCCCATGCAGAGACCAGCACTACCACAGTGTCAGTGGAGGAGTGAGTTTCCTCCTTTCATACAGTAATTAAATGTTTAAGCAGAAACTGTGAAACCTACACAATGCATTCATACCTGCCTCAGCAGAGGAATCAATTATGGCCTTTTGTTGTTTAGCTAATCTATTTCCGATGTTTCCCTCACCCCAGTGTTATGTGTCTGATTGTCCAAATGGGCAAATGCTGAAGATCTCTGAGGGACAAACTGATGGCACACACTTTAATTAAGTATGCTATAAACTGACCACTGCAGGAGCGCGGCACTGTCTTCCTTTAATTGCTTTCATTTAATTTTTAAAAAAAAAAAGCTACTGTAAGTTTGCAGATTGCAGGGGCTGATCTGTGTTCACACACAGTCATGTTTTAAAGACAAAAACACGTATACATACACACATATTGTCTATACATTTACTCCAAGACCTTGGGTTTAGATTTATACTGTTATGATTGCCTGTCAGCAGTATGTATAGTTTTTTGTTTACTAATTACTGCCTGATATCACCATGGAAAAAATATTATTGCAAGATGTATGCAAAATGTAACCAACATAAATAGCTCACAAACACTATGAACTTCAACTTCTCAATGACAGGTAACATGACAGTTACCGACTTCTTGTTGTTGGCCTCAATCAAAGAAACATGAAAAAAGTTGGATTTTACTCAGACATTAAATTGTAAGCTAACTCACAGGAACTGGTGTTTATCAAGTTAATGTGTGCAAAATATTACATGTAAAAACACCTTTTGACTCCCAGAAAAGTTTTAAAAAGTGTTATTTAAAATATATATTTTAACTGTACCATCGTGTAAGAGAAAAATAACCCATGTAAAGCTTGACTAGACTAGGCCTAAATAGCATTTCTTGAATAACCTGGCTAGGACTAAGGGTCTGGATAGCCTGTAGACCTCCGATGGCAGATTTGGCTGTCTTGGGCAGTTTATCAGTTGACCCAACACCCTCAAGAACCTGTGATTTGTCAGAATTAGTAATTAACGATTGGTTATTGGCACATTCCTGTCAAACGGGCTAACTGATACAGGGTCAGAGTGAGAAGCTAGTCAGGAGTATAGTTATGATGTCATAGTCACAAGCCTGAAAAGTGATCGCAGGGTCCCCTCCACATTCACCATCAGTCTTATAAGTCTAGGGCACACAGACTGACATACAGAAAGACTGGCACATGACCCGCCCTGGCACTGATCCTTATCCCTACTACTCACCTACCAGTACAGATTTTATACTTTGTCATGCAAAGAAAATGAGAAGCCGTAAAGAAGAGCACACAACTAAAGTAAACATTGTGCTTCTGCAAACGTACTTTCCAGATATAGCTGTGGGCCAATCAAAATGCTTCACCTATACTTGGCCTACTTTAAAGCAGCTTCAAGACATGAGATTTGCAGTTTGTAATTACCAATTTTGAACTAACTACATTCTCCAGGCAGTGACATGATCTTTAATAGCACTGTACCTCAAGCAGGCTATATCTGCTTTGTGTGTGATTGGGTGTGTGTGTGTGTCTGAAGAGTGTGTGGTGTGTGTTGTTTTTTTTTTTTACTGCCATATCACAAAAATGACTAACAGGTTGTGTGGACCGTTTTAAGATCAACCAAAGAGAAAAAAGAAGAAAATCATGTAATTCTAAACTGTAATACCCTCTCCCTGCCTTTGATCGTAATACCCAATTAAGTCAAATTATTTTTTTATAAATATACCACACCACTACAGACACACCATGCATACAAATAAATAGTGAGGAAAGTGTGGATTAGTGATGAGAGATTAGGAGCAGGGGTGTTGCTCTAAGCATCATGGGAAGCTCATTATTCAGAGAGTCTCTTTGGGCTTAGCGACAATCGTCAAGGAAGAGACATCCCATTCTGGCCAAAGTAAACTTCCCACAGCCATTTTTAACCCTGTCCCCAAGGGGGGTTAGACCAAGGGAATGAATGCATTTTGTGGAGAGTGCTAAAGCACTGAGTAACACCCTTCTTCCCAACAGGTGATGTAAAGAAGATAAGGCTAATAGGAAACGCCATATTCCTGCCACATTAACACAAGCATTTTTAAAAAATGTCATTGACAGAAGGGGCAAATATTGTTTTCTTTTGCCCTGAGCATCTGTACAGCTGAAAAAGAAGTCACACTCTACTGCCTCCTACTGTTACGGACAGTAAACTACAACAGCACAATAAACATCAGGTTGTGAAGTTTTGTCATCCATGCTAATTCAATTGGCAGCTTAAAAATATGCCACAGTAAACTGAGTGTTGACAATACCTACCCAAGTGAATATATGATTAAAATAAGGGAAAAATTTAAAACCATTGGTGGAAATTCTAAGGGGCTAAACATTAACACCATCAGTAATTTGGGGGGTGTAATTTTGGAAGGTAGCTAAACCAGTGTAGTGCAAAAAGTAATATGAGAAGACAAGGTCTACAGTGCCAGGTATTATCAGTTTACACAGAGATTTTACGGTGCGATTTCAGTACATTTTCCTTTAAGCTGAAACTGATCATTATGGTTCAGACAGATTGTGAGCTACAGCATTTATTTGCTTGACCAATCAAAGTTTTATTGATCAGCAAACCAATCCTACATGTATCTATACCAAATGTCCTCTATGCATCTGTGTGTGTGTGTGTGTACATATGCTACACACACACACACACACACATGTGTGTACATATTATCACACACAAACTGCTAGGGATAATATCTCCACAGAGGGCAAGCTAAACAACTAGCAACACCATAAAAATTTCCAGGCAGTCAATTACTCCTATGTATTTGTGCCAAGCAAAACTGTTTAACTGCTTATTAATTCACCATTAATGGCTTTGGAAAATCACCCCCTATGGAAATAAATAAAACAACACAGGGCACTCGTTTCGCGCACAGTGATCCGTCTCCATAGGAAGTGAGCTAACCGGCTCTGAATTTACAGATCTCTCACGTGTGTCCGTAACTCCGAAGGTTGTAATCCCGGACCTCTTGCCATCTTGCTACATCTGACTGCCCTTCATGGAATATTTCTGGTGCCAAATATATGATACAAAGAAACACAAATGTCCTGGATGTTTCTGCCTGTTTTTTTCTTCTTTTTTTCAGAATTCAAATAGCCCCTACAGGCAGTTGACAACTGCTGGATTCTTTGGAATGTGCTCTCTGAACTGTACAAAAGCCTTCAGCCCGCAGTGCTCTGCTCCAAACAAAAACTGCCAAGTGCAATTATTTGTAACGTTTTTGAATTCATGAAAGTGTTGCACAGATTTCCGTCTGAGCTGCAACATTTACAAAAATATACAAAATAATGCAAAGCCTGCCGATCCCTTCCTGATCATCAAAACTACAAAAGCTCTCAAAATTAAATCCACACCAATCCACAAATGAATGAATGAATGAATGGATGGATGGATGGATGGATGGATGAGGGACTGAATGCCACAATAAATAGATTAAATGAGACAATTAAACAATTATAGCTTGTAACTTATATGCCCAGGTTGATATACAACTATGTCAGAATTAACATGATCGTTTGTCTCATCTGTTGGCATGACAAGACAGCACTTCAGAGTTAAGATCAGGACATCTATTCCAACAAAGTATCAGTTGGAGTGAATTTGATAAACCATTATTTAATATGTTATTCAATATTGCTATTATGTTATGTTATTAATATGTTGTTCAAGTATAGTCTACATTTCAAGGATACGGTACACTCAACTCTGCATTTGTTTCCAAACTTATACATGTAGCCTGAACAGTTCATGCTTGAACTGTCAAACAAATGTTTATCTGTCCTGCTAGTTTAATGCAAATATGACAGAGATTAAATACCTACCATAAGAGGGGGTGTGAATTCCACCCAATCTGCCTGTGTCAAACTGTACATGTGATTTGAATTAGGTTTCAGTTTATCATTAAAATTGAATCTTTTCTTAACAGGCAAAATTTAATTCGCTAGACCATAACACGGTTACCCTTTGTGAGAGCAGACAATTAGGGCTTAAATATCATACTGAAAGAGATAGAGAGAGGGAAAAATGCTCCAAACACTCAATATTACATACAAAACTACCTAATTTGTATCTGTCTTAATCTATTTGTGAGTATGTATGACTAATAACGCAACAAAAAAACATGTCAAAACTCAGCCAGCAATACACATTTCTTCTAATAGACCATTCAGTGTAAGCTGAATAAAATATACCAACAACCTTATCTCAACAAAGAGCCTGAGAAAATGACTGTTACCCAGTGCTTGCTTGTTCAGTTTAACAAAACTCTAATTTAACACCTTCCACAGCAGCCTAAGAGGTTGTGGCAGATGAAAGGAACGTAATGCCAACAAGTCCGATTAAATATACAATAATTTATCTTTTTTACATAAATACCAAACCCCTGTTATAGGGTGTTATGGAAAGTCACAGCAATATTTCCTACTGGGGCAAATGCCTTATCTATGTCAGTTGAGCAATTCAAGCCGAACAAAGATGGTCTTCAGAGTCCCTCCATTCATCGCTGGACGTGTAATTATCCTCAGTTCATAGTCTAGCCGTTACCGCTTTTCCAGTATTTAAGACCCTTTGCAACATGTATGCTCCTCTTAGCAAAGCAACGCTAAATCTGCGCCAGATAAATTAGCAAAGAATGCAATAAAAAAAGACACAATGAGGGAACTTTATCCTCCAAACCTTGCTGCTTAAATGAGATTTCTTTGAAATGCAGATGAAGGAGGGGGGGGGAGGGAAGTAGATTAGTGAGTTTTAGCTGCTGTCAACATCATAACAAAATACAAATACAATTGTCCGTCGGCCTTATCTCCTTGCTTCCATCTGCTGCCTCGCTATTTACTTTCCTTGATTTACTATGCAGATCTAAATAAGTCACATCGAGGAGGGCTTAGAGCACAATGCTTCCTTAAGCTTTACATCAAGGTATTTGAAACTGAGGCCGTGAAAGGGGGACCCACCATCAAAGACATATCTCTAATGAACTTCCATATCAGCGAGAAGGGGGCAGGGAAGGGAGGGTCGGGGGTTGGGGGGGGCGGTGGTTGGTATTTAATGCCCCTTGTGAAAAGGAAGAGACTACAAATCAGAACGGGGCCAAAGGGAGGCGGGTGCATACATGCCCCGATGAGATTAGCTCGCCATGGGGACGCTAGGTCTGCCCACTGCAATGCTTTCAAGAGTCAGACGATAAAGGCTTATTTAAAAAAATACAAATCTTTTTTTTTTTTTCTTTTTCGAAAAAAGGCAACAATGAGTAAATAAGTGACTGATGTAAATAAGGGAATAGATAAGCAGGAGGCTGTGCAGATAGGCTGGGGTGGGGGTGGGGGTGCAATGAGGAGCTCTTCAGATCGGAAGAGTGAGGAGCACACGTCCTTCTCCACGGAGCAGTTACGCAGAGACAGCTGACATGCAAAGCGCTACACACTCATGTGAGGCAGCTTGCATGGCATCACAATGCAGCATCCCATTTCAGCCCTATCATTATAACTGTGGTTTATTTGCATATTTCTACACAGGTATTGTCTGGATTCTCTCAGATACACCTCACCAAAACAAAAACCAGGGGGTACTTTTTCCCCTGGCGCCATGTGACGTCACAGCCCAAATAAAAGCAACAGGGCCTGGCACTGCTGTCAGAAGGCCAACAAACCAAGCAGGCAGTACTCTGAAAGCCTTTAAGTGTACAACCGCATAGTTTAAAGTACCTCAATTTTTCCAAATGTAATACATGACAGTGCTAATTTGGTGTTTTAACCAAGTGCACCTGTAAAGTTTTTTAAAAAAAGTAAAATATCGAACAAAGGGAACAGAGTCTAGGGCCCACCTTGTACAAGTCTGTGTCTGGCATGGTGCATTTAACAGTCTTGACACTGATTAAAAAAAAACAAAAGGTAATAAAACACTGTCTGAGGATGGTGATGATCTTAAGTACTTTTATTTAAGAGCATTTAAGAGTTTGTTTTGTTTTTGTGAACGCTTCACTTCCTGTTGATTAGTGGGGGTGGGGTGGGGGGGGGAGTTATTGGCACACGTGACTGGCCAGCGTGCTGCCAGAGAGCCCGGGGGGGGTGAGGGGTGGGGGATGGGGGGGCAAGGTGTCCCGTGCATGGCATTCGTCTTCTCCGGGGGCATGTCACACTGTGCGGCCACCGCTCCGAGGGGTGACAGCAAACACCCCCCAACCCCCCCCCCCGACTCCTTGTCCTGCTCTTCCTCTTCTTCTTCACAGGCAGTACAGAACCCCCTCCCCCATCCCCTATCCCCACAACACTCATCCCTCTTTTCAAAACCAAGGGCATCGTTCCAGGAACATAGTACTGGAGATGGGGGGTTGGGGGCGTTCAGACCAGGAGCGGCGTCCCGTGGCCACGTGGCGGAAACAACAGTTGTCTCTCTTCGCCGCACCGCGTTCCAAGTGGGCCTGGTGCCAGGCAACATTTGCAACCACTAGAGACCGCTGGCTTCCTCCAACCCCCTCCCCCCTTTTCCTTGTTTAATGAAATGACAAAACAACAGATTTACATATGCAAAAACAGGTGTTGTAACAGGTTTGACTCCTCTTGACCTAAACCATGTTGGAGGGGGTGGGGTGGGGGGCAGGAGGGGGTTAAAAAATAATTAAAAGAGAGAGAGAGAGAAAAAAAAAAAAAGTTTATCGGCAACAGCTGCCCCCAAGGTATTTGGGCTCTGATGGGTACTCAAATCCACACCATCTGGCCTGCTGGTTGCCAGAAGTGACAATCTAAATTAAAAACCACTCATCAAATATTATAAAAATAAACCATTGTATTGCTGCGTCCATATGCTGTGGCTGTTTATGTGCAAAGTTGCCGTGGCGCAGCTGAAGCCTCCTGACCCTGCGTCGCTCTCACCTCCTCCCCACGTAATTGCCTCCATCAATCCCTTCACTTCACGCCGGGATTCCGCTTTGTTTTGCCACCCCTCACTCCAGTTTATATTTGATTCCATCGCCCAAAAAAAACCCCTGTAAGAGTCACAGACAATAGCGGGCGGCCTAGACACCGCTGCCATTACACACACACACGGCGCAGGCATTACTGTCAGAAAATAAAAAAATAAAAACAAAATATGACAAACACCTAACACCACCTCTTTGTTGATGGTAATGTCGAGGTGCTGGGAGGATCAAGTGTTAAATTGCGGTGTTAAAAGCATGGAGAGCTCTGAGCCTGAAAAGGTCTGAGACACGGGTTTATGGGAGAACCAGCAAAGCAATTAGGGTTACCTTTAAATGTGAACATTTCAGCTCCTATTTGCATAAAAGGTAGATCCTAATTAGGGTTATATTCAAATGTGAAGATTTTGGCTTCTATTAGCATAAAAGGTAGATCTTTACTTTTGCATAACCTTGTTTCTAATTATCCCTAATGATAATGTGTGTGAATTAAAAAAAAACGACAAGGGCCAAACATTTAAACTTAATGTGAAACAGAGCCTTGTGTTAACACATTTGTAAATACATTCCCATGTCCTTTTTTTTTTTTTTTCCCCACAAAATGAGCCTGGATCTATTATAAGCTGTTGTGACAGACTTTAAGAATTCACGGTTTTAAAAATAAATAAATAAAATGAAACAAAAACCATTTTAAATAAATGCTTTTAAAAAAAAAAACTGTTTTGTCCTCAAAACGTCCACCTGTTTTTCAAAGACAAAGCCGATTGCCTGTGTTTTTTTCCTCCCCGTTTTTATTTAGAAGAGTCAAGCAGAAGGAACAAACCTGAGACTGCCGTGACCCTTTGTGAGTGTTGTTACTTGTTCTCCAGCGATGCCAGCAGAAGGTAGCACCATATGCCCCAAGCCCCAAGCTTGATGCTCTTTCTACTGCCTAACGTGCTTGTCAAAAGACGTTACTATCACAAATCTTTTTTTTTTCCCCAAATGCATTTTTTTTGTGTAACATGTAAGAAACAAATAACCTTTTTCCCCTCCATTGTTCCAGTACTCTCTAATATCCACTGAAATCAAGGTCAAAATTTAGTTGTTTTTTTTTTTTATTCTTCATCCTCAAACGTAATTAAAATAACACTCTCAAACGTGTGACATTCACAAGGTCAAAAAACAATGGCAATTAAAAGAGTGGTGAATCGGTGCAGCCATGTCTGATATTCAACTTTGATCATGTGACTGATAGATTGACCACTGCTTAGTGTCCACATATGACAAGTTCAATGACGAATGGAAAATTAAATGTATATTTCTGATACTTAATGACATAGTTAGCCCAGTAATGTGAAAATACAACATGTCACTATTCCACTTGTAAACGAATAAAGGCATATACGATTCAACTGTCATCAAACGTGAAAATCTCAGGTGACACTTTTTAATCGTCCCTGATTTTGCATTAAAAAGGGGGCCATTTGGCATTTGGTGGACCCCGGCTCTATGAAACACTACAGCTACCTACAAAATATGGAAATGCGTCAAACTCCTCTGAAGGTCGTAAAGATTCATATTTTTTTTTTTTTTATGTGAGTGCATACATTATACAGGACATTAAAATGTACTCAACCGCTAAAATGAAGAACATTAACAAAGCGGAGGAAAAAAAGAAATGCTGGTTTCTGTTCCAGGGGTCTGAAAGCAGTGCAGGCCCAATTAGCTTGAACACGTGTTCCAAAGATTTCAGACTGAAGCTTAAATGGATTCATTTTGTAGACTTTTTAACATTCCTATGATTCGGAAATCTAGTCATTACATTTCCTGTCCTGCACTCAGCAACACAGTAATGCAATGAGACTTAAATATGTTTATTAAAATTCTTTTATCGTGGAAAAAAAGGAAAAACATCCCTCTGATGTCATCTCCACAGAGGTAGAATAAAATGACAGTCAGGTCATGCAGCAAGCCTTCAAAAAGAGGGCTTTTTTTTTTCTTAAGCTTACATTTGTGTGGCTTGTCATGTGGAACTATAGTCTTCTAAAGCAACTAAAAGCACTTCACTGCTGCTACTGGGGTGTACTGTCTAGTCTTTACACAAGAGAACACAAGCATGTATATATGTAGGCTGTGTATATATCTTGTCATATCTCAAGACTTGGCATGTTTTAGTCTGCTACATGAATAGTACTCTCGCCATCAGTTGTGTGCTGTCACTGGCTCATGGCTCTGCAACCGATGCAAATTTATTCAAATAACTTTGCCCAAGTTTAACACTGTTATCTACTAAAGGACTAATTGTAATTGTTGTTTTTTTAGATTGGACATTTGAGATTTTGGATGTTTTCTTTACTACATGATCATACTATCATTTATGTTGGGGAAAGCACAAACTAAACCCATGTTGAAGTGCAAAGTGCCAGCATTCTGGGTCATTGTAAGTCTCTTACATGCCGATTGTTAACGCTGGAGTAAGTCTGACATGCAAACTTGGCATCCACTAATGGTGATACAATACAACAGTGATAAAAAATGAGATAAAAGGGGTAAATTCCCCATTAAATTCTGACATAGTTCCAAGTTGAAACCACAGGAAAAAGCCCTGGCTCAAGCTGAATCCCTGTGTCATATGAAGCTCTGCCTCATCATACTGCTAGTTTAAAACACGTGGCGGTAAGTGAGGATTGTGGTCTGCTAAAGCGAGTATGCTAACAATGGTACACAAAGCGGTGGGCAGTGGCAGAGAGACCAATGCTAGCAGTGAGTGAAGCTAAGTTTAACTGGGGTACTCTAATGATACTGCCTCAACAAACCATACTGGTGAGACTGAGCCACATTACACAGAACATGCAGATGTGGAAAACCCCAGCTTCAGCTGGCTTAGTGCATGGATTTTATAAATAATCTATGCAACAAACCAGCTGATTATAATTAGCACAATTCTTCAGCCAGGTAAATGAGCTAATCAGGGAAATCAGCTGTTTTTGAACAAATACATGGCAGTACATGGCACTACCTTGACTTTCTGAAGCTGCAGTTTTCCCACCTTCTGTACCAAATTTCTGTTATTGTTCTGTGCTTGTATAAACATTTGAGTACTATTGACCTACATATATGAACAACAACTGGAGTGATACATACAGTGCATTTTATTGCAAGGGTGCAGGCTCTCACAGCTTCAAATACATATTCAAAACACTGGAGTAAATCTGTAATAATTCAAAGATGCAACCTGACTTCCACAACTAAATTGTTAATATATAAATCAAATATATAACCCAACAACAGGTTATAACTTATTTCATGTGTTTACTGTCAGTTTCAGTCTTTTGGCCATAATGAACTGAAGACACTTTCAATACAGGCAGGTTATTCAAAGCAACAAGCCACACAAATAATTAATGAAATAAAAATAAAAAATTATGACTTCAAAGCTCTACCTCTGGAGGCCTTTGAACGATGTGGGTCAGTGTTTACGGTACACAGTTATCTGCCGGCTATTTTGGTCCGAGTGATGGCGACCTTGCCGTTTCCAACAAATGACACTTCCGTCAGTGGTGCCGACATGGAACCCTGAAACCGGCGCTCTTTTGCGACACCTCTTCAGCTGTGACTTAAATAAAAAATGTGCTATACTGAAACACTGAGGAAGTCTCGCAGGGGAAAAATAACAAACACTTACAAATTAAGAGATGTGGCATAACAACATGTGATTAAAAGCTGTTTAAGGTTTTGATCACTTGAATACATTGAAGCTGAGTGGTAAAAATTCAGGCTGACTTTCACTTTGAGCACCCAAATGCAGGTAACAGCCAGTTTTTCTCCTCTGTGTCTGAGTTTTAACCAAATGCAAAGCACCTTCTGGAAACTCTAGTCTGACATCAGTATTTATTCTCCCCTTTTCAAGATTAAGGATGCTCTATCTTTCCGTTCACTGACATCTACAACATTGATAGCTTCATTTCTCTAAATGCTTCAACTTGCCCTGAAAGAACTTGACAAACCAAGAAAAAGTTACAGAACACAAAAAAGAACACATGCTACCATTGACCACTGAAACATGTTAGCTGTGATGGTCTCTAAAACAGGGGTGTGCTCTTGGTCAGAGTCAAAAGATGATTAAACTGACTCTGGTCAAACCCGTTAATATCTAAGTCAAGGTCCCAAGTGGAAAATCCACCCAAGATGTCTAGGAAGATGCATTCACGACTAAAACTGGATCCGCACTGAATTTCCAAGAGCGTTTCCTCCTGAACGTTACCTCCTGCTGGACAGCAGATAGAGTAAATCCTGTTAATGTCAAATAAACAAACAGGGACGTGATTCTTAATGAAAACACTTCATCCTAAAATGGAAAAGCCATTTAAACAGATAGCTGGCCATGCTCTATTGCACTAAACATGCCTGACTTTCGAGCCCGAGGAAGACACAATGAAATTTGAGTGAATGTATATCTATTACTGAGAACTACTCTCAAATAGAGAGAATTTAAATACAAGAATCATGGCTGACACCAGATACTGAACAGGACTGAAGTCTCATATACACACAGTCTCATACAGCACCATATTTTTCATAATCTTTGATGTGTGATTTTATTTCAAACCACAAGCACTAATCCTTGACTTCTTTTGCTTAATTTTTTACAGGTTTTTCCCTGCTTTTTAACTTTGCATATTTCCCTTCATGAAGTGACAACTGATTTTTTTTTTCAGGTGGTAATCTCAATTTCACACTGCGTCAGGATTACTTTTCATGGCATAAACAGGATAATCCCAATTAAATAACAACAATTTTTACAGAGATCAAGGTTATGTGCTTTGATTTGGTAGCGTGGCTCACCCTATCAAACGGCACTGATCCACAAACCCGGTAACTTGCAGGGTAATTTGTAAGTTAAGCATGTTTCCATCCTCCCACCTTCAACCACTTAATTACGTGTTAATAGTCATTTTAAAGTCCCCATACATACCTGATTCAGTATGCACATGTAGGGCATGTTATAGAAAAGCTCTGAAGTGACACAGTATGTTAAGTACGTCATAAAGTAGCTAAACCTTTTTCTGTTGTCGTTAAATAGGGATGTCATAGGGGAATTTTAAACATACCTGAATGAACCCACACTGAACAAAAAAAGGTGACTCTATGGCAGGTACTGCGAATGTAAACACCTTGACTACTGCTAATACTGCTGAAGTGCTTTTATGTGAAGTTTACACTCAGCTTCCACTCTGATGATGTTTTTTTAATCACTGTAAACCATTCAAATCGTAATGAATGATGGAATAAGGACAACTGCAATATTACTGATTCAATTTTTACAAATTTAGCAAAATATAAACTGAAGTATTAGCGATGACCAGACATGGTACTGTTCCACTAAAATGCAGACGTTTGGCCCTTGTAGAACAGAGTACATCTCTTTGGATAAAAAAAATAATTTAGCAAAGAGTGTAGAGGAAATTTTGAAACTACAAAGATTAAGCTGTGTAAAAAGCAAAACAGCAAAACATAGTACTTGAAATGTTTACCAGAACAGGACAATTTGCCGGTATGCTTTTCATTAGTAATTAATGCAGAGATGCCTGAAATGTGCCAGTATCCTGTGCATGTACAATTAGCAACTGTTCCACCCAGAAGATGGAGGGTTCCGGTCAGCAGGGAATTCCCTGCCTCACTGCTCAGCAGTGACACCTCTGGTCAACAGTGGGAACTGCATTCTGCCTTGGCTAGAGTACACAGCTGGAGAGGAGGAGGCTGGTTCCACACATTCTATGGCAATACAAGTGAGCAAACCTGACGAAACCCACACTAGAAGAGGGGACTGCAGAAACGGCATAGGCCTAGAATTACAATTAGGAGTTCTGAATTGAGAACAAAAGGGAAATAAAGAATAAAAAGTTGTTCAAAAAAAGTATGACTGGAATAGATCCGAATTCTCAACTCCTCTGGGTCATTTCAGAAACCGGGGAACTTGCTTGTCTCCGTCTGGCTACAGCTGGGTGAAAAGCACTGAACCAAAGGGTTATTTTATTTAGTAGCCAGCTATCTATAGAGGACCAGTGTAAGAAATGACAGAAAACCATCCAAAGTTTTAGCACAGAACTCAACCATGGTATATTGACAAGACTTTGCAGTTAGAGGCTTTCAGAAGTCAACTTCAGTAAAAACTATGAGGGTTTTATATCAGCTGGTTGAGGTACTACTAGCTGCCCCCATGGATAATGAAACGATAGAGCTATGCAATGCAGTCACTTAAGGCTGAGCACCTTCATCTCTGTCCCTCTGTGGGTTCTCTCCTAGGCTGGGCTTAGCTTCTAGCATGTTAAACAACAGGCATCAACAGGCCTTGCACTCCAATTGCCCATGATTTGGTCGATAAACCAACACAGTGGAATAAAATAATGCTCTTGATTCATCTTAGTTCAATCAGAATGTTGAATTGTTCTGTTCTTTTAATCCCTTCCAATTTCCAATCCCTTACTTTTTCCATGTCCACTGACCCTGCCAAATACTTCTTCTCTAGGCCAAAAAATATATATAAATCACAGTTAAGAAAATAAAATGAAATAAAAATAAACCAAAGTGTTCTTAAAATTTGATATTTACAATTTAAAGCCCACGTGGCACTAGTACATTGATGTGAATAATTTAATTTTCAAGACAGTCACACAGAATAAACGTAACACGTCCTTTTATCTAAACACGACGATCTATCTGATGCCGACAGCTCTAAAACGATCTGACAAACAAATACCAGTTTAAAAAGTGTCATTAAAGGCCAAGACAAATTCGTTCTTGCTGAAGGGGGGGCGGGAAATAATATATATAAACCGTTGATCACCTCTGGTTGCCTTAACTAGCATGGAGGTTGTCATGGAAACATTTCTAGGAAGTTCACAGTGATAAAAGCAGAAACATTTCCAGTTTAATTGCTATCAGGCTTAGCGACACAGTGTATTCTCACTTGCTGCCCATGCATTAAAATGCAAGCAAGAGAATGTGTATAAACCAAGGTGTTTCGAATAATTAAAACAATGATACACAAATATCTTGTTTTTTTATCCCTGCTCCCTCAATCATCACCCCCTCCCCCAATTTTTTTAAAAAAATTTAAATAAAAATAACTGAAACACCTCCAAGGTTGAGAGCACAATGTGTTGAATATGAAAAGGTGCTGCAGTCAGAAGGGTGGGAAGGATAGAGGATAAAAACAAAAGAAACTGGAGAATCTGGAGTTGACTGAATAAAAAATAAAAAAGCAATTCACTCAGAGGAATACTGGTGAGCATTATTTTGGGCTGAGTAAGTAAAACCAAGCTGATATTAAAAACAATAACGTTAATTAAAAGCTAAGAAACACAGATTATTTTTCATTGTTACCAATACAATCTCCAGATTAACCAAACATAATCACCTCAATCACCAAACCAAAAACTGGCATTAATTTCCTAATAAAAAACAGACAGCAGGGCTGTTATATTAAAACACATTACACTTTTAATCTGACTCTAAAAGCAAACCGTCAGTTATGAGGTTGAAAGAACCGGAGCCCAGTGTACAAAACTATCTTTAGATGTCGATAAATTTTTCTTTGAAATGATAATGCCACGCTGATAAATGTCACCACAATCAACGGAACGTCTCTAAAAATCAATGCAGAGCAAGTGACCAAGCAATGCTACAGCACAGAGCCCAAAGGAACCAGCGGTCATCTGTCAAAACCCAAGTCACAAAGTGCCATAACTCACCAAACCCGAAATATGATGTAGGCTAATTTAAGTTTTATGATCAAAAGCACCTGGCCATGCCAGCCAGACCCAACACAGGGGAATGCTGAAAATGCCTCTAAAATATTAGAAATACAATGTGCATCCTTTGTGTTTTTACTGCTTCGCCAAGCTCCTTTTAACATGAGCTGCAATTAAATGGATTTAAGTACACCTGCATTCCTAGTGATTAGCCCTGGCACACCTGTGAAACCATGGCTGAGACAGCAGCTGTAGCCCTGGTCATTTTAAGGTGAGAATCAGAGATTAAGCCTGGAGGACCGGTTCACCAACCCTTGCATGCTGTAAAAGACACCCACCATGATTTGCTTTAAATTCATACCTACAGCAGCACAGCACTCCAGGAATCAGTTTTAAATGGCTTGTACCAGTTTAAAAACAAATACTAATAATTTGGAATGAGAAGATACCAAGAACATGAATATGGAGCTGTCAATGGTAAGATTTTTTTTCTGCTTTTACTATTATTATTATTATTATATTGTACTGAAGTTGACAGAAACATTTCCTATTTTAGTCGCCCCAATCCTAAAACAATGTACTCTTAATAGTAAGATTGGAAAAACAATATCCGAGCAGTACTATTATTTGACTTCATACTCAATCTCAGTCTTTAAATAAAACAGCAAGGCATATAACAACATGTCTAGAATAATTCTGCCAATACATTCAGACAAGGCTATTAAATTCATCAGTCTTATTGCAATAATGAGCTATAAACCTGTCATCCATATACAGTTAAAACAGAGTATTCATAGGAAGCCTTTCATTTAAGTGATGTTAACTTCTAATACGTTGTTATTAGCACATACAAAAATATGTTAGTTCAACCAACTACAATGTTACTGATAGGATTAATATAATATTCGTAAGACATAAACAATGTAGATGCAGAAAAAAGAAATAGGAAAAGTCTTCAGGCAGATTGTACAACATTAAGTTTTTACACATATTCTTGGTGGTTGGGGTGTTGTACATATAGCTTTTTACACCACACGTTAATTTATTACTGGAAGAATTACTCACTTTCTCTTTGCACTTCTCGTAAAATTATGTTATCTTCTCTCCACTTTCGTGTGCTCTTCGGTAAACTGAATAGGCTATTTCTACCTTATTTATAATATTTTAAATTACATGTCAAAAATGAAGCAGAGTTCCCATCACGTATGCCCACATTACACACATACCAAGAACATTCACTTCTCTGATCTCGTGTTGTAAGTGTCTATATATCTGCATCGAAAGCGGAGTTGGTTCTTGTCCGATAAACGTGTCAAATGCTGGAAATCTGTTTAGCTGTTTACCTCTTGAGGTAAAAAGGGAGTCTTCTAACATTCCAATACTGGCCAGTACAAGAGAGAAAGAAAAAATACAGAAGATAAACTTTCTAATCTACGCATTTTAAATTTATCAGGCAAGACTTCAAAGGGTTACTGTAGCCACATCTTAAAAACTGGACTTCACTTTCATTACTTCTTGTTGAGTACACATGCCGGACTGCTGTTCAGCTAAGTCCCCTGGCTACACATAGGGAAAGGAGTCACCGTAGCGTCCACACCAAATCTTAAATCGTCAGATTTTGCTCTGAGTGATATTTAACATCTCTTTCCATTAAACAGTGATAATGTGTAATTCTGTTCTGTCATTGTTCTATGTTGGAAGATAATGGGTTTCAACTGATGTAAATACGCCAAATTAACGTTCTGGTTATTTTCAGAATCAATCCTCCTTTTTTGCAGGGATACACTAAAATGTGTATTATTCAAAAGATAAGTATGTTGCACGTTTCCATTGCTTTTTATATTAACTAGCTACCGCATTAACAGCCTGACTCGCTTTTGCAAATAGAGAGTGCTGCAGAAGGTACATTCGCAAAACTTAGCTAACAACATTCACCCGATAGTATCTGCAACAAATCCAAGGTAAAGCAGGCACCATGTAAATTTACCCAAACCCACGATTAAGGTTGTGTACATGTAAACATGTGCACTGAATTGCATTGTTGATACAAATCCTGCGAACCAGTAAATTAAGTTTTTTTTTTTGCATGAAAACGTATCGATAACGTGAAAAGTGAAAGTCTGAAAAAAAGGGATAAACACCGAAGTGCATACTTACCAAAATCTGCTTTATTTCCGTTTTTAAAAGAAGAGAAGAGGAGGTGTGAGGAAGTTGTGGTACTTTCTGTGGTACGGAAGGTTCGCACGTGAGAGCGTGGGTTAATCATAAAATAGAAAATGAACAACAAGCCGAAGAATAAATAACAACTAAGATATTCCTCCGCTGGCGCTGGGCTCGGAGATGCACGCGTTGTCTCGCGCTCTCTTCTTCAGCCACTGCTCGTGTTATTATTAATGCAAAAGAAAAAAGTATACACTAAGTCCTGTTAGATTGCTCTCACATGACGCACAGTAAGAAGATGTAGCATGTTTTTGCTTTGGGATTCAATACATCAAAATGTATCCAACGAAGTATTTGGGACTAGCTTATTAGAATACAGCCCCAGGGGAGGCACTCTCGCGGAGTTGAATATTGTTATTTTTTGGAGTACCGCGACCAGCGGTGACGTCACGTTCACCTGCTATGTAAACAAAAAGTCTTTCGAAGTTGTTTGTCTTTCTTCATACAAAAATTTTACGAGGCAGACTTAACTTACGTTGTTGATTGTGTGGGTGTTACCGAGAAGAGTTTTTTTGTATCTGCCTTTATATAAAAAAAATAAATTTGTGCCCTTGTGATTCGTTCAAGTCCTCTGTGTGGCATACACATCAGATACAGATGCTCTTAAAAGTAAAAAAAGGAGAAAATGTGTATACCGGTATGCAAGCACTTAAAGATGTTTTTGATTGTTTTATATTTATATCATTGTTTTTTTTCGTGAACTTACAGAGGAAATGCCTACCTAAAACCCACAGATCATATCTTCCCTCCGTATGCTCCGTATGAAGCAAGATGCCTGTATAGGAACTTGTCAAGTATGCATAGGTTTTACTGAACACAAATTACAGGCTAGCATTGTAATACTAACAGACACGTTTTTTAGATAAATTCGACGCCCACATTATATGATGCTACGTAGAATTATTGTGTCTTTTTCAAAAATGAAGGGCAAATTTAAGAATGTAATCGCCAGCAATTAATAACATATAACATTCTGCAGATTCTTTGTTGTAGTCTGAAATAGTAGTTAATGTCTGTCTTAGACGAGATTCTTTTCTTTCTTATTGTAAATAATATCAAGAAGAATCACACGTGCTACGTTCGCAATATGCAAACTTCAAATAGCAATATTTTTTCCTAAAGTTTTGCACGGAATATAAACACAATTGTAGTATGAACCGTTATTGTCTTACAAAATTCGAAACATTTTTTATTTACAATATCTCGCAGGTTGCCCTGCTGTTGTCCGTAAAGGTTAACGATGTTGAATTAGGTCTGAGAACGACAATCTCTGGGTGCAACCTTCAGTGAAGCGATGTGCGATAGTGTTGGAGGAAGTTCAGTGCTGAATGCACAGGTAAAGCTTACGAGATTTATTTTTTAACAATTGTCAACACGTAAAGTGGCCATTTCATATCTTGAGAATATTAGTTTTTTTACATATATAACATCAGATGCACTGGAATTACAATTAAAATCGAGAAAGATATGGGCATATTTTCTGTCTGGGCAACGGTAAGACAACCGCTTAGTTTCAATACAAAGTTTAATTGCTTTATTTAATTTGTAGCGGATGAAACGCAATTTCATAAACATTTACCACCTTTCTCTGCAGTCTGCAAAATACAGACACATGTTTTGTTTTGTTATGATTACATCAGCCATATTTGAATGCTATGGAACTTCAACCAACTCAAACTTTTAGGAATTTGTGAACTGTAAGAATGCGGAGAGGCGCATACACTCCTGCAGACTACACTGACTGTTTTCTTCCAGACGTCGACTAGAACAGCTTGGACCGGTTCAAAAGGTGAAAGTTCACTAGAAGGACACACTTTATTGGTTGCTTTTTACGTCCTGTTATGAGACGCTTTTTATTAACATTCGTATTCTCTTTTTGATTTTTCATCAATGCCCGCGCGTTTGTTTCTGAGTGGCGTCCATGTCCTTGTCAGGCGGGTATACTTACAGTGTTTCAAATATAGACTGTAACGTATATAATTATACGTATGCTAATGACCTAATGTACTTTAAAATGTTTTGTTAATAGTCATAATTTACATTTATATCGGCTTTTAAAAAAGCTTGTATGCATGCTTAAAAATGCAAGTGTCACATTTATTGTATTTTGGGGATGATGTAAACAAATCTCATCGAGGAAGAATAAAGAACACAGTAGCCTACTTTCCCTCATTCAGTTTTTTGTAATAATATAGGAGGTCTACCCACAGTATGTTCAGTCACTCTCATTACAATTATTGTCATGAAACAAAAATATTACAGTGTCCATTTGTAGTGTATACGAAACAAGGCAGAAATAAGAAACATTAATAAATTGTTGAAGTACAAAAAAATAAAAACTTGGTGAAGGGGAATTATTGTGAGCGGTAATGGGGTTATGCCGCCATCTTGTGACAGTTCGGGAATATTGCAATTCTTTAAAAAAATCTTCACTCGCAATTTCGAAGCAAATACAAGCGTAACATGACAAATATATATATTTCTAAATATATACTTCCATTTTGTCACTCTATATTATAATGTCGCAGAGACTTTATTCATTAGCATGATGAATTCCATCATAGTGATGCAATTTACTGTCTAACATGGTACAACACTACACGACGGGACGGTTTATATGTAATATTTTTTGCCAGCTAGCAGATGGTGAACGAAGGACACAAAAGGTCTTAAGCGAACAAATAACCTCTCAAACAACAAATCTGAGTAGCTTACAGTATTAAGATGTGCAAATACATGTTCTTTACTAAAGTAACCGATAAAACAACACGTTAAAACTTGGTTTAGCTTCAGTTACTGTTGCCTATGTTAATGTGTTGAAACTCCCGTGCAAGAATAATACCACAAGTTGCCTTTGAAACACTGTAGTACACATCCTAAGACTTTGTGAGCAGAGGTAAATAGGCCTTATGAAAGCCAATGTCGCCACCTTGTGGTACAACCGTGTAACCAGAAAGATTTCGGGGAGACGGACATGCTGGTGATTTTCCCAGCTGTGTTCGTTTCCTCTCAACGTTAAATGGCTCCTTCGTGTCATAGATACATCATTCGGGTTAAAGTTGCAATGGGTGTCCTGTAATTGCAAATACACCATCCTACTAAAACTAGTTAGCAGGTGGATTTTTTTTGCAACTAATATCGTCTGGAAAAGGCGTTTCTCTTTTATATAGCATCCAACTAAATGTCAAGTATTAATGTCACCAAAAGCTAACCAGCTAAATAAAATTTGGTATTGATGGCCGAGAGGTATCGACCTCAAACAGATAAACATGGTGCGTCTTGGCTGCTAAGTTTGTCCAGATTTTCAAGTTAATGCATTTACAGCAAGCGCCGAATGTGGCTAACCTTAACCCCTAACCCTAACCCTAATTCAGTGCATCACCCTGGACTTTAACTCTAACCTTAAGTTTTAGTTTTCTTCTTCACATTGTCGATCAATCGCACAATTGCCAACGTAATAAAACATATTGTTAACAAATAATTAGCCAAACTAGAGTGTTAGTGAAGGAAAAAAGCATCTGCATGCATTTGTACATTAGTTAATAAGATAATATGACAGGTCGACTGAATCCTGGCCATTTTGTCAAAAACTAATGATTGATTTCTAAATTATGGGGAAAATTCTGGTAATAATATTAAATTATGGTTACTCATTCCAGGTGCAGTGCAGACAAGGGCCGTCATAGCCTTACCTGCAGGAATTAGTCAGACAAACATCCTGTGCATGTTTAATGTGTCTTTGAATGTACCAGTAGGAGCTCTTTCCCTCCATCTTTCCCAGGGACCACATCAGCTTCTCACGCATCTACTGCCTGGCCTCCCTCACACAGGAGAGAGATGCTTTCGTTGCTCTGTCCAAGTAATTCAGTTAGTCGCTAATCAAAGATTCGCACCATGGCCCGCAGTGAAGAAGTGGCCCACACAAGCGGACCTTCTGTGTTCCCAAAGTGCTGCATCTGCGTTGCAGTCTAAGTGGCCCGGTGTGAGGGACACTCGGTTTTGGTGAGCGAGAGACTGTGTGCTGGTTTTTGACGAAGGGCAACATCTGGCACAAGAACATCGCCGCCTCTGGCCGTCCTTCCTCTCAGACAGCAAAAACCTCCACTCCAAACTCAGGCCATCCGCCAGCGCTAAACCTCACTAACATCCAGCCTGTCCTTTTCTAAAGCAGCTCATGAAGTTTTTAGCACTAAGTATGATACTGCTGTGAGACATTGTATGTATTACAGATATCACTCTTACTCTTACTGCTTTTTTCAAAGGTATTGAAGTTTTCATTCAACATCATTATCTGCACTATGCTGTAAGTTACTCTGGGTAGGAGGTTCAGGTAAAGTAGTGCTTGTGAATTTAAATGTATGATAAAACAGCAATAAAAGTGTTTCTTGGAAAAAAGGAAAATAGCAACGAGACTCCTTGAAACATTTTCATCATTTTCACACACATCACCAAGTATTTTTAAGGGTGCAAATGTTCTGATCATCTACCTACACACCCACTCTGTCTCATCCATGCAAAGATTATGAGCATTGCACATGTGTAGTGAATCATTTTGAGGCCAATATTTAAAATATACAGAAAAAAGTCTATTGTGGTTTATGGCCCAATTAAAATGGTGAATCATTATCTGCCATTTTATAGAAGTCTGTTTATCTGTCAGTACTCTGAATGTGAATTACATACTGCATGAATTCTTCTCTTGAGTTGGGGCCATTTTCTGATTCACAGGCCATTGAAAACTGTGATTCATCTCCATTAAACACAATAAAGAAAGTGGAAAAAAAAGGTTTGTCATCACTGTGTTTCACCAGTATGCTTCAGTTACAGTGCCTCTATCTGCTTTCTCTGCTTACTCATCCTGACCCAGCGTGAGTGAGGTCCACACCCAGCAACCCCCATTCCCTCACACACACACACACACACACACACACACACACACACACACACACACACACACACACACACACACACACACACACACACACACACACAGTGTATTGTGTACAGTGTACACAATACCATGAAAATGAGTATCACTGTTAATAAATGTATAATTTATCCAGTATCGTATGCACATGTATCAGAACCCCCAAATATGTTTCGGTGTCATTGTTTAACAGTGTTATCCTCTTCCCCCAATGAAACGCTAAAGGAGCCAGGTTTGTGCATTACATTTAAGGCTTTTAGATGGCCACCTGATCAAAGTCTCTGCGTCAGCAGGTTACAACAAGATTAACAATTTCTTTTCAATTTCATGTGAAGAGAATAAACACAGAAAATGTCATATATATATGTAACACACTGCTTTTGAACAGATTCAGCTCTGAGAAACCATATTTCTTATGGCAAAATCTGCAAACCAAGACTTGACTGTAATCCAACGAGCAGACAATAGTTTGACGATAATCTCAAAATCAATATTTCTTATCACTTTTCAAGCTTTAATCAAATTTAGACAGAACTGCACTTTGTCAGATAAATGGGGGTAACATGAAGCAGCTCCCAGTGTTAACTACTGCATTAAAAGCTCAGTGTCTGCCAGCCGCAGTAATTTGCTGTTGATAGGGTTGTAATGATATAGCTCAGTATAGCAGGTTTGGACCCAAAGGCTCTGTCACTTGCTTTGTATGCGTGCTTGCACAAGCAGAATCACGAGTCATTAGATTCAATCAGTAGCCATAAGAGTTCTGACCCACAGGGCTACATAATGCAATGCAGGCTGTCTGAATTCTGTTACATCAGCATTCTGGAAGCGATGGAGAATTAGAACACTGAGAGAAAGTGCAATAGTTATTCCTACCAGTAGATGGTGATGAAAGAGAATTTGAAGACATCAAAAGGAAGGCTCAAGTTTTTCCTTTGACTAAAAAAAAAAAATGTTAAACAATCTCAAGGGGGAAAACCTTCACTGGAACTCTTAATATGACCAGTTTACAACAGTTTTACTTGATTAAACAACTAATTAATAAAACAACTTAATTCATTAACACAGCTTATTTGTCTCAGATGTATACATTCCGCTTAACAGATCTCAGTTTGTGGGTTTCATATGCAAAGCCTACATCAGCAGTTGTGGTATTCTCAAGCATGATTCATTGCTGTGTGACTAAGTTCATTCAGAACACCGTGTAACTAAAACTTGTCTGATGCAATGCAATGTAATGCAATTGGACTGTCTAATGGAATATAATAAAATAAAATAATATAGCAGAAGTTCTTTAAGAGTAAAACATTGTTCTCATTTCCTGAAAAGTTGCCTTTTAGGAGACCAGAGGTGCTTTTTTGTAAGATGTCAACCATAAAACTATAAATTATATGCAGCCCTGAGGTTGAAGCTTCTTCTCACTGCACAAGATGAGCAGTGTTCTTGTCAAGGGTTTTCGTTGTGCAGTCTATCATTCGGGCGCCCTGCCACCCTCAGATGGGATAGGGTAAATCCGTGAGGGGTACACATTATCCCTGAGGGTTGGGAGAGCCCACTGCCAGCCACACAAGTTTGGGGGAGGAGGCGCCCTAAAACACAGACCCAAACCACAGCAGGGTCCCCCTAACTCAACCCCAACCCCAGCCCTAACCCCAGCCATTGCAGCATCCACCACCCCATAGTCCTGCAGTCTCCACGGTGACCGCTCAAAGCCCCATCTTCCAGCGTCCCCTGGATCCACCACCCCATAGTCCTGCAGTCTCCACGGTGACCGCTCACAGCCCCATCTTCCAGCGTCCCCTGGGCTGGTGTCCAGCGTCCAGGGGGTGGGGCCGGGGTGCAGGAGAGTTGGGCTTGCCCACCGAGGCTGGAAGGGGCACTGTGGGTAAGGCGCCAGATAGAGGCCTGACCCAAAGCATTGTGGGTCACCCCCCAGCAGTCTGCCGTGGATCCCCTGCCTCCTCCTGCTCCGAGAGGCCTTCCTGTGCTGCCTGAAGTCCCCCCGCAGGAAGTCCGGCAGGTGGGTGGGGTGGATCCCCCAGTAGCTGCCCTTCCCGTCCTCGCAGCGGCCCAGCTTCACGAAGCAGTCGTTGAGCGACAGGTTGTGCCTCACGCTGTTCTTCCAGCCCTGCCCCCGGCTGCGGTAGTAGGGAAAGTGCCGCTCGATGTCCGCGTAGATAGACGTCAGGTTGAGCTTCTGGGAGGGAGAGGACAGGATGGCTTTGGCGATCATGGCGATGTAGGACAGAGCCGGCTTTGCCGAATCCCCTCCAGTGCGGACCTCCCTGGGCGGGGTGTCTCCCAGCTCTTTGATGGTCATTTGAGGTCCCGCTGGTCCCCATTCCCCATTTCCATGGATGCCTCTACCTTCTGCCTCCTCCGTTGCCGCTTTGTTGATCGCTATGGCGTTCATTCTTTCCTCTCTTCAGCTCTGAAATGGGAACCCCTTCAGTCCTGTCTATGTACACTCCGCCAAAGTATGATTCACTCAGTAAGCTTTGTTTTTTGTCATGACGGCACGTTCACGTTTAACGCTGCCTTGAGATTCGCTCCCAACTTTTATACCTCTTGCTACAAACACCTTGAGCTAGACGGGGGACTGCCCATATTGACAAAAGTGCCCGTGGAAAATGAAGTGGAAATAGTAGATATCCTGACAAAGTTTTATAAAACATCCTGGTGAAAATGCTGTGGTGCAAGAGTCTCACTGCCAAGAAAGCCCACGGCACAAGCCTTTGAATTAGTCACGATAAATGAATACAAGGCGATAAGGAGAAGATAAAGTTTTATATGAGATAAGCTCTTAAGGCTGGCATTCAGAACAAACTGAAAACATGGGCTGTTCATCGCAAGTTCAGTTTGTGTGTGTGTGTGTGTGTGTGTGTGTGTGTGTGTGTGTGTGTGTGTGTGTGTGTGTGTGTGTGTTATTTCTTTGCTGGACTCAGTATATCTGTTATTTCCAGTTATATAAATCATGTTTGCACTGTATATCATGCTATCATTATTAAACCAACATGCCACAGGAGAAACTGTTTGACCAAAAAAGATCTCATACATTATTGTTGAATGTGTGGCCGGTTAAATATTATTATACTCTGGAGTTAACATTACGAAACACATACCATTCAATTGAGATAATTTTTTTTTGCTGCATTGACTCATAATGCATGAATTACATGTCATTTTACTGCTGGTGCTTCTACAACTACACAACAACTACTATTACTACTACTATAATAAAAATAATAATTTAATTTTGCATCTCTCATTTTTTTCTTCTCTCCACTTGTATGCTGCAGGGGTGAGACTGACATATCTCATGAGCTCTAAGGCCTATTTATAGTCCTGACTCCGTCCACAATGTCAACTGTAACCTGACTCCGTCCGTCAAGTCACGGCTCTCAGTGCCTCAAATGTCAGCAGCCAGCAACTCTGTGGTCCCCCCCGTTCCCTCCTCAGACAGCCCGATGGAGACAGCAGGAGAACCAAGACTTTTTGGGGCCTCCAGCTTCCTGGAAGTGGTGGACTGCAGTTCCTGGGATGTGGACGAGGATGAGCTGGAGGGCCGTCTCAAGCCCAAATCCTCGCCCCTCCCACGGCGGAGAGGGTCCGACGACTCTTCGGACGACTCGGAACCGGAGCCGCCGGCTGCCCGGCCCAGGAAGGTGTCGTTTGCAGACGCCTTCGGGCTGAGTTTGGTGATGGTGAAGGAGTTCGACAGCAGGGACGTGTCCACCCCACCAGGTATGGAGGCGCTGGAGGGGAATGGTCGGGAGACGGAGGAGTACTTCCTGTCGTCGCTCTTCACCGTCCCGCAATCGCCAGAGGAGCTTCTCACCAAGCTGGAAGAGCAGAAGTGTGATCTGGAGTGCATTGAGCTGCTCCCTGGCACCACCTCGCTCAGGGGGGTCATCCGCGTCCTAAACCTCAGCTACGACAAGATCGTGTACGTCCGCACCACCCTGGACGGCTGGGCCACCCACTTCGACCTGCTGGCCGAGTTCATCCCCGGCTCCAGCGATGGAGAGACCGACCGCTTCATGTTCAAACTCACCCTGGTTCCCCCTTTTGACAAAGAGGGAGCCAAAGTCGAGTTCTGCCTCCGTTACGAGACTCCGGGTGGCACCTATTGGGCCAACAACAACGGGATGAACTACGTCGTTTTCTGTCACCAACGGGCTGCAAAAGAAGCAAAGGAAAAACAGCAAGAGGAGGTCAACAGCAAGATAAAGAAAAGCTGCCTGAAACTCACCAGGTGGGGACATATGCAAGAGAGGGGAATAGTTATAAACATGAATTACTTCCTATTAATGGATGGGAACATTCATTACATGCACAAAATAATGTTTGGTTTTCTTTGGATGATACCAGGTTCAGTAGTTTATCTATGCATGAATTCAGTCTGATAGATAGCAGTTTGTTATATGATGCCTATATTGACTGTAGTGTAATAAAGACAAATTCATGGTTACATAACCAAAATTACAAAGTTACATAACCACTTTAGTTGTTACAGAACCCTTTGTGCTGATACAACTTTTATACTTATGAAGAATGAGTAGATTCTAGAAAATACTTGTTAGCATGGATATTATGACAAACAGTGTAATAACATGTTGCTTTCTTCTGGCCTGATCCTGAATGCTTCATGAAATGAAAACCAAAGGCTAATTACAGCTTGCTAGGTCCCTGCTGAACAGAAAGGCTTCCTCAGGGGGACTGTCCCCTGCAAGCACTCAGCAGCTGTGCATTGTGGGAATGTGTGCCTTGAGGTTACCAAATCTGGTCATTTTTGTTCAAAACAGATTGAATTTTTGCCTGTTGCAGTGGGAAACGGACAGCGAAAGCAGCTGGCCCAGTTCCACTAACCTCTTCCCTTTAGCAGTAAAAGATTTTTTAATATCATTCAATTCTGTAATAGTTTGATTGATTCTGGCATTACAAATCCACTGGTTTATGACTGGCACACAGATGCGGACATTGCATGTCAGTCTTAGTTGTGTTTTGGTTGTATGATATTTTAAGCCCTTGTTTCAGTCTCTGTGAACCAGGATTGACAAACGTGGTGCAGTGTCTGCAGATTTCTGTCAGTCAGCAGCCTTGGAAACAAAACCGGTGAATTATTTAGCCAATCAGTTATGTAAATGAAGCACTTATTTTGTGTGCTGAAATGCACATAGGAAACCGGCCGGCACTCTGGCCCAGTAGGTTGTGAGTTTGAGACCCATGCATTAAACCAAATTAAGAAAATATCAGCTTCTAATCAAAACTGTTCAACAGTTAAGAGTGATGAATGATGTATCATCAATGAGTTTATGGGCAAAATCAAAAGTTTAGATTTTAAAACATGCTGACAATTACTGATTTCAATTTATACAAGACAAATGCATAGAAGGAATATTGGTGTATTGGTGTATTTCAATTCTCTGAATTTTATTTCCTGTAATGAGTATCTCAGTAAACGAGATCCAAATCTAGAGTGAATTTTGCACGTATAGAGAGGGCTACTCTGAAAACACATTTAAACAGCATTTAGATGTTTTCAGCCATAGGAGAATGGGGTACTTACAATACTCAGCAATAAGGACCATGGATGAGCTTAATGGGGTGGTTAAAACCAAAGACAATAATGATGGATTGTGGTCTACAGGCTAGGTCTTTAGCATTTTGGTCAAGGTAGCGTGTTCAAGGTATTTATTCAGATAAAATAATAACATCATTCTGGAACTGGCGTACTGAAACATTTTGCTGACATGCTTAATTTTACTATTGATGTTGCAGTAAGGACTTTACAATCAACACCAGTCCAGTGATGATCTGTGCGGAGACTGCAGGTGAGAGTACCTCCTTAAATACCCATGAGATCTGAATTCTGTTTGCGTTGCATAACCTAAACATGTCAGGTTTTATCTTCCAGATACACCCACACAAAAACAGGAAGTGGTTGTTGTAAGAAAACCCTTGGAAAACCCTGCACAGCAGTCAGATGGTCGTCATGGAGATAGCCATCCAAAGTCATTGGTGAGGTCAATTTCATGCAGAACTCAGGAGTTACATATCACATGTATGCTGGAGAGTTGTGACAGAAAATGCTATCTTACATCACACATCCTGTTTTTTCTTATAACATGTTCTTGAGTTTCATAATCGTTGGTATCTTATGACTTACATAATCCTGAGCAATCTTTATTTCCAGGATTTATGTAATTTAGGCAATGCCACAACTGCCTTTTAACAGTCATTGCTGTCACGGTCACAGGTAGAGTAAACCAAATGATTTAAACAACCACTGCTATCTAAAATCTCCCTTCCCCTGCTTATAACATCCATAATCTTTTACATATTTTCATTTGTGTCACTTGATATCATGCTTTCCTGCTGTCTGTATTTTAGCAGTTGAGAAAACAGGAAAAATCAATCGCTACCTAAAACAAATGAACTGATTCGTCATGGTCACTAACATATTAAATCACTTCATTTTTTAAAAATTTGAAACTGGTCTTTCACTTCAATGGTTTGACTTACAGTATAGCTGAAAGTATAATGGTATCAGGTGGCAGTGCACTGGTGTTAGATTCAGTCTGCAAATGTCAGAAGTAGATTTAGACAGAGGGGCCTCTTGTCTGTTTACAGAAGTGTAAGCACGAGAAGCCGTGAACCGTCATGCTCTTTCTGAAAGAATGTCATGTGATCTGAGGTGTCCCGGCACTGGTGGCTTGGATCACCGTGCCAATAAGGGAAAGAAATCGTGCACAGGAACATACTGTATGTTCTATTTCACATCGTCACGTACCAACTATTAATAATAAAAAAAATAGGGTTGTCATTGGCAGATCATTTTGAAGATGGGAACTACTATTCCCAGTCAAATAGAGAGGGTAATATATGGGTGTGTTCAATCAAACAAAGCTGTGTGCCTGGCCCATTAGTGTAACATTATCCATTACTATAGAAGGGTGCGCACAAGTGGGCATGTCCACAAAAGTTGGTGCTGCTTTTCTAACCATCTCCTGCAGCTCTCCATCTTGGCTGTGCAGGGACTGTGCAGCTGAAGCATCCAATCACAGGCTCCCAAACAACCATTGTGAGGTTGAATGGGGTTGCTGTTTTTTTTTTTTTTTGGTCAGTTGCCATTGCAAAGTTTGCTTTGCTGTGAGTTTGAGAATGTTGCATCAGTTGCGAGGTTGGCACTGGGTGGTTGACATATCATCGATCCCTGGACACATAGAGATTTCTTTGCCTGTATATTTCTGTGTTTGGAGCAGATTAGGAGATATTGGGAGCAAAGGAGCCCTGCAGATGTGTGTCACTGCTTCGTACTCAGTTTCCTTCACAGAGCTATCTTAGATCTGAAACGGCATTTCCTTCCCCACGCATGGAGCCTGCCCTCCACTGTGTCACAATATCACAAAATAATGTCACAGAGACATCTGGACACAGGAGATGACATGTATGTTGATATCTTACATGTCTCATGTTTTTCAGGTTATGATGTATATCAGTTATGCAACAGGTGCAGTGTACTTCAGATGGCCTGTATTTTAAGTATAATAATAATAAAAAAAACTGTACTGTAGTACTCCTGGATGCTGACTGTTTTGACCCAGGGAAAGCTTTTCCCGTTAACCCCCACACAGCCACAATGGCAGATCCCAGATCACAGCAAGCTCAGTGGGCCAGTATTAGCATTTTCACTTATTAAATACAAAATATTAGAGCTAATGACTTAGCTCATTCGTAGCCTCCTGACTAAGTAGCCCTTATCTCTGCTGAAATGGGTGAACCAGCTGAATCAACCTCCCAGGCCAGAAACTGCACACCCTCCAGCAAACAGGGAACAGTATATCCTCTTGAGAGCACAGACTTCCACTGAGTCAGGCTGTTTATTTAAACACAAGTCAAACTTTTCTTTATCTCAGGTCAAGAAGTGCAAGTATGACACAGTTTTCGTTGCTATATAATCTGCTTGTCGAGTCAATAAAAAAAACATTTGGCTTCATTTATTTTTAATGAATACTCACCATAAGGTATACTGGGTCACAATGACTAATAGTTTGTTTTTTTGAAAGTTATGGAAATTATTAGATCAAATTTTTACAGAAATTATAAAAGATTGAGCAGAGAATTTAGTACATTTGCATTATTAATTGAGCTATTCATACAATGAGAAAGCGTTCAGAGTTAACCTATGGCACAAATGTTGTCTTAATGTAAAAATGTTATTTAACATTACTAAATCCTTCTTCCCTTGTCCCCCTCCACTTTTTTGATTGACAGGTGGATAATAACCAGGACTACTCCTGGAGGAGGAGACGTAGAACAGCACGTTTGGCGCAGCTAAGGAATCACTTCTACCCAACGGACGCTGAGACACAAGATGAAGGAATTTCTGGTAAAGGAAAAGAGACCAGTAATATGGAAACAATGAAGGAAACCCAAACGGCGCCACACTGGGAGACAACATCCAACCTTCCCGGGATGCCCGATAGAAACCAGGTCAATGGCACGGAAAGCACGCCGACATGTGACCGAATTCCGCGGACGTCCTGTAGATCGGACAGTGACAGTGCCTTGCCGTTTCGCCCAGAGAACGTTGGAGGTTGGGACAGAGCAAATTCAAACTCGCGGCACATAAACCACCATATGCCTGATACTGCACAGGCCCGCCCTGAGGATAGGACCACCACTGTTGGCAGCTGGGAATCATGGGATAACTTTGATCCAGCAGCCTCTTTCACAGAAAACTTCAGCAGGCAATTGGATTTGTCAGATGGACCTGCGAGTGAGGCAAATGGTGAGAGAGGCACATGGGAACATGCCGCCCCTGGTGGTGAGGAGAAGGAACAGATGTCCGCCAAGAGGGACGATGAGCAAAAGATGGACGAAGCAGCTCAAAGTAGACTCTGGACAGAGACTTCTGACGTAAAGCGACAATCCACGGACCTGTACACACCTCCCATGGACCAGCCAAAGTTGAGTTTGGACGAGGTTTCAAAACCAATGGTTAGTGAGCTTCTAATGGCAGACGCAAGCGCACCAACTAGACATAAAGAGGCTCCCCACAGCCATGACGAAGACAAGGTCCACAGTTCCCATGTGCTGACCCTATGGGGAGAAGAGGATGTGAAGGCAGATATGGTTGGGGTTGAGGGCATGGATGGTGTGGGTGAATATGCTAAGAGCAGAGGTGACCCGTTCACAGTAGAATCTCCACAGCTACCGCCAAGTCCAGGGGAGGAAGTCACATTGACAGAGGTTGGGCTGGAGTCCCTGAGGCAGGAGGTGACAGAAGGAATCTCATCAGAGGAATCTATCCCTTCAGAAATCCACCCCCGGACTGACCACAGCATTCATGACATGGTTTGCAGCGGCACAACCTTTACACAGACATACAGGGGAAAGGTTGAAAACGCCAGAGACAGAGAAGGAGAGGTATTCAGAGAAAGGGCAGACAGAGACGAAGAGGAGTCAATGGAAAATGTAGAAAGCCTCAATGAGGATGAGAAGGAGACATCAATGGAGTACGATTATCAACTCCTTGATAATGAAGAAGATTTATCATCCAATGAGATTGGAGATCCTAACACCGAAAATGAGGAGGGTATACTGGTGGGAACAGAAAGCAAAGAAGATCTTCCAGAAGAAGAGGAGATGTTACAGGGGTCTGAGGAAGACGTTTATGATGAAGAAGAAATGCTGATGGAAAATGAGGAAGATCATTATTACGAGGAGGACCTGTTAATGGACAATGATGATCTTTATGGTGAGGAGAAGATGGATTTGGAAAGTAAAGAGAGTGTTGAGAAAGTGAGGGAAGAAGGTTCCATGACACATGAAGACCTCAGTCTCGTGGATCAAGGCATTTCACCAGAAGAACAGGATCTTGATGATGAGGTCGCTCGAATTTTAGGAGGAATAACTAACACCAATGAAAACAATAGGGAGTATCCAGAGAAAGGAAAGGACATTTTGAGGAAAGAGGAGGCTTATCTGAGTAAAAAAGAGGAAGAGTGGCATGGGAAGGAAGTCCAGCACCAGGAAGGAGTTGGGGAACCATGCAGTGAAATTGAACTAGATGTCAGTGAAGGAGGACGACGAAACGGATTGGCCACCAAAGAAAGGAGACAGAACTCTCCCTCCACAGATTCCCAGCCAGATGAAAAAATGGATCAAAGTGCTCCCGGTGTAAAAACGCAACAACTGAAATCACAAACGTCATCGGGATTCGACCAAGACACGTCCACCTGCAGTGGCCTTTACACGCCAAGCCCTTCGGTCACTGTGGTAAGATTGCGGCCCATGCTCTTGTCCTCAACACGCGAGATGACGGACGAGCGCAGTGATGCAGGGGAGGACCACCCTCCTCAGGCAGATTTAGGCCCTGTGGAAGAACCTGGGTACCATGCCACAGTCCACCTGCCGCCTGTCGAGAAGGTTGAGAACGTTGCCAGAAATTATCTTTCTAGGTGGCGGGACCTGCTGTCACGTAATGTATCAAGGGCCATTCTATATGCCCTTCTGTGTTTGATTTTCTGTGTCACAGCTTTTCACTATGACTTCCTGGCCTGTTTTGCATTTTATTTGCTTACCGTTTATTGGTTTTGCTTCCACTGGGAGAAACAGCGTCTGCAAGGAACGGACAGAATTGAATAGAGCCGATGGAGGATGACAAACGCTGAACTTCCTTTCTCTGGAGTTTTGGTTTGCTTGTTATGGAGTGTTTGAAGGGCCCACCACCGACAAAATTGCCAAGTGATAACCGAGTTTACATGAGGAACTTAATTCACAATATGGCAGGGAGGTGCGAAAATCTGAAACAGAAATGTATCATGTTACATTTCTAAACTTGATTTATTTGTTATCGTAACTATAGGGTTTGGGTGAACTGAAAAGTAGAAAACAAAGTCATACACAAAAATAAATTCTCTAAATAAATAAGTAAGTGCACACAAATGACTTTTGCCAGTAATGCTGGGTGGATTCTGAGTTTATTTGTAATATTTTTTGTTTCAATGAAGCTCTGATTTAAGCATAATATGTATTGCTAATATTTTTCTTGGTTATCAACTTTTCGAGAGGAAATCAGTTATTGCTATAATTCAGATTTTACAAGTAGATTTGACATTTATCAGCAAAATGTAACAACAATGACAACAAAAATAATATATTATCGATATTTTACCATTTTAACAACTTCTTTGGAAAAACAAGTAATAATTCAACCAACCCGGGTTCTTCACAAGTCTATTACAATAGGCAGTTTTGAAAGCTGTACACAGGTGTATTAGAAATAATGGAGAGAATTTAATGGAGTCTGCGTTTGTTAACATTTAATCTAATACTGTGTCAAGGGCAGTTTCAGTACAGCAGCTGGAGAGGATATATATAATAAAATTTCAGGAAAGACTGCTTTTGCTCAGAGGTTTTTGGAAATTGGCTGATCCGCTTAAAACAAGTTCAGAATTTGGGCTGTAGTTGCTAAAGTTGAGAGTCTTGGGTAGGTTTATTGAGTAGATGTTCAACCACACCAGCTGTAAAATAAGAACTATTTCAACAGCAAAGTATCTATAAAACATCTGTCATTTCTGATGTTATTTATCTTGTCATTAAATAATATCTGGAATGATGATGGCTTGACTGATGAAGATTCGGGGCTTGTGATTTGAGTTCACCATTTTCTGATAGCTAAGACTGGTCGATTTGTTTTCTGCAGTCATTACAGCCATCTTATAGTGTGCCTGAAGAACAGTGAAGGAATTCCGTTAAACCCTCACAAACAAAGGTGGAGGGGATTTGTTACATGAGCGGAATTTCTGTAATATTCAAAGGACCACAGAATGAATGTTTAACTGGTATGAAAGTCCTATTTAATGATTATTTCAATGTAAATGTATTTAAGTAGTTGGTTACCATAGCAACAAGCATACATAAGAACGTTTGTAACAGCATGGCACAGAAGTTTTTTTTTTTTTTTCACAGCTCAGTAGCACAGATTCAGAAACGACTTGGGTATTTTACAACCGTCAATAAACTAAAGCCATGTTAATTGCAAAGAATTTTTAAATTTTTATAAAACTGTATTTGTGAAAATCGCGGTTTTCCTATTTTCCAGTTCTCTGCTGTTTTGGCTTTCACACCGACATGTCTGTAGACAATTGGAACACAACAGGAATTCTTTAGCGCAAAAACATTTGATTTATACTCAGAAGAACTGAGGAGTCAGAACATTTGTTTATTGTCTTGTCACTGAGACAAAAAAATATGTTAAACTCTGACCCTGTCATTTCACTTTGTCTGTCACGTGAAATGACATATTGTCACGATTACACACATATCTCCAGCATTTTAAGTGTTTTACTGTGTGAATCAGGCTATCTCTTTAGTAAGCTAAAAGAAACCAACATAAAATGTTCCCTTCCTCCTCCATGTTGTCTGCAGGGGTGGGTGTCTGCATCCACAAACAGTCGTGAAAAACTTTGACCATCTGACAACAACAAAATGTGAATGTGTTTTACTTTTCAGAGTGAGAGAAACAGAACACAACCATGCCTGTAGAAGATGCAATGCTGGTGTTCTAGTTATAACAGTGTCAAGCCACAAGCAGGCAGAAAAGTATAAACCAGTCACTATGTTCATGAGATGTTCATTGTACCTTAAATACATGCTTAAATACCTTAAAGTGTCATATTAAGACGTATTATTTACCTGAACAAATGCAAATGAATGTCTCAAAGTCTGTCAGAATATCAGTAAGCCGTAAACATGTTTGTGCATTAATAAACCATAACTGTAAAGTGACTTGTCTAATAATGGCTAATTTCAAATTAACAACATGAAGAATTTCATATTATTGGTGACTTTGACTGAGGTGCTGAAAATCACCAAATTTTGCATGAACATGAGGAAATATTAGCGAATACCAGCAGCAAGATAGCTATGTACACAATTAGTTAGCGAGCTAAACACATATGAAATTGTGGAGGACCGTTACATTCCTTATAGTTTTGCCACCTGGCGTTCGAGTTAAATAAATGAACAGTTAATCTGTTACCTAACTAGCTAATCTGATAAATTTGTTATTATATAGTTAAAGCCTTATCATAATTTTGCATAGCCAGCTAGTCATATTGAAGGTTTTCTCCTCTGGTTTTGTTAGTCTGTTGGAACAGTAGGATCTGAAAGTTCCATGATTAGGCCTGCTGCTAGTTGATGACCATGATGTCACAATGCTCATCTTAATTTTCTCAACAAAAAGATGTAATGACTCCAAAACTGCATAAAGCATTGACAATCAGAGCGCTAGCAAAGCAAAGTCCAGGTTCCAACGAAGGAAGGTCCACACAAAATTTGACAAGTGTGCATCGTAGAGGAAAGTTGGGATCATTCAGAACCTCACACATCATAATATGTAGCATTTAGCATTGTTTATCTTGTCAAGTGCAGTGGACATAGACCGAGTCATGTCGGCCGAAGAGCCTGGATGTAATGGAGATATCACATAGCCTTCTCTTATTGTGGCTCGTCGTTCATCTCCCTGCTGCTGACCTTTAGGGTTGTTAGTCACGCTGGGATGTTGGCAGCGACCATCTGGCTCTATAATATCCAGCAGGCGTATCGAGTTTTAGCATCCCTGTGATCTGCGGAGCTTACACCGCGGCCTGGTGAGGATTACAACAATGGTAAAAATGAATCTGTTGGAACAAACTCTATTGGTTAATCCATACTATTAGAAAAATCTATCACTGATCAGATCTCAAAAGGGGTACCCCTCTGGAGGGGGGGGGGGGTTGGGGCGAATTCCACCCCAGATTTCTTGGATTGATCTGTTCAATCCTCTGCCCAAGAATGTATCTGACTTTTCATCAGCTGCAATCCAGAAGTCTTGGTTTTGATTTTGTGTTAATTAGTGTAGTTAGTTATGATATGTAGCATTACAAAATTGTCTTAACTGAAAGCAAAGAAAATGCGTTATTGATGTTATATATATAACCCTGATTTTACTAATACATTTATGATAATGCCACTCACTTATTTCAATAAAATTGCACAATGGATATACTAAAAGAAAAATATTTACAAAAGGAAGAAAAACACATCAAATCAGAAGCCATAAAAGATGAATTCACCAGCTTGTTTTCTTGCACTTTTTCCTGGCAAACATTCACACTAAATCTAAAGTGTAGATAGGAACTGACAATAAAGACCTGCCTGTGTGTCTTCATGGTAGATTATATTACACTGGGTAAACATGGGCAGAGATATACACTCCAGCCTCTGGAATACAAATAAAGCAGAAACCTGGAAAAGAAAAAAAGGTTGTTTGAGAAGCAGTTTGTTTGAGGGACCACAGTCCATAACAAAATGATAACGAAAGTTATCGTGAATTACGTTCACAATAGTTCTTATAGTTTATAATAAGTATCATGGGAGCTCAGTGCCAATTATTGTCCCAGTCTTATCTTGTAATGAGGGCCAGTTCTCAAGGCACAGTCGCAAACATGTCATAACACTAAAACAAATATTTGCTTTTCTCAGGTATTGAAAGACTATGTTTATACAGCCTGTCTTGGGCTCCACTGCCCTGTATTTTAAAAGGAACGTCCTGCCCGCTGGAATGTGTACTGGATGTGCTTGGAAAGGTGTAGCCTTGAGCAGACCTGTGGACACAGGTGTCTGAGCTTTCCTGATAAACTATCAAACCACAATCATTGGGTATCCTACGCAATATTTTATCGTTTGTTGTGTTTATGACCTAGAGAGGAGAAATCGTGTCATAGAGGGAGAATTATTTTATTTAGTTACAAAATTATAACATTTTTGCCGAACATCTTTTTTTGAAAAAAAAAAAAAAAAAAAAAAAGTTGTATATTTTGACCTTTCCTTTACTGCTTGAGTGGATGGTAGGTAATAATTAGGCAGCTCCATGTGCATAGCCCCTTATTACACGGTGGACAACATATGACAAGTGAATTAAACTGTTCATTAAACTGTTTTTCTCAACAGGCCAAGTTCATGTTGGTTGTTATTAAATCTGTTTGTTAAGAATGAAACACTTGTATTTATTTATTAAGTCAAAAGTTGACCATGCATGTTCATCGAAGTTGATACAGCAGAATAAATGTTGCATTTGGCAATATTCTTGCAAATGTATAAATCAAGATATTCTTCAGAGGATTAAATATATAATTCTTCCTCTGAAAACTATGTAAATGGCTGCGAAATTTTTCTGCCATGTATTTCCCATATATTGCAGTATATCCCATTTCCGTAAGGGAATACAGGCCGGTGTCTGGAGAGAGAGAGAGAGGTGGAACTTTAATAGAAACTCAGGCCACAGAAAGGATCGCTGGACGTCACTGATCCACCGCTTTCCAAGACACGCAGCTGTTGCCGAGCAAAAGCACGGGCCGAGTGACCATTGCAACGCAGCCAAGTGCACGTACGGCCTGGCTGCCTGACTCCTGTCCAAGACATGTCTGTCGTCACTCGTCGTCGCTCACGCGTAAAGGGCACTCCGTTTCCATGACACGGAGCAGGATATGGTAGATTCTGGGAATTACCGGCCATTTGGGGGGGTGTGTCTGTGTTTTTTTTTTTTTGGGGGGATAATATGCTGAAAAGCTCCTGCGTGGTGAGACCGTATCATGTGGTGACGGTGCAGGTTAAATGGAGACACTCGACACCAGCCATGGGGGGTGACCTTTAACGGCTGGCCAGGGGCTAGCTGCTGCCGCAGCTGGACCCGCTTGTCAGATGCTTTCGGGAAACACGGGGGGTGGAGGGGACTGCGCTGTGTCCCCTTTTCCACCCTGCGGCACCGGCTCCAAGAGCAAACTGCCATCATGCAGGTGAACCTTGACTGACAAACACAGACAATTGAGCACAGAGCACGTTTGTCCTTTTATCAGTGTTCACCACGGCCTGACAAATGTTATCTTTCAGACCTAAGTCTACCCTTTGATTCCTCTGGATATCAAACATATGCCCGGATGAATTTGGTAGTGTTTTGGAGGTTGGACAAGATGTATGGAGAGAATGTCCCATTCCAAACTTATGTAGAAGTGATGACAGTTGTGTTTGGAACATTGTGGGAGTGTCCAGAAATATGAAGACCAAAAGATCTTTCCATATCTGTCTCATTTTGCCCAATGAGAAACAGCCTCTGTCCCTCAAAGCCATGTCGAAATTCACAGCGCGTCCCCCTGCACCACCTTCTGGCTCCAGAGAAGTTCTTTCTGCTTCTCCGATGCCATGTTATCGCCAAATGTGCTCTCCGATGCCATGTTATCGCCAAGCTGCGGTGTGTGTTTACGCCTCATGATGCTGACTGAGGTGCCAGGTTCAGGGAGGGCTTACTGATGGCACATGCTCCTGTTGGACACCCATCATCTTCAGACTCCCCCGACAAATCGGTGAGCTAAGTTAGTCTAGTCAGTCCAACGCAGTGACCGCCTGAGGTAAAAAAATAAAAACCCTTCATATCACAATGAAGGATGTAATACACAAAATTAATCTGCCTTTAAAAGAACGCATTCCCTCTAGTGAAAGATTAATTACCACTTCTCTCTAGTGGGGAATAAAGTTTATGACAAAGTTAGACCACCCTCTCTGCAGACTAGAGAAGATATTACTCCATGGGGAGAAATTGATACAGCTTCCCACACACCAGAAACTTTGGCCTTAATGAGATATTAAAATGTCAACTAACAAAACCCAACAAGGCACAAGCGCCGTTGCCCATGTAGTGTTGGCACTTCACTGATTTCACAGTAAGTCCTGCATTCCTGTGAAGGCTCACAGTGCTGATCCAGGATCAGTTTAACCCTTTTGCTCCTCAATCACAATCAACACAGGAAAACCTGCTCTTAGACACGCTGAACATTTGGGCCCATATTTTTCTTATACAGTCACCCTATCTGCGGGACAACCATGGCTCGAAAATATATTGACTTCCCAAGCTCAGCTGCAACCCAAACAGTTATTGAAGCAGAAAGACTCAGGATCAGACAAACACCATCTAGCCCAGGTCTGAGTCTACATTTGTGCATAACTTTGGCTCACAGTTAAATGCAGGTGTTCATTTTCGTCTTCACCTACACCGTTCGGATATCATGAAAATTAACTCGCTAGATTGTTCTTGTAAAGGAAAAGTGCAACGCCCTACTGTAATTGTAAGCTGAAGTTAAGGCGAAATGTTGGTTGAATCACAGACCTTGTATGTTTTTGTGACCCATACAAAAACTTACATAAGCTTACATTGTGTGGATGATTCTGTCCTGGTACCATGTCCACTTATGTCTTGGTATTATATAAGTAGGTTACACACTGGGCTTTGGTTCTGGTACAGACATACTTTTGTTGCATTGCTTGCATTTCACCCTGTAGGTCACCAAATTCCTTAGACTAAATATAGATATCATGAGGAAAATTCCGGTGTTATTCATACCCCCCTGCCCCCCTTCCAATAAACACACACACACACTCACACACAGTTACACACACTCATGCACGCACGTATGCAGTTAGGTAACAGAGAAGACCCTGGGGATCACATACCAAGGAATTCACTATGACCACCAGACTACACACTAGAACACACCCACTGACATTTAGTTTATGAATACTGTGTTACAGCATTAACCTGTAGATCATCCCTTCATATTTGGCATATGGTTCTTCTAATCCAAATAAAAATAAAAATAAGCAACTGTACATTTATTCACATTTGATATATTGTGCAACATTGGCTGTGTGAATAACTGCAAGGGAGATGTACTTGACATGTGTCATGTGACCCAGTCATGTGACATGTGTCAGAATCTAGGTCAGGTGTTTTGACAACTGTACTTACATGTACATTACATTTTAGGCATTTGGCAGGCATTCCAATCCACAATTACTTGCGCAGCTTACAGTTTTACTCACCATCCATTTATACAGCCAGTTATTTCCTAAAGCAATGCAGGTAGGGTGCCTTGCAGAAGGGTACAGTAGGAGTGCCCTGCCATGGAATAAAACCCTTAACCTTTGCATTAACCCAGGTACCAGGTCATTATATTACACAGCCAGCCTTCGTGCAAAGGTAGCATTTGTGCTGCTTAATCTATTATCTTCTTCAGAGATGTGATTCTGTTTGATTTGTTGCAATTACCAGCCAGTAAGAGATTTAATATGTTAAGAGAAACACAGACAGTGCATACGTATATTTGTAGAAATGACTAAATTACTAAATGTGGATCAATACTGGCTCGTGGAAAAATCCTTTTCTCTTACACTGAGAGTCACAGATGAAGATCTACAGCTGGTAAAATATTGAATAACAAGGTGCAGGCAGTTGAAAACCCTTGCATGTTGTCGTGAGGATCAGAGAAGATTCCACCTGGATCTGGATGCAAATTTAGAGTAAGATGAATAATGGCTGCTAACAGCGATATGTTTACATCGTCGGCCTCTTCACATCATTTTTTTTTTTTTTTTACAAGGGTTATTTAAGTCACACGCTGTGCTCGGGTGGAACTTGTGCCAACAATTTGGTCATCACCTGACTTTGAACTCAACACACCCCGGTCACAAGTACGGGCCGTGCTAGGTGCCAGCTTCACTGGCCTTTTGATGCTCCGTCCACCAGACAGCGGTAAGACATTCTTTTGGGAAGTGAGCTTGAGCCTTGATATTTAGTGTTCAAATCCCAGCTTTGCCCTTACCAGATATGGCTGGAGGTCTGCACTGGTGAGGCAACAATTAGCTTAGCTATGCCATGGAAAGACAGGGGTTATGTTTGTTTGTCTCACCACCCTTTAGCAGCCATTCCTGGTGCCTCAAGATACCGATGACCTCATCATCCCTGACGACAATGGCAGTGTGTGATTGGTGGTGTGTCTGCGGCGTGTAAAGAATCAAAGGCTTGTCACCACGTGAATCGGGGGAGTGTTTACAGCCGGCTCCTCCTCCTAAGATGGCAGGACGGGGTTGCTGCGGGAGACCAAACAGTTTGACTGAGTACAGGGTATGAAAAGACGGGAGAAAACTCAGAAGAAAAAAGTAACAGTTCAGTAAAATTGTACTCTGCAATAATGCATATAGAGCTGTGCTGGTAATTTAGAGGTTGCAGATTCAGTTCTCAGGAAGTGCGTTGCATTTGTACTCTTGAGAAAGAGCTGGATCTTTGGTAAATATCCAGCTGTATAAATGGATAAAGTGTAAACAGTAAGTCTATGTGATTAAGGATATGTTAATACCCTAAAATGTGTAAATGTAAAAGAAGAGAAACATCAACTTGATACTAGCAGTTGTTTTCTGCATTAATCCTTGGAGGCAAATTCTCACTTTTTTTCTGTCTGAATTTTTTTTTTAATTGTTGTTGTTTTTTGAGCTGTCTTATGTCTGTCCTGTGCTTCCTAGCCGGTTTCTGTGTGTGTCTGTGCTGTGCTGGTCTCAGAGCCTTAGCAATACAGGCTAAAAATAGTCATATGCACACAACAGCCATTATGTAAGAGATATTTTTAAGGATAGGATAACAGTAAATATTTGGCCCAACTCTCAGACACATATTTGTAATTGTTCTAATGCATGTTAATCATTAGTGCTCTAGAATCGTGGTGTGTTTATAATTCCGCCTGCATTCTCTAACCACATGCCCAAATCAATAAGGGTCTGGAACATTGACTCTCCCTGGCATCTAATAACTCAATTATCTTCAAAGTTTGTTATGCCATGGTATCAAAATGAATGAGGAGCTTTAGTCTGTACTTAGTGCAATGTTCTGTGTGTGTTAGTGTGTGTGTCCTCACTGTTGCTTATTGTTTGTCTGTTGCTAAGCAAAGGGTTTGTAATCTCCACCATGATTTTGTTCACTTTTGTAATGGTGTCCACCATGACCATGTGTTTTTGCCTTGACACCGATGAGTCATGGCCTTTCTAACTTCCAGCTGCCAGCAGGTGCAGACCTGAAAAATCTCTACACAACCCAAATCAGAGCCCAGAAAATTATTATGGTGCCTCTTTGACGTAGTGTGATTTAATATTGATATTTTTGCTTTTGAGGTGGTCATTGTCAAATTTTTTTCCCTGTTTTGCTTTTCAGTAATGGATTACAGGTCCTCCCTGGAAAAACAGCACATGATGTGATATTCAAGCATACAAAATATTAATCCAAGAAATAAACGTTTATGATTAGTTTACCTACAGAAAATGCTGGGATGATGATGATAATAGTGTCTCTTTGAATGATAGCCATCAATGCGTGAAGTCATCACCATACAGGTTTATTTGAAACAGCCCTCAGCAGGGTTTGCAGCACAGCAACCAATCTAATCTAATCAGGAAATCAACTGACCAATCAGTCAACTAATGATGTAATTCACTGACCAATCAGTAGAGTAATCGAATGACCCTCACTTAGGAAACAACACATGACACCTCGATTTGTTTGTGAAATGGGCACAATGCAGACTTGTGGCTGATAACACAGATCGGATGTGGAGATATGGATGTCCATGAATGTGTTACCTGAACTCAGGTGAAAAATGACGCTCTGAGTCAGTTTCACCATTGAGTTGAACCAACACTGTGAACCTGGTGCAGCACTTATACCTGGAGCTGAGCATCTCTGTCAAAATACAGGTTCAACGGCCGGAATTTTTTTTTTCTTGTTTACATATTGCCGAATGCTAACATGCATCTTTGATAAAATATGACAAGATAAAATATTTTATTCTTTAATGTTTGATGATTGTATTCAAAATCTTGTGTTGTTTTATGTAGCTAGGTTACAGTTAAATTCTGGTTACATCCACTGTTCTGGCCCATTCATCCTTCAGAAGCCGACCACGCTGGCTCAGGGTCACATTGTTGTTCTGTACCCCAGGTATACTGAGCCGTGCTGGGTATGAAAAAGCGCTTTGGTAACCCACAGCTTGCAGATTTGATTCCCAGGTGAGGCAGTGTTGTTGTACCCTTGCACAAGGTACTTAATCTGAATAGCTTCAGCAAATATCCAGCTGTATAAATGGATATTGTGTTTAAAAAAATGGTTGTCTGCTAAGCAAATACATAATAAGCAGTCTGGCTAAGCTGGTTCATGAATACAGCTGATAGAGAAGCACTCAGCTGTGCTCTAGCCCTGGGGTCTCCAGACACATTCCTCAAACCTTACTGTGGGGACGTTCAACCTGACCGCTGCGCTGCTTAGCTATGAATAATGAACTTCAGTACATGTTTTTTAGTCTTGTACTTAAATTTATTTTACATTACTTTCGTGCTGTGAATATGCAGGACTGGGTTATTATTGAAGGTTTGTGATTACACAGTGGAGTATTCAGATATGAATGTAATAATGTCATCCCCATAAACACACACTTAAAAACTCTAATACATATTCACATATACATGCAGTCGCACGCAGCCGAGCACACACACACACACACGAGCACACACGCATGCACCTACTCTCACAAATATACACATCATGCACGTGTAAGACCACACACATACACATGTTCACAAACACACACGTGCATGCTCACACACACGCAAACGCATTACACATGTACACAGAAGCACCTACGCTAGTAAAGATACACATACATGTGTCAGGGCACACAGACGTGCATATGCACTCACACACACTGACACATGTGTCGATGCACACACACATGCACCCTCCCACATACACACACACACACATGCACACACACAATTGCATGTTTATCAATATCTTTTTCATGTGGAGGTTTTCTCATTAGTGATTCTGTAGCAGTGATGGCAGCGCTGCACTGCTGTCACACAGAGTTATAATAAACTCAGATCGTCCGAGCGCAGTCTCGCACGTGCCTAGTGAGGGCCATCGCGCTGCGAGCAACCAGCGCTACGCTGACATCCGGTGGTCTAACAGCTCCACGGGGGGGGCAGGGAATAATGGACTTACACCTCATAGTTCAGTTGGGGAGGTAGGGAGATTGGGGATGGGGTGAGGGCTCCTTTATCAAGCGAGACAAACCAGCGTCAAACAGCCGGGCTCCCATGTGCCAAGAATATAACACAAACATCATAGATAGACTGATACTGCACCTGATTCATCAAGGAATAAACTGAAAAAACAGCTTCGCAGATACATGCTTCAAACCGTCAGGGAGGAGGAGGGCTATGGTTTTGTAGTGGTCAGCTACAACCCAATCCTTTTCTTTGATGATTTTTTTTTCCTTTTTTTTTTTGGCGAATCGACAGATGCTGTAGATGTTTTGTCGTAACTCCACTGGCAGCAGGGGAGTGTTAGTCATCGGTCTTTGACTTGGCAGAGGTTCCAGACGGCCTTTATTACAGATTTATGAGAGTTGAGAGAGTGGGTGGGGCGACAGGGCAAGGGGGTGGCAGTCATGGTTGAGGAAAGGCAGGTGTGGCAAAACACTCTGAGCGACTCATCTGAGACATCCACCCATCCTGAGAGTCATGGTCAACGCATTAGGGTGAGTGGTTGTCTATTCTGCATTTCTGGTTGCCAGATTGAGAAGACATGGAAAACTGAGATATAGCACTCTCCCTTTAACATTTAACAAACATATATTTAGCTATTTAGCTGATGTTTTACCCTAAGCTTTTATGCTTTTTTTAAACACAAACCATTTACTCACTGAAGTAATTTAGGCTTTAGTAAGGACTTTGCCCAAGGGTCCTACAGCAGTGTCCTACTTAACCTGCTCAAACCTGCAACCTCTCAATTAGAAGCACAGCTTCCAAAAGATTACACTACCATTACACAAACATAATACCTGCTTTTAACAAAGATTGCTAGTGCGCTGTCACAATGACATGACATTGCTCTTAGTGCATCTTAGGAAGACTCAGGTACCTGAAACATCAGACTTTTGACAAATCATTTTTTTTCCTTCCAGCAACACTTTTATTTAGTCTACACATGGTTATATTACAGTAGCTTCACATTTAGTTTAGCACACATTTTTCTACATTTTTCTTCTATTGCTTTTAATTAAAAGATTCCTCTCTTTCCCCAAACCAAAAGCTGCATTGCACAAAATTCATCAACAGGCATTTTTAAAATATAGTATTTAAATCTCAGAAGCATCTCCTAGGTGCCTACAGGAGGCCCCAGGTCTGTTTTGAAAATCCTCTGAAGTCTCGCTTTTAAAACTAATTAAAGTAAGAGAGAGGGCTGAGTATCTTAGAGCAGGTGTGCTGGTCTAGGAACAGCTTTGCTTTTGGCTGGTGTTGAATAAGCAAAGGGATGTGGATGAGGGAAGCCTGATCCCAGATCAGTAGCCCTGCTCAGAATCCGTTGAAGATCATTAGCTCTTCTCTCATGATGAGCTCTTTCACGTTGGAGGTAATTTGCTGCTCAGTATGATGGCTTTCATGGGATCCAATGGTATTCTCATTAGCATTAGCACTGTTAGCATGGACATGTTTTGCCACGTGCATGAAGGAGGGGTCCATGTGACAAAATGCGCATGTGAACACGTTTGGGAAGAGATTTTGTTTACACTGCTCTAGACCTTCGTGAATCCTTGGTAGGGCACCCTCGAAGTGGCATTGATTATTTCATACAAAATGTATATCCTTATATTTAAACAAAATTAATAATCTCTCTTCACACAAATTGAATTACATCATAAATGAAAAGTGTGATATTTTATTTAGATTTATCCAGTGTAAAGGGTCATTAACTCTTAGTTATACATGGAGGTGTGTCAGCACCAGCTCGCGATTGTTACCTGCCAGGTGAGGAAGAGATCCACTCATCCTGATATACCTTGCAAGTGTATGTTATTCCCCAATACTTTCACCAATTTCTCCATCTCTAGGGGCCCACCCAGTTAACAATGTACTCCTACTCTCCCTCCATCATTCCTTCCTTCTTGCTTCCTCCCTCCCTCCCGTCATCATTTCACTGATCTTCAGCACGGACTGCTGTCTCTGCCGGTGTACGCGGGGGCTTGGTTAGCCGAAAAGCTATGGAGAGGCAGAATAACAAGCAGCGGCACAAGGATAGGCTATCGCCGGTGCGTTCGCTTTCATGTCTATCCGCCTCTGCCTGGTCTCTGACTCATTCATATACAACAAGAGACAGGGCCTCACATGCATCCTGAGTGTTACCGAGCGCCCGTGCTGAGTAACACTGAGTTTGCGGAAGGAGTTTGTTTACCGATGGTTATCCATTAGCGCCTTGCCCTTCTGTCCATTCTGATAACCACGCTAACATGGGCATCACAATAATTACACATGCCCATTTCAGTTAAAGCAACAGCACCTCAAAAACAGACAGGTAGGAAATAAGAGAAATATTACAATGTTATATAAGGTGCTGATGACTGTAGTGGTAATACAAAGGTGAAGGATGAACACTGGACACTTACGACCCATGTATTCACAATCTTGTTTCCGATATTTTGACCCTCAGATCTTCAACAGGGCATTGAGGGGCAAACACTGGAAATAAAATTGAGACTATAGAAATGCTGTAGTTTAGCTGCCAAATTTGCACCACTTAGACACCTATGATAAATCCCCATAACAATAAGGTGTAGTGTAACTGGCCCCTCGAACAGAACAACTGGCCCCGGTCAGGCCCCCTCAGCTGAACTGGTCTACAACCCCCACTGGAAATATGAGCCTGCAGCAAGGAAGATGGAACGTTTGGTCCCCTCGTCCATAGATCAAGTGAAGGAAGGAAAGACATGACTTTAAAAATTTTCGGACGCAGCTCGGCTATAGGTGCCCTTGAAGGAATGCACACTAAGCAGCTGGTTCAGTGCTGTCCACACAGCGATCTCCTCCGAGCAACACAGCTCCCGCTAACGGGGCGCATATGAAAACAATTTGGGGGAGAGGTTTGATGTGACAACCGTAATTTTGCTGATGCGTGAAGCTTGCAAAAATGCTGATGATGCTGAGCTGTTTGGATAACATTCTATTTTTTTTTGAGGTTTCACTCTGTCAAAATAAACCAGATATAAACACATGGTGACAGTGGGACTGTCTGATTGTGGGTTAGTTTGGTCATTTTGTGATCAAAGCCATAAGTATTCTTCAGTGAACTGTATTAAACACTGTGGTTCATCTTTTGGGTGAAACATTGGACACTCAAAACACAGCCCATGCACAAAAGAAGTTGGATATATAGAAATGTCTTGGCATTTAATATCAAGGTTTTAGAACAGTATTATAGTGGTTACTCCGAAGGTCATCTGTATTAACGGAAATAAATTCAACAGGTGGGCACTCTCCATTTACCTGTGGATTCCAGTGACTACGCCACTATATTTGGAGACATCCAGAGCTGACACTCTTAGATTAATTTCAAATGGGAAGCATCTTCAGTCTGGGATGAGAACCTTTCTCCCTGCAGTAAATTCTCTACATAGACCTCACTGTGCTGCTTTATGTGATACAGGGACATCCAGACTGGTCATGACCCTGCATGGTAATCAGATGAAACCCCAGGATAACATATGCAGCATACGTATGCATACATATGAAAGCTGAATCTGGGTTTACTATTTGCCAGTTTACGGTGCATACATGCTTCAGAAATGGTATATACTTTTTTGCATATTAAAAAATATTTCAAAGCCAGACTCCCGTGTATATTGATCATTTTCACACCTAGTATAGATCTAACTGTTTCCTGTGTCAGTATGGATATATAAGCCAAGTTAAAATGGGGTTTGAGACTTCTGACAAGGAGATCATGTAGGTGGGAGATGGATAGGCTGTGATATTCTCTCCGATAAACAAAGAAACATTTCTGAAGAGAACAACAATGCAGCGGAGAGGGGGCACGGGGGAGCGCCTCTGAAAGGTGCCCCTGCTTAAAGTCCCAAATGTCGCTGAATAAACTTACCATGAAGACAAAACGGCAACAGACCCCGTGTGCGGCGAGAGCAGGAAAGAAAAAAGGAGGTAACAAAGCCTGGTGCACCATGACGGCAGACAAAGAGCGTGCGGGAGCTTTGTGTTATCTGTTGTTTGTGTGCTTTGTAGGCTGGGAAGCTGCCGGAAGCTACAGCGGCAGGTTGCCGCGGTTTTGTTCTGCACATCGCCAGAGAAAGAGGCACTCGGAAGGCAGAGCTCACCTTCAACGACAGAGAGCAGAATAGACCTGGTGTGTCACTATTCTCAGCCCGAGTTCATGTCTTTAAAAACATTCACTGTCAAATCAATTTTGATACAGTACATGTTAACCTAGCTGGACTCGGATAAACTCTGCTTATTACGGAGTGTTGTTACGGCACATTGATTTGTTTGTTACTTAATTATTTAGTTTCCCTGACAGGCTAATCAACAAGGTCCCCAGCTGAACTTATGTTATCACATTTTGGCCTCTGTGGTACTATACTTCGAGCCTGATCTATGCAGTTTCTTTCTATGCAGTTGTCTTCACATTGTATACCAGCATCTGCAAAATGCATGTAATGTGATGTAACAAGCACAGATGCAATCCGATTGGTAGCCACAGATTTCTGAGGGTGGATTTGATTGGTTCTGATACTAATCCCAGGTTCCATATGATTCATCAGAAGTAGAAATTGACCATTGTTTTATGAACAGAGCCCATTCTTAGAAGCTGGGCAGATATCTACTGCATCACAGTAAGAGACCACGCAAATCTTTTGGGGTAGAAGGGTTTGCAACACCTCCCTCCCCCCCACCCGCCCCTTAATTGGGAGGGAGGGGCGGGAGAAGGACGATCTGGTGCGTTTGGATAAGGGATAAGGTGACCCTGGGCTTCATCGATTTCCCCTGGAACTGCTACAAACCCTCAAACCACTTTCTGTCCACAGCCAGTGTTTTTAAAAATATCTTAGATTAGATCACATTTCATTATCGCCTGTTTGCAAAGACAATAAATACACAGATAAGTAAACATGGACACATGCTATAGTCTGGTCTGTCATGTCAATAAAGGATGAAATATCAGATTTTTTCATTTACAACTGTTTTGTATAAATTGATTGTCATCTATCTTTTTCACAACCCATGGTGTAAAGTTTAAAAACAAAAAAAAATTTTGAAAAGTGTCAGAAACAAATGTGCTTTTTGGCTGCGTGTCCTTTTCATTAAACTTTCCCTTTCAGCGCGGCCTGACCTAGACTTTCCAAAGCTGTCAAACGGACAGGAGAGGGGTCTAATTAAGCTGGCAAAAGAAAGCTTAAATACCACAATCCTACTCTTTTAATCTCTGTACAACCATCCATTACGATTGACTGTCAATATCTGGGGCTTGGCGGCATTCTCCTGCCGCACACGGACAGGATGGGAGAGTCGCAGAGATAGCTTTGATTAATGATCTCTGTATAGAGTTCCCTGGGGGAGGCGGCTTCCTCTTGGATCCGCCGTTTCTGCTGGGCTCAATGATTTCTCTCCATCGCAGTTTGTGACAGATTGGACAGACTCCATTGTGGTCGCCATGGCGATGGCGGTGTCATTCAGGGGGACAGATACTGCCACACCACGTTAGGGCTACGGGCGGAGGAAAGAGCCGTTTTTGGCTCGGTTTGATATTGTTCAGCTTAGGAGGGGGGAGGGAGTTCGCCAGCCTCAGTCCGGGAGACCTCCCTGGGTATGTTTTTTCCTTTTTCCTTAAAAATGAAGCACTAAATTACACTCAAAGAAACCGAGTGAGGTGTGTTAGTCACCTGTGGTAATTACCTGTGTTGAGCTAGGTGCTGCTCTGGCTAAGCTCTATTCAACTCATTAACAATATTTTTTTAAAAAAGCACCTACCCACTAATTTTCACACACATGCTCTCTTTCACTGTCACACTCACAAGCACACACACACATATAAACCTCTGTCTTTCTCTTTTATAATCATCTTTTATAATCATACACACTGTGTGTGTGGGTGTGTGTGTGTGTCAGACAAGGAAAAACAGAATGTACTTGTGAGTGAAAAAGAGTATGAACACACATACACACCCATACACATTATTGTTCTCTATATTGTATAAGTGTACTCACACCTACTATCTCTTTCTTTTTCTCTTTCTTTATCCCAGCTCCACCCCCAGCCCACATTCTCTGTTTCACTCTCTGATTGGTGATTATATTTTTGAAATATTCAGTACAGGAAATCACTGCTTTCATTTGTTCTGTGCCATAACCATCTGTCTTGTCACAAAAAAAAACAGAGAGAAGGAATCAAAGCATCTGAGATTTAATCTGAATTCACACTTGTTATGTGTGTGCACGTCCTCCGAGGTGATTAATTCTGCGCAGCACTGAAAACAATACATTTCAAAGACTCATGACTCATTTGGACTGGACACAAGAGCTGCATGTGCATATGTTACTGCATGTGCACAGGTTTTTTCCACGGCTACTTGAGGTAAACTTCCAACTATAACATCACCGCCCCCAACCCCCCCCACGCCACATCCACACACACATACACACCCAAATAAGATCCCAGTTTGAAGTGATGGACAAGACAAGTTAGAGATTGCTGTGGGATAAATGTCATGAACATAGAAAATGCCATACCTATCGGAATCCTCACCTTGATTTTATTTCAAAGGAAGCAGTAACCTGGAAAGACAGGCTGTAAGTGAAAATAAAGGAAAGACTGTGGCAGACACTATGGGCAAGGAAGAGAGTTTTTGTGCATCCAGCTAAATCTTTCTGACACTTTGCTGCATTTTAATGTTGGATCCTTCCTGCACCCAGTGCTCAAATTCCTAAATATACTGCATTACATTACATTAAAGAAAAACTGCAGGGGGAACATTTTTAATTCATGTATGATTATGTTAATAAATTACAGTGTCATTAATTAGTCCATATAAAGTCTGTATTACATCAATATGAAATTGGCCTACATACCATTATGGAACAAATACTTTTTTATTTTTAATATTAATCACAAAAAGGTTTTGAATTCCTTAACATCTGAAGGGAACAGCTTGGTTCGTTGTGTAAAATGTATGATTGAGAGAAACCAATTGAGGGTGATTAACCCCCGGTAGAGAAAGATAAATTTCTTTATTGGATATTGATGTCTATCATTATTGGTCCTGCTGAACTGTTGACCTCTCACCTCCCTTAGGGAGCTGGGATAAGCCAACTCTAAAAGCTGATTGGCTTATTTTGTATCGATTTATCCGGCAGGAAATCAACACAAGTCAGTGCTTATAGAGCTGTTTCCATAGGGGGTTACATGTCCTAGAGGCTAGTGAGCACTCAGAATTCTGTGTTAAATATTTACATCTTGATGTTGGACCAGGATGAAACATTTTCATTTGACAGAAATGACACAAGAAAATGACAAAATGAAGTATATATACCTCCTAGTCATTTGACTATGGAAAGCTGCAGTACTTGACTACTTGACAACTATGTCTTGTTGCTTTGTTTTTGACCTTTTAATGAACTATTTATGTTGATGTAAAAATGCTCTGAGCTCCTACTGAAAGTGTTGTGGAACAGATAAGCATCGCCGCTGGACTTGATTACCTCACACTGCACAACAACGGTCTCTATTTTACTATGCTTGTTCATGTTTGCCCAAGTAGGAATTGGTCATACGAGATTATAACGTGTGAAAACTCAGCATGGGAAACACGTTTACAGTTGAATCAGCACTTAGAGCAGGGAGAACACTGGAAACTGAACTCTGAGTACTCATGATTGACATAAATAGCTGTCTTTCAGGACAATGTAGGATAAATGCATTTTTCCACACAGAGATGGTGGTTTCTGCTGCTTCGACATAAATGGAATGCAGAAATAATGTTTTTTTTTTTTTTTTGTTTTAGTCTTCTCCAGAATATCATTGACGATGCTGGCGTTCCGGGCGCCGCGCGGTCCCACATCGGGCAGATGGAAACCGTAATGGTCACGTCCCGCGAGAGCGGGTGTTGTGATTTAACGGGTCGTGTTGTATTTATCGGCTACTTGACATTCATATGAGGCAGGCTGAGACGAAGCAGAGCTGATGGAGTGGCTGAGGAGAAGGGGTAGCCGTGGAAACCTCCAGACTCTCTCCTGCATGCGCGCACACCCATTAGCGGAATTAGCATGAGTGAGAGGTGAAAGACAAGAGGCTCGCTGCTTTTCCGATAAGGTTCCCTCTGTTTAAGCACAGCGGCCTCTCTGCTCCTCGCGGTCATTACACCTGCTAAGGGTTTGCTCAAACAGAGCCCCAAACCCATCACAATTACAACCGGGAGGCTGGAGTCAAACAATATGCATCTCTGAAATCATTTTTTCCCAATCGTTTCACTTACCATTGTTTTTTTTGTCCATGAGGTTGGAATTAATTTTAAGTGAATGTCATTGGAATAAATTTCCATATAGACGATAGGCATTTACTTACACAAGCGCTTACTAGAACACACTGTTTATTGCATTTGGAACAATTCTGTTTACTACTACTGGCCATTGGGGGTCAACAATGGTGTTGACTCCCAATTTGGGCATCACTGACAAAGGGAGACCCAAAAGGTCCTAAATGCTCAAGATTCATAGTTGTTTCTTTTTTATATTAATTTTTGATAATGTGTGTATTATGGCTCATCACACATGTCAACCTGAATACTTAGATTTACTACAACAACACTTAAATGTTATAGATTCAGGACTTACTGAGAGTGGAATATCATGTAGAAGGGGACCACTGCAAAACAGCAGGGAATTCTACATTGTTTACTGTTATTTTTAAGGGTTCTTAGAAACAAAATGGAGAAGTGTTAGTTGTGAATGGTTGCTAAGGAATTATGAAATATTTTTGGAGCTCTTTAATGACTTGCAACTCCTGGCCTTCTGACGCATCTCTTTGCGTACCGTTGCCCACATGGTACAAACGCACGTAGTTCACACCTCCACATCCTACAGATGCACGTATTTCGCACTTCCGAATGAAACAAACGAATGCAGTTCACACCTGGCTCTTTGGCACTTCACAACAGCCAGCTCGGAGGAGGTGGCACTGCCACCTACAAAGGAGGAGGGAGATGAACGACAGTGCCCAAGAAACGTGGCATGGTGCCAGCAAGGTTGCGAGTGGAGCGCTTTCACACTGAAGGGGAGGAGCTGGGATAGGTACAGTGAATGAGGGCCACTGTCCTTGTTGCGTGAGTAGGGTTAATGTCATTAGCATAATCATTTGCATAATTTGCCATACGTAATTTGCAGAAAATATGCAGTTAATTATTACTCATTTTCAGTCAAACTTTACTCATTGCTTTGGCTCGAAAATAAAGGTGTTTTGAATTTTTTTTATCTACAAAGCGCTAGTTACATTTGGCAAACACAGATCATGCCAAACTTTGAGTTGGTGATGATAAAAAACTAACTTTCACTCAGTTGAGAGTCACTGCCCATTTCTTAAGCACCAGGGCCTGCATTCATCAGATGTGCTGGTCCAGGATCAGACCTCCTTTGTCTATAACCTAACCTTCTATGAAGAGAAAAAAGGTGAAACTGATCACAGATCAGTACTCTAAGATGTTTTATTAATACAGGCCTAGCTGAGTCATTGCAGGTTGGTAGACGCGCCAGTGGTAGATGGTGTATGTGACAAACAATGCAATTCAAACGCTGAAAATTTTCCTTCCTATGATCCACCTGTCAGTCAATTTTAGCTGGGCTTAGAGGGTTCCCACATGCCCACACACTGCTCATTCTACCAGAGACACACCATGAAGATGTTGCCTTTCTTTTCAAAAAATCTTCAATAGAAAAAAACACTGCATTGCCTTTCTGTTTTAATTTTGTCAGGTGTTATTAAACCCAAACAGTTGACACTGAAATGATCATGCTGAACTACATAAGCTGAGGTTTGTGTTATGCAATTTTTTCATTAGGTAAAAAAAAAAAAACATGAAATGTGTGATTTGCAGATGCATTTTTTTTTAAATCAGCCCCTACTGCTGTAGAATATGAGTATGTAAGCATCTGTTTTATATTGACTCAATGCAAAGACAGTCACTATGGCAACAAGTCAGTCCTATAAAAGATTCACCACCCCCTCACATGCACCTCGCATCTGGTGAATCTGCCTTTGTTTCACGTTTAATCGTGTTTTTTTTTTTCTTTCTGTGACAGCCTGGAGACCCTGACCAGACACTAATGATTTTAAAAACGATGAGCCATTGAAAACATCCTCACTACTTCATGTGTAATGTACATATTAATGTGTCAAGAGGCTTCCATGACAACTTCCTGTCCATGAGCTTAGCAGGAACAGGTGGGTGGAAGTTTAGATAACGAACGTCCTCTGTAAGGTTACATAACAACGTTGGATGCGGACACATTCTTCCTCTTCTTTTCCCAAGGGAGAAAGGGAGGCAGGAACTGACGACTCTAGAGACGCCAGTCTGAGTGTCATTTCCTCTCAATTAGTTCTCAAGGCAAAAATCAATCCATGCGTCCAAGGGGGTAAAAACAAGGAGGAAATATAAATAAGTGTTCAAAGTCTGTTAAGCAAACATTGATTTAAAATGCTGGAGGACTTCACAGCCATCCTAAAAACAGCTGTATTGATACTAAATGCAAATCAGTTCACCAAGGTTTTAAATGCTTTCTGTTACATCATTTCCACCAGTAAAAAAAAAGTGCAGTTTCATGCTGAAAGATTACGAACAGAGAAATTTGTATGAGCAATTCAATTTGAAATGAGGAATAAAGAAGTAATGAATGAAAAATGTAATGAATAGGGGTTATTTGGGGATAAAATCAAAATGCTGTTCTTGTCCCTCCCTCTCCAGGAGACAGTCTTTGCGAAAAACAGCTCTCTGTGAAATTGCGGAGGGCCTCCATATCAGACAATACAGACAGTTTCAGATGCTTTCATGGTTCCTCTTAACTGTTTTTCCTAATGTCAGCCTAAGAATGCTTCATTTGCACGACGTAACCTGTTTTATGAACGCTTATTATACGTGACTTAATCTGTTTTATGAACGCTTAATAAACATTACTTAACCTGTTTTATGAACTCTTAATAAACATTACTTAACCTGTTTTATGAACGCTTAATAAACATTACTTAACCTGTTTTATGAATGGGTGCAGGCTGGGATTCAATCAAAATTTCATTTGACTCACAACTAAATGAAAGTGTCCATTTTTATCTTCATTGACACAGTCTGGCAAAACCAACGATCCTAAAAGTTAAGTGATGTGGAAAATGAACTGTTCCTGCCATGACAAAGCATAAGACTATTATTTTAATTGTTATAAAATGTTATGAACAAACGTTGATTGGGTCCCAGCCTCAGGCATCAACCTACAAAAGGACTGCAACTGTAAAATCACCATGGTGATCAGCAATGGATGTGCAAAGAGATTTATGTGTGTTAAAATGTAAAGTTATGCAGATTTTTTTTAAGTTTGGGGGTAGGCTTGAATGAATATGCAACATGCATTCAATGTACTCACATTAGTTCATGCAATAATGTGAGGAGGTCATGCAAATAGATGACTTTAGCACGTGTGAGTTTCAAAGGTAATCACGTGTGCACTTTAATATGGATGGGAGTCAGGTATTCACAGAGATGTAGCATTCAAAGACGACGACATAGAGCACAGGTGTTCCTTACTCAGGGAAATCTTTTTTGGAATGTCTGAAGCAAAAATAAGAGATGCATATCGCCTACCCAGTGATGCCATCTTACAGCATTACAGTGAAACAGGAGATGACGCTAGAGGAACCCATACCATACCAGCAACGGGGTCATTCAACCATACAGCAGCTATAGCTGCTGGGATCTCCCAGTCCAGCAGTTCACACAGCAAAATGTCCAGTGTTAATTTAACACTAACAGTTTACGCTTGAGAACAACTGGACTCATATGTACAACTGTTAGTGTTAAATTAACACTGGACATTTCAGAGTGCAGATGTGGTGCCCCGGGGCCCAAATGCCATGTTTCACAGGCTGGACCTTTACATGCATCTTCCCAGCACTTGGGAAACATTGAATGAAACCCAGGCTGACATTTAACAAGAGCATTTTCCCATAAAGGGATCTCAGTAAAACGACCCCTCTGGACACATTTGGAATTTTCAATCAAAACAGGCTTTACAACTTTTCTTTGAACATTTTCTGCCTTATTGTAGACAAGCAGGCATGTCCTCGGGAATGTGTTATTTTCCTCCTAAAACAGAAGAGCATATGCTCTTAAAAAAACCTTAAGTCCATTTTGGTTGTATTGCGTATGCCCTTTCAAGAGACTGAGTTCATTGGGTTGGATCCTAGCCACGGTTTCCCCACTTCTGGACAAATGATAACAGACACAGAATGGCAGAAAACATAATCCAATTCAAAATAAGACATCTGTCTGTGTACAGAAACTCAGTGTAAGCCAGGCATCAGCAATAGCTGAAGATAAATTATGCATCTTGTATATCTCACAGAAACACAGTGGAGCCGAGGTCCCATTTACTCCAGAAACACAGTGGAGTGGAGGCCCAAATTACTCCAGAAACACAGTGGAGTGGAGGCCCCAATTACTCCAGAAACACAGTGGAGTGGAGGTCCCAATTACTCCAGAAACACAGTGGAGTGGAGGTCCCAATTACTCCAGAAACACAGTGGAGTGGAGGTCCAATTTACTCCAGAAACACAGTGGAGTGGAGGCCCCAATTACTCCAGAAACACAGTGGAGTGGAGGTCCCATTTACTCCAGAAACACAGTGGAGTGGAGGTCTCAATTACTCCAGAAACACAGTGGAGCGGAGGTCCAATTTACTCCAGCAACACAGTGGAGTGTAGGCCCCAGTTACTCCAGAAACACAGTGGAGTTGAGGCCCCAATTACTCCAGAAACACAGTGGAGTTGAGGCCCCAATTACTCCAGAAACACAGTGGAGTGGAGGTCCCAATTACTCCAGAAACACAGTGGAGTGGAGGTCCAATTTACTCCAGAAACACAGTGGAGTGGAGGTCCCAATTACTCCAGAAACAGAGTCATTCTGATAAGCAGCCATGCGTTCATGTCTTTAAAAAAAAAAAAAAAAAAAAAATGCGGCAATTTTAAAATTCTAACCTTGTGCAAACTATCTAACTTTCGCGCCGCAATGCAAATACCCAAAAACTGTTATTTGTGATGAATAATTCAAAAAAGAGATTCAGACTTGCAGATCTTAACCTCCAAGCAGTCAGAAGGAATTCAAATAAAATACTTGATGGTTTTTCCCGCCCACTCCCAGCCTCATGCAAGCGGCTGCTATCAAGTCGGCATTTTTTAAGGTTCCACAAGCAAAGGAAAAACTGATTTAAGGGGTCTTTAATCCCCGCTGCAGTTTTTCAAATGCAAAACGAATACGGGCGTTTGGAGGGCTGCAGCGCTACCGTAAACATGTTATGTCTATTATTCGCGGTTATTTACTGATGTCTTTTTATTTTATTTGGTTTAATTTTGCTCTGTAAATGGAATCTTTTACCCAAAAAAGACATGTCCAGCTATTAATCAAAATGGATGTGGATGATAAAGATTTTGAGTTGAAAAACACACAAACAAAAACAAACCAATATGCACACACACACACGCACACACACCCAACGCACACATACCCACCCACATAGACACACACGCACACACACACACAACACACACATACCCATCCACATAGACACACACACACACATACAAACACACAACACACACACCCATCCACATAGACATAGACACACACACACACACACACACACACATACCCACCCACATAGACACACACACGCATACACACTCACATACCCACCCACACATACATGCACGCACACGCATGCTCACACACACGTATAGGAGATCAGTGAACCTGCAGGGCTGAAAACAGTACAGTAGAATAATGGAAATCACTGCGAGCAGGGGGGAAGAGAGTTTGCCACCACAGACTGTGAAATAGCTTGAAGCCTGAATCTCCAATCATGTGAATAAGCATACGCGGGGAAAAATCAATCCCAACCAGGGATGGGAGCAGCGACACAATGCATGCAGAGCACTCTGCGTTGGGCCTGGCCAATCCTCTCACACCAGTGCCGCTTTGGGGGGGCAGGATCGCGGGTCTCTAAGGGCTCGGCTACACTCCCTTATGGACGCACACACGGACAGCTGCGTCCGCTTCCTGGTCCGCTTGGAGGACGCGTTCCATTGGTTCCCGTTCTTGGTTTTCAAGCGCATGCGCTGTTGGTGCCCTTGTAGCGTCGTGACAAAAAATGGGAGGATGGGTACGTGGATGTCTGCACAGAGCTTCGCATGCACCCTCTGATGACGAAATTTACATCACGTGGACCCTAGTGGGCCTCCGCCTACTCCCAGATGGGCAAAGTATAACACCGGTCTTAGACTCTTAATGGAGAGTAATGCAGACATAAGAAACACATCGAACACTCTGGGTGGGATGCAAACACTGGGGAGGGTGAGACAATCACAATGATTTGAAGAAGCATGAGTAGAATGTTTTTTTGTATGTTGTCTTCATGCTCAACTTTGTACATCAAAAATAATGTACAACAGCATTGGAGTAAGAAGGGCAAGTTCAGAAAGGTGTACACAATGATCAGCTTTATGAGTTGTATGATCTTCATCATCACAGATGTACTGAGCAGAATGATCCCAAAACTAAAAAAAAATTACTATTATCAATACAGTAAAGATGTGTAAGGAATAGTAAATGATGAGTTCATTTGTATTATTATTATTATTATTATTATTAGTAGTAGTAGTAGTAGTATTACTACTACTTTGGTAAAGAAAAGATGTGTAAAATCTGTGTGTAAAATAATAAATACACTTTAATTATTGTTCTTATTCTTCTTCTTCTACTTATTATTATTATTATTGTTATTGTTCATTATTATTATTACACTGGTAGTAGAGTAGAGGATGGCACCACATTCCTTTACAGTCCTGAGTTCCAGGCAGACTCACTGTGTGCCATTTGGCTGAGCAGTCAAACGCTGCGGCTGCCGCACCACGGTGCCACCCAGCCCTGGAAGCAGGGCCGCTGTCGAACAAGGCCCCACGGTGCCAGCCATGCGCTGGTATCATCTCACTGTTTGATCAAACATCAGCCCGCGGCCACCGTGCCAGGACGGAGGGCCAAGCGCGGCGGTCATTTTGCCGCGGCCAACGCAGATGCTTTTTGATCTCTCCATCAATGTCCTGGTGTGCGGCATGCCCTGCACTGGCCCTGAATCACATAATCACGATGTACACTGACTGCGCTGCGTTAAATCTGGTTCAATGTCAGATGCGTGCTGGCATGCGGTGCCTCTTTCCATCCACTGGCCAAGCAGCAACCGCTGTTAATGAATGGAAACCGAGTGATTCTGATATGCTTGAAACAAAACTGGCCATTCATTTTTACAATGAAAATATTGTTAATTAAAAATGTCAAATCTTTGCTTTTGATGTCTACTTAGAACAGATGAGCAGGCTTCCAGGCTTCACCTAACAGGCAAAATGCATACATTGCCTCTGAACTGCTTACTCCAGCCTCCCCTTTGTTTAACAGCCTGGGTCATGTGACACAAAGATGTCACAAACAATTAGCATAAAGAGCTTCAGATCAAACTGATAAGCGAGAAGTCTGAAAATTACTCTTGCCCCTGGCACAATCAAACCCCCAGTGCTCCATCACTGTGATTGGGGTGCTATGCTGTGGAAGGTGCTGTCGTTTGGCTGAGATGTTAAACCAAAGATCTGACACACAGTTCACATTCAAAATCCCAGAGGGCTTTTTTAAAAGAGTAGAGGTGTTAAACACAGTGTCCGACTCAAATTCCCATAACAACTGGCTGTCTACATCTGGCTGCCTAAATATCCCCTACATCTAATTAGCTGTATAATCCATTGCAACCCCAACCCATGGTGATTCCCAGGTTGGTACTGCAGAAGATAATTGAATTCCCAGTTGACCTCGCCTTGTTAAATAAAGGATAAATACGCAAGAACGTACAAATATGCTTCAGAAATGGTCCCTGTAATTTTAGCGTATCAACAAAAAACTCTATGGTTCATATAGGTTGCCTGGACCAAAGGAGTAGGACAGACAGCTCTCTCCAGCTGGATGTGAAAGGGAGAAGGCCCATCACGCTGGTCCTTCCTGGGGCTCCAGGGTAAGGCTGAGCCACCCAGCTGGGACAGACGCCCTCGGCCCCGCGTTTGATCGGTCTGACTCACCATGTGATCAAGCCTCTCCCGCTGCGATCCGGCCATGCTCCCTCAGATCTGTGCGTTTTCTGTTCTTACAAGGCCAATTGGCTGCTGCAACTGCTGTTGAAACAAGATATGCAATTAATAATTCAACATGTGGAAAAAAAAAAAATCATAGTCCTTCTTGGACACATATCTATTTGCAAATATATATATAGGTCTGTATCAATTATGTACTCGCTAAGCCACTTAATTACAGTTCTCTGGGCTTGCCTTGCGTGTCAGGCTTATATCTTACTGCTATATGCCTGGCAAAAGTGAATGCCGTTCCCAGCAATACATCCACCCACTTTGAAGAAGCAAGAAATATTTTCCAACTAAAGGCATCGACCCAGTGAAGATGAGTCTGAGGTGTAGGACGCAGTTCAAACTGTCGCTTTAAACATTTGACTGTAAAACAAAATATACTTTTTTTTTTTGGATGGAAAGAGCAATTGAGAAACAGCTTGAATTACTGGAGTGGACGAGGCAATATTGTTTTGGATGGAACGAAGGAAAGAGAAAGTGTGTGTCAAACGCATCACAGTTCTACAGAACCACCCTCTGAGGTTCTGACTGATGTCCAAGCTGGTAAGTGCCTGTCATTAGTATGAATGGTGCCATGCTGGCTTTTTCTCAGCTTTTATCCAATATCATATAATTTTGTTCCGTTTTTAAAAAGGGGCTTAAGGGGTCAGATTACAGTATCAACTTGAATTTTGTTTTCTTTCTAACAAAGCTGACCAGACCATTCTTAATCATTCAAAAAAAAAAAAAACTTGGAAGAATCTGACCTCAAAGGAAGGTAAGATCCTGCAGCTGAAGGATGTGTTTATGCTTGGTTGTGTGCCGCTCCCAAATGAACTCATTATTGGTAAACACATTTTTATTTACTGTCTGCGCATGGTGATTTATTGTGAGTAAAATAATGACATTCCAAATCCCCCCCGCCCAAACAAAAAAAAAAAAAATCTGTTCTAGGACAGGAGCCATGAGAATAGATGCCATTTGTTCATTTTTCATAAATATAAATAAAATGCTATAGCATGAACACGTGCTCCCAAATGTACCAGAAAAACCATGCATTACAGGAGCCTGATTTTCTCTCTTTTTCATCACTAAACTAAACTAAAACAAACAACAATTAGTGAATATATGCAGTGGGCAGATAAATTATGCTTTTTACTTATTATAAACATTTAAAAATCAGCAGGTATTTAAAAAAAACAACAGGAAAATTAACGATATGAATAGATTCAAGACAGAACAGAAATTTGCCATCCAGATGTTTTAAAAATGCATGCTTCATGCTGGAAAAGTAAATGACATGCATGGCCAACCATCAAAATACTAGCAGAAGGTAAAATCACCATCCAAATGTACCAATTTCTGAAAAAAGGCATAACATCTCTTTGTTCAGTCATGTCATAACCAGTGCAGACAGCGTCCTCTTTCACACTCTGTGTCACCTGTTCATGAACTAAAGCTCTGACAGATATCTGTAGTCCCCCGCCGCCATCCGCTCTCCCATCCCCATCTTCTACAAAAACGATTCCAAAAACATGATGTTATGTGTGCTGTGAGTTTCACACCACCTGTTCCTGTAACTCTGTACATGCAATCTGCAATCTGTGCGACAAAAATAGGCTGATCTTTCGTTACCGCGTACGGGGACCGGATCAAAGTGACATTATCTGAGTGTGCGCGCTGCTCGCTGCCTCGTGTCCTGGAAAGCTGACTCATGCCGGGCCACCTGAGTCAGAGGGCTGTGTTTTTTTTTAACAAGATGGACACCCTCTCAGCCTTGTGTTTTCACAAGTCCTCAATGGAGAAAATAACATCTCAGAATTCACATGGCGATATGAGTCAGAGCTTATGTTGCATATTGTAAAAAAAAAAAAATATATATATATATATATATATCATCAAGCTTCACGACCCAGTTATTATTATTGGCATGATTATTTCAGATACAGACATTATGTTCGAATGCTCCAAATAATTTGTTTTGAGAAAGTCAAGCCTCGCAGTGTGTCTAAGCTATAGCAAGTGCACATTATAGCTTCTGGTCCTCATGGATAATCTTTTTATTCATTTCATTGTTTATTAATTTGGTCGTATAGATATTTGCTGCTTTTGAATGAGGTTCACACTCCAGAATCAAGTTACAATTCTTGGCATGACCACTGCAATCACAAAGTGGGGTGCATGGTGATCCACTGGATTTTTCTCCCCATAAATCCTTTGCTTTGTTTTGTAAGATCTGTCGGGGTCCGAACGTCCCCGTCTAACCCTCAAATAAATCTATTAAGGCCTTGTGTTCTTCTGTCTCCCTCGGTTCTAAACACCCTCATGTCCAGGCACCGTATTGATTACTTTTTTGTTTTTGTTTTGTTTTTCAAGGTCCCGCCACTCTTGTTGGCGGGGGCAATATGGTGCTGACAGAATTCAAATGAATATATTAATCTGTCCCCCAGGCTTGATCGGGTCCCCAATATTTTAACACTTACCAAAGCCGAGCAACCTGAAGAATGCCAGAAAATACCTGGGTCCATTCACCGCTTAATCAATCCATTCAATGTATGTTAAACCAAATTTGGCAATATCATAACTGTATTTGACCACAGAGGAGCTTGCAATGCCTTTATCGTTGTGTTTTAGCCTTTTTAGTCTTTTGTCATCGTGCTAACATGTAAATATTAACACAAGTTGTCATGGAGAGGCTATAGAATCTGTGATTAACAGGTTTATGAGATGGAAACAAAATCTTAACTGGATGTTATTTTCCTGAGTCACTCTGGTTCTCTTATAGACACTTCATTAAAAATGGCTCTTATAATTTAATTTCTTCAGTTGGCTGTACAAGCAGTAAATAAAAGTAAATTAACTATGACAAAAATAATCAATACAATAAAAACTTGCCTATTATACTTAATAAGAGTAGACATCTATCCTGAAGTCAAAGTTAGTTGCCCATAAAAGCACCACAGACTGTTTGCAGTAGTGTTACTGTCTGCCTGTTTAAATATACTTTAATACTTTTTTTATTGATTTTTATACCTAGGAATAATAAGCCCAGACATCTTTGCACTGGTTTGTGCTGCATCATTGCCTGTTTGTGAGCGTGTGCATGTGAGAGAGAGAGCAAGATAGTCAGAATTCAGTGTGTCTGTATGTGTGTGTGAGAGAGAAGTGTGTGTGCATGTGTGTGTGTGAGAGAGAGAGAGAGAGAGAGAGAGAGAGAGAGAGAGAGAGAGAAGTTTTTGTGAGAGTTAGAAAGTAGTGTGTGTGTGCATCACTGTATTTGTGTTTATATGCTTGTGTGTGTGTCAGTGTATTTGTGTTTATATGTGTGTGAGAGAGAGAGAAGTGTGTGTGTGCATGTTTGAGAGAGAGATGTTCTTGTGAGAGATAGAAAGTAGTGTTTGTGTGTGTGTGTGCATCAGTGTGTTTGTGTTTATATGTGTGTGTGTTAGTATATTTGTGTGTGTGTATGCGTGTGTGCATGTGTGTGTGCGTGTATGTGCGTGCGTGCATGTATGTGTGTGTGTTAGTATGTGTGTGCGTGTGTGTTTGTGTGTGTGCGTGTGTGTATGTGTGTGTGTGTGTGTTTGTAAAATCCTAAAATAGCCCAGCCCTGATCCTTTGACACAGCAGTCCTTTCCCCCCACTGTAATTACCCACAGTGCAATCAGAGGCATCATTAATTTCACTGAGACTGACAGCTACTGACAGTTCAATTGCAGGAAATGCAGCGCTACAAGTTAATAAGGAAATGGAACGATCTGCGGTGGAATTGACATTCACACATATTCTTAGGATCGCCGCACACGCGATCCAAAGCCCTGGGTTAGAGCCTTCTCCTTTTCCCAGCATGAGCCTTTATCAGGTCTATCAGCATACCATTCATTTTTTTTAATAAGTTGTGTCTACAAAACCAGCCCCTGAAAAATGCTCAGGCTGTCAGCTCGATTGCATGCTTTAATCCATTGCATAAACTGTTATCATTTTAAGGACTAATTTTATAAGTGACTGCATACTGCCTCAGTCACAGATACTAATTACTGCATCTAATAATTGTTGACATGTAAAAAGCATTTATGGATCGCGGAAAATAATGACCTTTTTGTGCAAAGTGTTGTATATTGCCTCTTTAACAAGAATGGTGAAGCTAAGGCCGTGATGTGTTTCCTGGTTCTCTGTTCTACTCATTACAGTGAGGGGAGGTGATCAGGTAGGGAGCTGTCAGCAAAATGACTGATTTGAAGCAAGCACATCTAAAAAAAACTCAGCCCCAGGTATGTAGATAGAGTAACTGAGGCCTGTGACAAGGGTGAATCGGCTCAGATAAACAGATCACTTAAAAGGGGAATTGCACCACTATAAGAAAATGACACAAGCATAAAATCAATGTGCTCAAGTGCTTGTACAGATGACCAGCCACAGAAGAGCGTGCTGCGACATCTCTGCTAGAAAAATAAGATTTAAGAGAGTGCAAGGCAAACATTTATTGCCTGTAACATCCAGCCAGCAAACGGGATTATCCTTGACGATATGAAAATAAACATTTAAAACACTGAAGCATAAGCATGAAAGAGTTAGATTTATGGCTATAAAAGATGTTTCATCAAACATTTCAAGATACAACTCTACCCTATTTTTCATTTGCCCAAATAGAGATAATAGGTAGGCATACTGTATCTCCAAAGCCCATATCTATTAATGGTAATAAGGCTAATAGGTGGGTACACAATACATCACCATGAGCTTATGTGGGTATACACTGTATAAATGTATACACCTTTGACTACACCACTGTTTAACACTTTAAACACATTTTTGTTTAAATGTCAGAGCCAATAAACATAATGTTCAGTGAGTCAGGGGCATTAACGTAACCATTAACATGTATTTTCTAAAAGCATGCTCCGTAGGCATGTTTCACTCATTTTTCTCAGATATAATATAGCTCCTGGGATGGGGAGAATCAAATACACTGGGAGTTGTGCAGTGGTGTAGGAGCTGCATCTGAAAGCAGGCTACAGAGCTCCTGGTGAATCAGCTGATATGGGCCTGCATGCTTGGTTAGCGCTATCTATAACATCTGGCTCGTTCTGTTGCTTTGGGAAAAATCCCATTCCGCCTCACAGCTTTCTCACTCCCACACAAGCATGGCCCTTAAATTTGCCAAAACCAACCCCCTCATCCCCCTACCCTCACACTCCAACCCCCCACACACCCCCCCCCTCCCCACACACACACACACGCACACACACATTTAGAGCATCTGAAAAGAACCAGGTCAGAGGTAATCAGCGAAAAATCATTTTCATTCTATTTTTTGCTCTCTTGTCCGGTTCTTTTGTTGACATACTTATGTCTGATTAATTCACAGAAAAAAGCTAAGTAATTGGCCCACACAATCCAGAAAAAGTCATTCTGATGTTAGACAGAATGTGTGCTTGCTGTTTTCCTCAGCTGAAGTGTTCCCACAGCGACAAACACAGATAAACAACTCAAGGCAGCGTATCACAGGGACTGACAGACTGACAGCTGACACTGAAAGCAGAGGAAACTCGTCAGTCTCTTAATATTGTTTCATTTAAAATGTAAAATGCACATTTGAGATCTCAAAACTACTGCGTAAACAAAATTACATCCCTTTTTAGAATAAGCCTAAAGGATCTCTCACCAAATGTGTCTCGGGGGCAAAAGACTAGCATCATTAGCATCTTGTTTATGGACTCCTCGGCACCTAATTAGCATATGTGTGTAATTTTTGCTTTTCTCATGACATACACATGATAAAAAATATACTGCATGTAATACACATTGCAATAACATGCACACTTGTTATATTAAATTCATGTGCATGCATTTCTTTTGAAAAATGTTCAATTCAATTTATGTTACTGTGAAGTTGCGGCCCATCAGTAAATTTTTACCATTGTTAATTACCATTGTTAATCGTACCTGGTTAGGAAATGGGAACATCTGACTGAATAAGTCAGGTGTAATTGGCTGTGCAGCCTATACAAGTGGCAGCCGATAAGGAGGGATGGGACTGGAAGGATTGCCACTCCAATGTGCTTGTGCTTTTAAAATAAATTATTGATTTCACCAAGCTGATTTTACTCTGTCGTTTTTAAGCTTTCTTTCAGTTCCATTTCGGTTACGCATCTGATGCTATATCAGGCAACACTGAGCAAGCGGTCGGTCGCGTGTACTTGCTCTTTCATATCTTAAGCTCAGGGCGCTTAAGAAACACTGAGATAAGTTGCCCATACTCAAGTTTTTCTCTCAGTGGTGAGCTAAACAAAAAGAAACTTATTTTTATTCGAATCTACTTTTGTTTTCATTTGACATCATTGCCAGTCAGCTGAAACCTTCCAATATATCAATGCATTAGATTAATTAGTTAAAATGTGAATGCAGAACTATTTGTTTACTGACTGCAGCTGTGTTCCGTTGCTCCTACAGCAACATCCACAAAAAAAAACCCCTTTGGCCCAACCAACCTGAGGGCGAAAAGAGCAAAGTAAGCATCAGACACAGTCAAAACAAAAAAGCACACGAAAACTAAAATGGCCTGCACTCAAAATCATTAATCATAAATTCCATTACATTTGGAACAATGGAAAATGGGAAGCTGAACAGTATAGTTTTTTCCCCATCAGGTAGGAGAAAAGGTAGAACAGTGTATATGTGGCTGCTATAAACTAACCACAACCTACTTTTGTTTTCCTAAGAAAAACTTTTCTGAAAGACAGCTCCAAAATTGATGTTATTTAGAATTACTTTGTGTGTGTGTGTGTGTGTGTGTGTGTGTGCATATACCACAGAAAATCAAACGAGACATCTGCAATTTAAATCAAGACAGACTGCCACAAATCACAAATACATGGGGTAATTTACAGAGCGTGAAACAACATGGAGAATTCAAGTCTAAAACACTTCATTCATGTTTGAAATGGTGGGGGAAAAAATCAGAGCAGAGAAGACGAATAACACCTCGCTTGATGTGATGAGTAACACCTGTAACACCTGTGTTTAAACCCCAGCAGAACAAAAGCCAAGGAGAGAGAGCCCATTAGTCACGTACTTCTACTGCATTTCATTACTGATGTTCCAATGATTCACAACAAAAGATTTAGCACTCTCTCCCCCTTCTCTCTCTCTTTCTATTCTCTCTCACTCTCTCTCTCTCTCTCTCTCACCTCTGAGAAATCAGTTTCAGCACTTGATTCAATGAGGACCATCAAAGCCATGCGAAGTGCAGTCCTTGGGCATAAAGAGTTGCATTGCAGGAATCATGAGTCAGGACCAGAAATATCAAAATTTGAATAATGAGTAGCTAGCAAAGTTTGTGGGTTTTAGGCATGCTAGCCTCACTGACATTAGCTTTAGTTGATGCTAAAAGCTTGAGTTTTCAGTCGTCGGTATAGTATGGGGATGAATTCAGCTGTACCTGGTAACCGTAGCGATGGTGCCACAGAGGCACCCAGAGCTGACAGAGTGGAGTTCATCAGTGACATCAGTGAAGGGAGGGGGCCATCCCCCCGATGCGGCCTGGCAGTCAGCCTTTAACCTGGGCCACCGCAAGAGCCGCAGGACCCCTGGCTCCATCACAGCTCCACCAACGCCGCTATCGCTACCGCTACCACTTCAGCCCCCGGGGGTGGCAGCCCGGCCGCTTCCTCGGTCGCGTTTCTGATTGCGGCCTATTTATTTCAGCCCTCGACGTAGCGGCAATTGATCAGCCCAGGGTCGGGGGCGAAAATAGAAATGAGCGTGTTTGTCTAACGGGTCGGGACAGTGCCATTAATCTACCCGGCGGAGGAGTACGCGCCTGGCATCGTAATGGGCTTCTCCAGGGCCCATGCCCGCATGGTGCCGCCGCCTGGCCCTTATTCCCGAACCCTGCGCGCGGGCTTGGGGGAGGGTGGGCACTCACAAAGCAGGGGGGTCAGGTAATGGCATGGCAAGCTTACAAGGTCAATATTTTAGTTCAGCTGGATAGTGCTAATTAAATTATCGCCTCGCTCTCCAGAATCACAGATAAGAGGCAAAAAAAAAAAAACCCTGAGATTCCTGCCACGCCATATGTCAATTAGTGGTGTAAGGTGAAATGTAGCACAGCGTGTTAATTAGTGAAAAAAGCCTGCCGATCTGGAAAGATTTCAATATGCTTTTTTTGCCCCAAAACAATGATGTACTGCAGGTGACTGGGAGGATGGAAAAATATCTCAAAGGTTCAGTGACAGCCGAGATTGAGATGTTTTAAGGATGTTATTTTTCAGTTTACATCTTTCACCATTAACTGACATTTTTTATTTTTATATTTTATATCTTTGGCTGCTGGATGAGTCATCCTGTTAAGGCACTGATCCAGTGTGTTTATGGACCCCATGGTCTGGTATTATCCTGTTAAGGCACTGTTCCAGTGTGTGGATGGGCCCCATGGTCTGGTATTATCCTGTTAAGACACTGCTCCAGTGTGTGGATGGGCCCCATGGTCTGGTATTATCCTGTTAAGACACTGCTCCAGTGTGTGGATGGGCCCCATGGTCTGGTATTATCCTGTTAATGCACTGTTCCAGTGTGTGGATGGGCCCCATGGTCTGGTATCACCCTGTTAAGACACTGCTCCAGTGTGTGGATGGGCCCCATGGTCTGGTATCACCCTGTTAAGACACTGCTCCAGTGTGTGGATGGGCCCCATGGTCTGGTATCACCCTGTTAAGACACTGCTCCAGTGTGTGGATGGGCCCCATGGTCTGGTATCATCCTGTTAAGACACTGTTCCAGTGTGTGGATGGGCCCCATGGTCTGGTATCACCCTGTTAAGACACTGTTCCAGTGTGTGGATGGGCCCCATGGTCTGGTATCACCCTGTTAAGACACTGTTCCAGTGTGTGGATGGGCCCCATGGTCTGGTATCATCCTGTTAAGACACTGTTCCAGTGTGTTTATGGGCCCCATGGTCTGGTATCACCCTGTTAAGACACTGTTCCAGTGTGTGGATGAGCCCCATGGTCTGGTATCACCCTGTTAAGACACTATTCCAGTGTGTGGATGGGCCCCATGGTCTGGTATCATCCTGTTAAGACACTGTTCCAGTGTGTGGATGGGCCCCATGGTCTGGTATCACCCTGTTAAGACACTGCTCCAGTGTGTGGATGGGCCCCATGGTCTGGTATCACCCTGTTAAGACACTGTTCCAGTGTGTGGATGGGCCCCATGGTCTGGTATCATCCTGTTAAGACACTGTTCCAGTGTGTGGATGGGCCCCATGGTCTGGTATCACCCTGTTAAGACACTGTTCCAGTGTGTGGATGGGCCCCATGGTCTGGTATCACCCTGTTAAGACACTGCTCCAGTGTGTGGATGGGCCCCATGGTCTGGTATCACCCTGTTAAGACACTGCTCCAGTGTGGATGGGCCCCATGGTCTGGTATCACCCTGTTAAGACACTGTTCCAGTGTGTGGATGGGCCCCATGGTCTGGTATCACCCTGTTAAGACACTGTTCCAGTGTGTGGATGGGCCCCATGGTCTGGTATCATCCTGTTAAGACACTGTTCCAGTGTGTGGATGGGCCCCATGGTCTGGTATCACCCTGTTAAGACACTGCTCCAGTGTGTGGATGGGCCCCATGGTCTGGTATCACCCTGTTAAGACACTGTTCCAGTGTGTGGATGGGCCCCATGGTCTGGTATCATCCTGTTAAGACACTGTTCCAGTGTGTGGATGGGCCCCATGGTCTGGTATCACCCTGTTAAGACACTGTTCCAGTGTGTGGATGGGCCCCATGGTCTGGTATCACCCTGTTAAGACACTGCTCCAGTGTGTGGATGGGCCCCATGGTCTGGTATCACCCTGTTAAGACACTGCTCCAGTGTGTGGATGGGCCCCATGGTCTGGTATCACCCTGTTAAGACACTGCTCCAGTGTGTGGATGGGCCCCATGGTCTGGTATCATCCTGTTAAGACACTGTTCCAGTGTGTGGATGGGCCCCATGGTCTGGTATCATCCTGTTAAGACACTGTTCCAGTGTGTGGATGGGCCCCATGGTCTGGTATCACCCTGTTAAGACACTGCTCCAGTGTGTGGATGGGCCCCATGGTCTGGTATCATCCTGTTAAGACACTGTTCCAGTGTGTTTATGGGCCCCATGGTCTGGTATCACCCTGTTAAGACACTGTTCCAGTGTGTGGATGGGCCCCATGGTCTGGTATCACCCTGTTAAGACACTGTTCCAGTGTGTGGATGGGCCCCATGGTCTGGTATCATCCTGTTAAGACACTGTTCCAGTGTGTGGATGGGCCCCATGGTCTGGTATCACCCTGTTAAGACACTGCTCCAGTGTGTGGATGGGCCCCATGGTCTGGTATCACCCTGTTAAGACACTGTTCCAGTGTGTGGATGGGCCCCATGGTCTGGTATCATCCTGTTAAGACACTGTTCCAGTGTGTGGATGGGCCCCATGGTCTGGTATCATCCTGTTAAGACACTGTTCCAGTGTGTGGATGGGCCCCATGGCCTGGTATCACCCTGTTAAGACACTGTTCCAGTGTGTGGATGGGCCCCATGGTCTGGTATCATCCTGTTAAGACACTGTTCCAGTGTGTGGATGGGCCCCATGGTCTGGTATCATCCTGTTAAGACACTGTTCCAGTGTGTGGATGGGCCCCATGGTCTGGTATCAGCCTGTTAAGACACTGTTCCAGTGTGTGGATGGGCCCCATGGTCTGGTATCATCCTGTTAAGACACTGTTCCAGTGTGTGGATGGGCCCCACAGTTTGTGTCCTGTTAAGACACTGTTCCAGTGTGTGGATGGCCCCCACAGTTTGTGTCCTGTTAAGGCACTGTTCCAGTGTGTGGATGGGCCCCACAGTTTGTGTCCTGTTAAGACACTGTTCCAGTGTGTGGATGGCCCCCACAGTTTGTGTCCTGTTAAGGCACTGTTCCAGTGTGTGGATGGCCCCATGGTCTGGTATCATAACTGGACTGTGCTAATGCAGACTGTGGCCCATACCCCTATGGGGTAGCACATAACTGGTTGTGTGGAAAGTCACCAGGGATTTCCATGTCTTCAAGTTCCCTACTCTGATTAACGCAGTGGATTATGGGGCTTAAAAGACACAGCAGCTGACATCACATGTTTCAGAGAATGTGTGCTTATCTGTGCCCACCTGAATCAACAGTAGAGGTGTGGCCACTCCACACTGTGTGAGAAAGGGGAAAACGCATACAACAAAACACATCCCTTTCGCTAATACCGCCACTGTGCATATTGAATTCTTGTACTCGTCAATTATTTTAAAAATATATATTTTGGTTTTGACCTTTCATTTCAGTTTTGACATTTTTATACTTGATCTGACACGTGTCACATCAGGAGAGCTCCAGCTGGAGGAAAAATGCAGTTTCATCTCGGGTACGGTCGCGCTTTTGCTCATGCCTTTGCCTGGAAACTGACTGGCATTTCCAAGAGAGAAGAGATACAAGCTACACAGGCCTCTTTATAGATAATATTAAGATCAAAGACCCCTTATAAGTGAAGCTGATCATTCAGAAAAAAATCCTTTTACTCTATACAGCAGGGGAGGATTGTGGAAATATAACCATAAAAAAGAAAGGTTTTAATTTGTGTGGTTACCATTTACTGTAAACTGATTTACACCAAACAAATTAATTGCATACACCTTCACACAATTCGGTCTGACAGCCATATTTTCATGGCACTGACTGTAATATATGATTGACTGACCTGTCTCTTTTGATAAATACTCTGTGACGTATAGACCACTTGATTTACCACAATGACATGAGTTTGGCCCATAAATTCTTATTAGAATGGGAGTTCCATACTGTGTAGAGGAGCCAAAGCCACTGTATTTGCTAAAACAGGCCGCATTCTGTTGCAGAAGAATTCCATGCCAGCAAGCAGTGTGACATGCATTCAATGGCTGCCTTTGTACAGTTTTGGGGGTAGAGTTTATTTTGGGCAAAAATATTTCTGTCTGCACACATGACAGGCTTAGTTTCATTGTTTTTATTGGTTAGTCATTGCACCATAACCGAGGGCTCTGGAATTTATTAAAGTGACAAGGCTGGTTTTTAAACATGAAAAACATCCGTGGCTCTCTCTGAATAGGTAGATATATAAACAGACAGACAGGCAAATTCCATAACACTAACATGATGCTTTACTAAAAATTCAGAAATAAATTACAGGACAAATGATATAACTAATAAACCGAAATGCATTATGATAGTGATATGGAATTGGTCATAAACCATAAGACAGTGTCATGATTGGCTATGACGGGTGTCATGTCATGCTTATGACATCATAATGCATGCTTTATGATGCATGGTTCAGAGTACAGTTACCAATTGTTGAAAGGAGGCTTCATGAACACCCAGGAGGGGAGGAGCTACTCTCAGCTGTCAACAAATGGCCACTCTGAACCTATCAAAAATGCCCTCATTACTGCAGCCGATTAAGCCATTCTTGCATTCTCGTTTACTTGTTTGACGTAATCATTCATGGCCCAAGAATGATTTACTCAAGAAGGCAAGTAACCGATATTGTGGGTCTTCCTGTTTTTGGTCGAATGAAACTTCACTCCCACTTCACATCACCAGCTGAAAGAAGTCAGTGATTGAGGGCTAATTGTAGCTCCACCCCTTACAGATGAAGTTTTAACATCATGACACACAGCCCCATAACTATGCTTTATTTCTGTGGCAGATGCCCATGGCGAAACAATCTCAACGCAACATACGCTTTATAGCTCTTGACCATTTACACAATTGGTTTTTTACAAAGCAATTCAGGTTGAGTAGCCCACATTGCTTAAGGCCACTTCAGCAGCCTGCTCCCCAACTGGGAATTCGAGAGCACGTTCTCATGAAGGTGGTTTCCCATTCCAGTGCACGGCTGTCAATCAGAGAGTGACTCCTCCAATCAGGGAGAATGTTATGTTTCAAGTGACGCAAGGCGAAACTGCAGTCGAGTTTATTTCAGTGGCGCAGCCCACACAATTTATTTGTACAATAACCGTTAGCTTAATTGCTGAAGCAGTTAAAAGAAAAGTAAACTAAAACGATATACCTGTCTGTATCTATAAACCATACGCACCCAAAGGCTGTGCACCAGGGCCATGACGCTTTCACTTCGATCTTACATTCTCCCCAAATAAATTCTGTGCAATACTGTTCAATGAAAAGCCAATGGCAAAAAAGCATCTTGAAAAACAAATAACGATACGATACTGAATATTTTATGCACGACTACTGTCATTACTTTCATTTGCCTACAATTAAATGGGCTTTGGTTCCACTGACCTGTATGTGCCGATTTTCACAGAAATGTGGTTTTCTTAACGCGTGTTTGCAGTCAGTAGCACCGTATGAGGATGACCCTCGGACTGAACTCGAACAGAGGGACTGTGTTTTCATGAACAATTGAAAGTAAATGAGAAAATGACAAAATCACACCTTGGTCTTCCCCTCGGAATCCAAACAGGGCTGTGTGAACTGTGTCTGCGGCCAAGCGCTGCATCGAAGGCGCGAGATTACATTCATTCACCCAACAGTGCTCCAAATCTAATTAATATTTTAATAGCTGCGACTTAGGTGTGCGCCAGACATATATCAAGGTTTCATTAAACTATACTTTGTAAGACTTGTGTTCAGCTTTCAGTTTACGATGGTACATAAGGAAGACTATGTTTTCATTGGCTAGTGAAATTTACGTTACTTATCCTATGAAAAATACCCAATTTGAAACATATGGCTTTTATTCACAGCAGTCCGTACAGACTTTGCTATTTCTAATTTACAGATTAAAGCCGGGGAGAATTTCGTTGAGAATGAGTTGCAAAGTAAAACCAGCTTTCTTCAGACAAATACACCTTCAGCAATGACGGACAAATATGAATCTCTAACTCCGCTGATGGTAAGAGGATAGTAAGAACTGCCAGTACGAAGGAACTTCCCTACTAACGTGGCAACACGAATGCAACAGTGCAATTGGCCCTGAGAATGAAATACGGCCCAATCACCTGACTTACCGTCGATGACATCACCCTCTGAGACAACACAACATGGCTTCCTACACCAAGTTCTCCAGTGTTTTCGCTGTGCTCTTGTCGCTATTTCTTTATGGTATACCGCCCGCTGAGGCATATGATGGCGGGGATGCGGTTGCTCTCCTTTTCGGAATGGCTATCACGGTCGTTGGCTTCTGTGCGTGCCTAGGCTGGTACGCACGAAGGACAAATGGACAGCTCTGAGACACGGACCACAGCGTCTGGTAAACAGGCCTGCTGTGTCTAACCAGATATGTGTGTTACTGAAGTCTCGAGCTTTATCATAGACTGGTGAAGCATCAATGCTAAATGAAGAACAAAGACTCTTTGCTGTTTTCCACGAGAGGAGATGCAAAACTGTTTTGCGCCGCAGAGTCGGCGCTTTGTGAAAGGGGCGACACGGAAAAACCAGGAAGAAGTTAATACAGGAAGCGCCACCAACAGTGAAAAGGGCAAGATGGTTGAGAACGATTGTTACGCAGGAGGCCAAGATCAGCAATGACCATGACAAAATAACGAAAAGGTTTTGGGGGTATCGTGAAGACATTGTACTTGTCTGTTGTCTTCCGATGTAATGATGCACCGTAATTTGGTCAATACCTGTGTTTTCCTTAATGTTGACAAGTGCTCGGACTTTGCTGCCACTCAGTACAGTGGGCGTCTCTCAAATGGTTAGCTTTGAAATACAATACCAATAAAAGTCAGTAAATTGTACTCGATTTTATTTGCACCTTAACAATGAAGATAACGACTGGCTCAAACGACTGTGTTCTCTATAATCATGGGCGTGATTGATGCCACAGTCATGGCGAAAGTCAGAGGGATCCCAGCTTCTGCAACTGGACCGATGCTAACTCCTCACATGACAGAATTCCATTATACATTTATACCACGATTATAGTAACTAATTCTATACTGTGTATCTGCCTTTTTGTTTACTCACCTGTTAAGTGAATTGTACACTGGTCACCTGATGTTACAGTAAAATCCACATTCTTCTGACTGTTAAATGTTTCACTTGATTGTGTTGTCATGTAGAGCAAGTACTTTTACTGAAGGAGGGAAGATATGTCACTATTTTTTTAAGGCAATTTGTTTGGTGGTGGACGGGGTGGGCAAGCACAAATCACTTTCCCTTTCATGCATTTTAGTGAAGTCCACTGTGATGTAATAGAGCAAGGGTTCTCAGCCTATGTGCTGGAGTGCTGCAGGTTTTGTGGGTTTTTAAGTTTTTACTTAAAATCAGCAAATAGCGTAAAACGGAAATCAGTGGAGCGAGTTAAGTGTGACAGGTTAGGCTGAAATAATGATGAGTAACCTCAGAAAGCCATCATACCCCATGACCCTCCAGGCCTGGGACTGAGAGGCCTTGCTTTAGAGATCTTAATTCCTGCATACAGGGTGAATGACGGCTGTAATTCCACACTTTCATCATGGCTTCATCAACAAGGCAAATCTTAATGTTCCAGAAGCACCCTGGACAAGACTTGTGACTTTTCCCCAGTGTGAAATAATTCATTAACTATTCTAAAGTGTTGACATTTTGTGTTGGTCCAGAAAATAAATGGGTGGAAATGGAGATTGCATTGGTTGGCTGAGTCATTCTCTAATAGAATGTTGAAATTTGAACAGCTTCCAGTTTGCTACATCACAAACATCCCTGAGGTTGATATTGTATACACAACAATGGACTTTGGGTGAAGGATGGGAGCATGGAAGCAGGTTCTTGATTGGTTGTTGTTTTAAAAACTAGGATTAAGGAGTTAGTCTGCTGATCTGAGTAAATGTTGAATATTGATCTTCTGAAATCGAATTGAATAAATGTCTGTTGCTTCAAAGGGTCAGAAATGTATGTAATCTCTTAGCCCTTGTCTTTGAACATTGGCTTTGTTTATCTTCCCAGTTGAGATTTACAAAGTGTAATATAAAAGTACACACTTTAATGTATTTTATTGCAAATCTGCTACTGTCTATTTGTAATTATTTGTTGTGGGGCAAAGGTGAAAACTAGACCATTATGTATGTGTTAGAGTGCATCTATTATTAATTCACTATAGTTGTTGCAGTTCCTCTATTAAGTCTACTTTCATCTTTACAAAATTAAAATAGCAGTCATGAAAACAAAACCACGCACAACAGTGCAGTCTTGCCGCCCTATGTAACTTATTTTTTTTCCAAACACTAATAGCTGTTGACCACTTTATCTTGGGAGAAATGAACGCATCATCTACTACAGCACTGATAGGAACAGTAAGGACCACATGATATTTCACCAGACATTCGGAACCCGTGGATATTTCCACACCTGTATCTACTAGTGATTATTTTCTGCATTGGAGGCCATTTTTGCGGTCCTGCAAGAACGCCAAGCCGAGGTTTTCTTATAGTGACGCACACCTGTATGATGGTTTTGGAATGAGCCGTCAGAAATGACCGAAATGAGGCGAGAAACGGAAAGGATGATGGAGAAGGAGAGAAAGAAAGGGGTGAGTTGAGGGCTACGAGTTCACGTCATTTTATATAACGAATTCAACGGAGAGCGTCGACACTCGTTTAGCACATATGCAGACAACGGGATTCTCTGATCTAAACCTTGGGCTGAGGCACTTCAGCGCCCCGGGACAGTGCATTTTGAATTGAACTTATTTTTTTGGTCGTCGGTTTTGCACGTTGAATGTAGACTATGCTGAAAAAAAGAAAATTATATTTTTATTTGACCAAATAGGTTAAGTCGTCCATACAGCGAAATATTTATTCTCATGAATAGCTAGCAATTGGAAACATTTATCGACAAATATATGCTTTTTTTTTTTTATAAGGGAAACATATTCGCGTGTTGTGTGCTGCACACCGTGAATGCTTTCAAGGGAAAGAGGATAGCAGAAGTGTTCATATCTGGACATCATTATCGCTCGAAAGCAGGTGGAAAATGAATGAACTGAGTCAATTTGCCTCTCTTCAGCCGAAAATGACTGAGCAGGTAGCACGCGATGCCTGACTGTATTATTGATGAAGAAAATGTTGGGCTGCCGATGCTGCCCTCGTTGAGCAGATGTTACCGGCAGAGACTGTCCTACTGCAACAAGAGACAAGACGCGGCTTGGATCACAAATAGGATCAGTGCGCATGCTCTCTCCTTGCCGTTTACTGTATATTCACTGTGGAAAAAAGGGAACAGGCAACAAAACCAAGCTTTTTTACAGGAAAGTGACTTCTGCAATATAAATAACGTCCAGGGAAACAAAGAGGGAAATCAACAGGTATGGTTTTAATTAATATACTAGCTGTCGTTATAATTCTGTTGGCCTTGAATTGTTGCATAAATAGCAGTCAATACATAGCTAGTACTAACAAATTATTCTGCTTAATGGACGTGCTGTTTCGCTACAGCGAATATGCAGTCTAACATTTCACATTTGACAGAAAGGCAACGGGGGGAATTCTATACGTTCCATGTCAAAAAAGACGCGAAAGAGAGAAATTTCATCTTGTACCATACTTCTTTGTAACAGGATGCTATTTGAGGCTATGAACGCTGTATTTAAATTGAAAACATGATATTTTATGTTCGAATTCTATTCTGCACAGCGATTGTTTATGAAAGAAGGGTTCGTATACGTTCGATTGAAACAATTACGTTTATGTATCCTTCGTGAATTTCCCATAGTCTTCGCCTCGACTTTTGTGTCGTTAAAGCTGGGAATCTGAAAAACGCAGTTTAATTAAGCGAATAAATCTACATTTCGCAACTAAAAAGGCTTGCATGGGTAGTTGATATTTTGATCAGTTTGCTCCTAAGATCAATTTTATCCGGAATTTAATTTGATCAGTGATGAGCCCTGCTTAATCGCTCCTTTATCTAAGGGACGTCTTAGTAAGTTGCGGCGAATAATTACAGTCAACATTTGAACAGACAAATAACATCGATGCTTAATTTCTGCATGCATCCTCCATTAATTTTCAACAAAGACTGAAGACTGTGGGAGCTCAAAAGAGGCTGCTCCCTCTTAACGTTAGATAGATAAATTCTGCAGAGTCTTTGGGTGTGATCAACAGCCTTCTTTGCTGCATTTGTAGGCTATAAATGTTTCAACCGTTTTAAAAATATAACCCGATTTAGCATCATTTTTTATATCCTGTTCCCCTCGAAGCAAAATGACCACTGAAACAGATGGAAAGAAAGAATCGCGTTTTTTGTGATGATTAAACGTTATCATCATTAATACATTTTATTGCTTTATGATGGTGCGACAACATTTTAAACAGGTAGACTCCAAATTGTCCGTCATTGTAATCGGGATTAATATTGGTGTTTTATCGAGCCCCATAGACGAATGGTACACACCGGGGTATGTTGCTCTGCATTGACTGCATACCATTTTAAATCCAATTTGCCATATCATTGAAAAGGAAAATGAATGAGATAAGAGTGAAGAGACATATTACCTATGTGGCAGCTTCATGCGTAATAGTCTGGAGTGTGTAATGAAACCGGGTCTAGTCTCTTGCAAGGAAGTTCTGATCAGTGGATGCCATTTTTACAGGGATTTGGGTGTGATGAGACAAAAGAATAAAGGATGCCTTAAGAGAGAGGCGGATCGCGAGCCTGGATTGTACTTTAAAGCACATCGTCGGATCTATCTCTTCCCCTCCCGAGCCTGTGGATCATGAGACTTGATTGAGGCTATTTATCTTATGATCCCTCCATCTATGGCGAACTACAGCCATGCAGCAGACCACAGCTTCTTGCAGAACGTGTCCCCTCTCGCCACTTTCCTCAAACTGACCTCCCTGGGTTTCATCATCGGTGTCGGTGTGGTCGGCAACCTCCTGATCTCCATCCTCCTGGTCAAAGACAAGAGCCTTCACCGGGCCCCCTACTACTTCCTGCTGGACCTCTGCGTCTCCGACATCCTGCGCTCGGCCGTCTGCTTCCCCTTCGTCTTCACCTCGGTCAAGAATGGTTCCGCCTGGACGTACGGCACGCTCACCTGCAAAGTCATCGCCTTCCTGGGCGTCCTGTCCTGCTTCCACACCGCCTTCATGCTGTTCTGCATTAGTGTGACCCGCTACCTGGCCATCGCCCACCACCGCTTCTACACCAAGAGGCTCACCTTCTGGACCTGCCTGGCCGTCATCTGCATGGTTTGGACGCTGTCGGTAGCCATGGCTTTTCCACCGGTGCTGGACGTGGGAACGTACTCGTTCATCAGGGAAGAGGACCAGTGCACCTTCCAGCACCGTTCCTTCAGGGCTAACGACTCCCTGGGCTTCATGCTACTGCTGGCCCTCATCCTCCTGGCCACCCAGCTTGTCTACCTCAAGCTAATCTTCTTCGTCCATGACAGGAGGAAGATGAAGCCCGTCCAGTTCGTGCCGGCCGTCAGCCAGAACTGGACCTTCCACGGGCCCGGCGCCAGTGGCCAGGCTGCCGCCAACTGGCTGGCGGGTTTTGGGAGAGGCCCCACCCCGCCCACCTTGCTGGGAATCCGGCAGAACACCAACGCCGCCGGCCGCAGGCGGCTTCTGGTGCTGGACGAGTTCAAAACCGAAAAGAGGATAAGCAGGATGTTCTACATCATGACCTTCTTCTTCCTGGCGCTCTGGGGGCCCTACCTGGTTGCCTGCTACTGGAGGGTTTTTGCCCGGGGTCCAGCAGTGCCGGGGGGTTACCTGACTGCCTCCGTCTGGATGAGTTTCGCCCAGGCGGGGGTCAACCCGTTCATCTGCATTTTCTCCAACAGGGAGCTGAGACGCTGCTTCAGCACCACCCTGCTTTACTGCAGAAAATCCAGGTTACCTAGGGAACCCTACTGTGTTATATGAAGGTTTGATTCTTCTGATTGATCCCTGTTTTTTTGGCCCTCTGTACAGCTCTCCCTTTTCCCCCTCTCTCTCTCTTTTCTCTCTCTCTCACACACCCTCTCTCTCTCCTCTCTTTCTATTGCTTTCTCTCTCTCTTCCCCTCAAGCTGGCGAAAGTCAGACTGTCAATAACCTTTTTTTCAGAATATGACAAAAAAACAAACGATGTACGACACTAGGAGAGTGCGAAGAGACTCTGAAGATGTGTAAAACATGAAGGGAAGTGGAGAGTCCTCTCGTGTTTATGTTTATGTTCTAGTAAACCATCTCTATGGAAGGCTGTTGGAAACTACAAAAGCAAAAACATAAAAAATGAAATGAAAATAAACTAAAAAAAAAAAAAAAAGGCTCGTCACATTTGGATATTTGAAATACTTCTTGTGAGATGTGAGTTTTTAAAAAAAAGAAAAAGAAAAATGACATTACCTCTCCGGAATCACTACAGTTGTTTTACATTCAAAACTTGCACTAAAGAGAAGACATAGCGATGCTGATTTTTCTCTACAGTTACATTGCAAGGACATCAAATATGTTTTTTTCTTCTTCAGATTAAACAATGAATGCTTTAATTACAGACCTCTCATTTGCTGTATGTGAAGCAAATGGTCTCCCGGGTAACCAACATGGTTGGAATACTCCTTCTCAAGAGGATAAAAATTGATTTTGATGTAAGTGTTATTTTTCATTCAAGGGTGGGTTGAAAGGGGGTGAGGGAGAGGGGAGGGATGAGCTAAAAAGGGGTAATGTTATGTGCTATTGAAGTTGCAACTTAATTAGAACTTATTTATTGTAGTTTTATGATTCATATTTCCCTATTGACTGACGGTTATTTTTTTTTTCTCTATAGTTTTTTTTGATAATTAGTCAAATTGAAACGATGATGTTTGGGTTAAACCCCTGCTTTTGAAAATGAAACCCCTGAAATAAACAGTTAACAAATTGTCACATGCATCATCGTCATCCATTTCAGTACACAGACCACTGACTCAGTATGTGTAGAGACAGTCATTCTGATGCCATCCCAGGAACTCTTGCCTTACTGGTTTAAATATAGTTGTTTCGCTATGGAGAAAGCTTTAGGCATTAAAAAAATGTTTTCCATCGGTTTGAAACGCATGATCATTTTGATGCTTTTCCAATTTTTTTTCTCATGGACCCCATTTAGAGACCCTGCACTGCAATCGTGGCCTATCTTTTTAAGGGTTTGCTAAACGTACCAGTATGCTCAGAACACAGGAAGCTTGTGTATGTTCCTGTGTGTTGAAATATTTGTCACATCAAGACCAGAGCCTTAGTATGAAATGTTGCACAATTTGTAAAAAAAAAACAAAAAAAAGACAAAAGACAAAAAGAGAAAATGTTGTATTTAAGGCACACTTTCTTGTTTATACTTTCTGTACTTTTTTCTCTCTTATTATTGTTTTGAATTACTTCCTTTGTCTCTTGTGGTCATTTTTAATATTTATGATTTTTTGTATTTTAGAGGTAGATGGAGTAAAAGTATGTGAGTCTTTCATTTTGAAGGTTGGGATGTAGGTACAGTTTCAGTTTAGGATTGCATTTGCCAAAAGTTACCTGTGTGATCTGTCGCTTAAATTTTTTGAAATAAAAAAATTTTACATTTTGAAAATCTGTTTTTATTTTATTTTAAAAATGTTCAATCCATATACTTAAAAAACGGTACGATATGCAGAGAAGCGCCACACGTTTGTTTTGTTTAGCGTGACAGAAGTGACACTGAAATGTGGAAACGTGTAGGCTTGATTTGGATTAATTCCCCTGTATTACACCCCCTGTCTGAGTTACAAATGACTCCTGGTTTCTGGTTCCTGCCACTCATTCCTTTTGGACCCAATGAACTGTGGCAGCCGGTGGAATGATTGCAGTTTATTTCGCTGCCTCATGGAGAGATGGGCGAGGAGGCCTGATCTCTCTGGGTTCCATGCCAACCGCAGCTCCTAATTATTTAATCTACATTTCTTTCTTCTGACGTTGTCATGAAGCCGTGAGAAATGTCTGCCGACCGTCAGCGTTTTCTTGGTGAAAAAGTATTACGCTCTTGGAGGAAAAAGTTCTTTCTAGCACCTTTACAGGTTTTTCATTTGTCCGGCTGGGGAACACTGAAAGATTCTTCTAAGATACACTTTTAGGATGTACTGTAGAGGGTATTAGTAAGGGGACAAATTAAGTATACTTCCAGGAGTGTACAGTGGTCCAGTATAGGAAGAAACCAGCATTTGAGTATGCAGGTTTTTAGAAAATTAAACAATGATAATTGTTCTGCTAAACTTATTATTAAGCAGTGTTAATCATTATAAATCAATTTATTGTTCTCTGTATATGATGTGTTTTTGTTTATGTTGTATGTGTTTGTTAACATTAGTGATTGATGATGTCTGTGGGCAGAGACTGGTTGATGTTGGTTATCACTACAGCCTGCCCTCCTGATACCTGAGCCAGGTGACTGCACACCTGGAAGGCTGATCTGAGATCAGCTGCCAACAATGATTAGTTATGGTAACTTAGACAAACTCATCTGAAAGCTCAGCCTGAGGCATTTTCTAGTGTTTACAAACACATTGATCGACCATGAATAATAATTAATAAATAGCTTACTAATAATTGAAAAACTACTTATTAATAAAATGTGTCAACCATTTTTTTTTGCAGAGAGACAAACTAAAGAGTTAGTATTGGTTGGAACAAAGACCAGCATAACCAAGAATATGGTTCACCCCTGGCCTGATGGCTCATGCTGTTTTAGAGATCCTGAGCTGAAGGCTCAGAGCTCTTCATCAATAGGAGCTTTGATGTTCCCTTTGTTTGTACTGTATGTTCACAAAGGAGAAGTTTAAAGAAATCACTTCTTCTCAGCGGTGACTTATGTTTCGAAGGTTTGTAATTGGGGTCGAACAATACCACTTTGCAATTTCTGAACTATGATATTCTAATCTGTATGTCTGGTAAAAAAAAAAAAAAAAAAAGTTGTATTATAAAGTGGGTTAATATGTTTAAAATGGTAACAATAGCATACAGCACATGTATGCATAGTCATATGTTCTACATTACATTGACTGTTTCATGATTGTGTGGGTAAATGTGCCAAGCTGGGCTATATTCAATCAAATGCACTTGATGTCTTTAAGGGCATACTTAGTTAAATCAAAATGGAGGTCAGTCATTTTAAGGGCATTGGCGATTCTATGTTACAATGAAAAGAATACATACCAAAGGATGTGTTTACTTGTTACCAATAAGATATAGCTTACTCAAACAATATTACGTTGTAATGTAAAGTCTGTCTTGATTGAATTGCATACCCTTGTAAAGACACTAAATTTGTTTGATTGAATCTAGCCATTTTGTCTCCAGTCTTGTTTCTGCCTGGTCTCTAAATCGATGTCAAGTAAATCATTTCAATTTTTTTTCTCTGAGTCATGATGGTTTTGTGGTATTCATTTTTCTTTTGTTTCACACTATCGAGTGCAGGCTACAATTATGCAAAATATCACCGCCGTCCAAATCAGAAGGGATGCTGGGATACGAAAGCTTGTTTACACACAAGCGAGCCGAGCTGCGTAGCTGTCGCTGACCTGAAAATCTGAAAGGTCATCTGACTGCGAGGCAAGCACTTACTGCTTTGTTTGGAGTGCCGGCATTAATGCTATTGCTAAAAAAGGCCTTCGTTCTGCTGTGTCTGTCTTGTACATATTTGCATTTTGTGGTTTTCCCAGCAGGCCTCTCTGATGTTCAGTTTCATGTCTGATGTGCGATTGCCAGGATTAGGTCACACCTGATCACATCCATCAGCAGTACTTGATAAATTCTCTTAACACAGGGCAGCGGAGGCTAAAATTTAATGGCAATGCCATGGTTTTGAATGTTTTTTTATTATTTGTTTATTTATTATGCTGACAGGGGTTAAACGAAACAATAAAATGGTGGTCTGAAGAAACACAGGTTATTGTTGGGGAGTTAAGCTGAACATGCTTGCTGGTCGAGGAGGGGAGGATATGTTGGTTAAATATGACTTTAGCGGACCCAGGAGTTTGTAACAGAGACCAGCTCCGCTTGCACAGAAACAAGTGTGGGAGTTCTCAAAGCATTCAAAATGAGTTGGATTTCACTGTAAATTCTTAAAGATAATGCTGAATTCATGTGTGTACGTTAACATAACTCATAACCCAGTGCTGAATATAAACAATTGTTTTGTATATGCATCATTTTAGTATGTAATGCAATGTCCCCTAGGTCTCCATTACAAGGTGAACCTTGCTGATATTACAACCAAATATTATTTTCTGTCTTAGGGCTATAAATGAATGCATCTGCATTACTTACCAAATCAAATGTGTACATTGTTTTATATTTTTTTTCCAGTTTGCTTTGTTCTGTATCTTTGCTTTCGATGTTTATGTCCTAGTCTTGTTGCCGTAGCATGATGCATGATGGGGGGTGAATGCCATCCTGGTGGAGTTACCGCTCATGTAACAGGACTCCTTTGTCAGAGAAACCCAGTATTTATTATATTCATTTTTACCCTTTTGAACTTTGGATGGAATTTTCACTTCACATGCACATCGGCACAGTGGTGCCTCTTGGGTAAAACATCAGATCCCATCTTTGTTAATTACTTTTGTTCCATGCAACAACAGTATGGCATTTTATTTAATGGAAGCGATGTGGGGCGTCCATTTGTGCCCGTGCACGTTGAAAGCTGCTGCCTCACCCTTTTGTTTAAATGAGGCGGCTGTCAAAAAATAAATGCCATCTTTTGTTTATGCGCAATTAGCTGATTTTGTTATATTTCACCGCCTGCGTTTTTGACGCCTACAGATCCTTTGTCTTCTTTAAGGGCAGGGGTGGGAGAGAAGGGGCCGTTTCTCTTTCTGGGTTTCTTGCAAACTTCTGTTCCTCATTGTTCAAATGGTTGTTGTTAGACCAATCATTTATGTGATCATTTTAGCTTTTTGTCCCGTTTTGGGAACTTTCACTGTGGTGTAATATATGAATGATCCATTGTAAGTGTGCACAGGTAATTAGTTAAGTAGGACAGGGTAATTGATGGAAATAAATCCAATGCATGCAAAGGTGGCCCACCGGACCGGAGCCGCCCAGCCCTGCTGTAGGAGATGCTGTAGGCCGTTTCCAGTCTGAACGCACACGGGAAAGATGAAGTGCCAAAAAGCACCAAGTGGACCCTTAAGGCTAGAACACTCTATTCAAGATATAGAAACAGCTCTCCTGCCAAGGATCCAGTTTCCCACAGATACCGCCGCATGGTCGATAAACCCACGCGTTAACTCTTTCCCTGCCAGTCCAGCGTCCTGCATCACAGGGCCAATGAGTGTTGGCATGGCGGTCATATGGCTTGCGCTCACGTTAGCCTCTTTTATTAAATGTGTCACATGGTCACTTGGGCCTGACATGTCGCTGTGGAGGAGATGAAGTGGGGGTTTGGGGGTAGCGGGTGATGATTCCTTGTCTTGCCAATAGTCACCTTGAACAACAAAATGTAGAATTCAGGAGTAAACCCAAAAAAGGGAGGGGAGACAACCCGAGCAGCATTTTAAATGTGTTGTACACTGTGCAGTGTAAAAATTTCTGCTAGTGTCACACTTCAGGCCCATTCTTGGTTTTCTTCATTCTTGCTTACCCCTTGATGTATCGATCGAATCAGTTTAACTTAATACACACACAGTTTAACTTAATACACTCACTTGGTTTCTTAGGTGTAAATTGGTTGAGGATGAAACAGAAAACAATAACCTGAAGGTTTTACAGGACCGAGATGGACTGTCTCTGTCACGGGGTGCGAAACTCAGCAGGACCTTAGCTTAGCATGTACACAGGCCAAGGGCTGTGCCACTCCTCCTCCTGGGTGAAATAGTGCAATAGCTTATATTTATGTGTTTTACATTCTTTTGTACATATATTCTTAGCATTTCTTTTTTTAACTGTTGTATGCGCTGACCAGGAGTGGCACACTAAGTTTCGTTGTGCTGTGGTGCAATGACAATTAAGGCATTCTGTTGTATTCTGTTCCATTCCTGGAAGGCTGCTGTGTGTGCAGGTATTTTCTCCGACCACGCTCTACACCCCCTGACTTCACTAATGTGTTTATCCCCTTGGCCCAGAGGGTGAGCTAATTAATTAACGAGATCAGGTGATGTAGCGCACGGTCAGATAACATACCTGCAGACGCTGCGGCCCTGCAGGACTGGAGCTGAACAGGCCCGGGGCACGCTGTACATTATAAAATGAGCTCTAAATGAGGTCTACATTGTTTCACCCCTTTTGCCTCTAAAATTAAAGAGCTGGAACCAGCCCTTGAAGAGGATAGTAATTCATAAGTACAGTCAAAAAGAAAGGTCTAGATGAAATCAAATGCACTTATTTTTTTTTCAGACATATGCAATTCAATTAGAAGAGACAAGCAAACATGTAAATTGCTTTATTTCACTGTAAAATAGTATCTTCTGTTAAACGGCCTAAAATCGATTTTGATTTAATTTCATACGCTGTTAAAGAGCATGTGGTTGAGCATGTCACTGAATTTTTCAATCTCAGCAGTTAAATTATATTGTGTTTGATGATTGCAGGTAAAAATCAGGAGATCTAATTAGACCAATTTGGCGCATTTTGATCTTCAGCACAACGCCATAAGCATGTTTATACATTGTGTTCCGGTGAAGGTCAAACCACACGGAAGCATTTGCATGATTGACCTGATTTTAACTGCAATCTTCAAACACGATACAATTTTGCTTGTGCTATGAGCCTGCCTGTATGATCTTGTGTTTGCAATTGCTTCCTCTTCACAGGCTTATTTATTTATTTATTTATTTATTTATTTATTTATTTCACTCCGTTTCATGATGGTGAAGAAACCATGAAAGTAGAACACCCATGTTCTGTTTGCCTCCTGCCAGTCTCTGTAACCCATCTACAATGTTTTTCATTTCTCATTTTTGTGTCTGAACATTTAGGATTAAAGGGCTGTCTTCATGCATTCTATTCATATGCAGTCTATGTACTGAAAATACAAAAAAGCTAGTTCAGCTGGTTCAAAAGCTAGGCTCGGATGTGTCATGTGTTTAAACACATTACACCAGAGGTTGAGATTCTGGAGGAAGAAAGGATGACTGTGTTGTGTACTTGAGGGTAAAATATTCGTTCTTCTAGAAATTCCGGTTATAATTCCTACCTTCAGATATTCTACCACACTGGCCTTTTTGGGTACGTTTGCCACTGGGGGTGGGGGCAGTTAGTGTAATGGTTAGGGAGCTCTTCTGAGACTCAGAGGTTAAAGGTTAAATTGCCAGATCAGACCCTGCCATTGTACCCTTGAGTCAGGTATTAAACCTTGAGTGCTTCAGTAAAGATCCAGCTGTATAACCGGACAGTGTGTGAAAATGTAAATTGTGTACATCACCCTGTCTAAGAGAATCTACTACATGCCATTGTGGTGCAATTGTAACAAAATCATCGAATTATAGGACAGGGTTGTTTCCTTTTTTTAATTCTGTGAAATATGTCTGTGGTGGAAATCAATGTTATGTCTCCTAAAAGAGATACTTAGGATAGGGCACATGCAACTGAAAGAAAATAAAAATATGAAAATCATTGGTCCCTCGGGGTCTGAATTAAGAGCGCTAATGTATTTGCCCATCCCAGACTTGGACGGTTTCCTGGCAGGACCAGGCTGGACCTTTCCTTACTCAGATTTTTGTTTTTAGTAGCCGATATTGAAAAGTATCAGAATGTAGGCTGAGGGACGGTCCCTGGCATGCCCATCATGACCAAACACCCTTTTAAGTCTGTGATTCTTTGGCTCTTTGAAAAATGTTCTTGCTTTGAATATTAACTGATTAATTGCATCTGAAGCTTCAAAGGTATGTTTTTAATATTCAGGCAGCGGCCTTCTCTAGTTTAGCATTTTATAAGAGAGTAGGGATCATGGTAATCTGATCTATTGCTCATAAATTACAGACATTTCAACATGCCCATTTAATAGGGATAGACTCTTACGAGGAAAGACACATAGACAGACAGATAGATAGACAGATAGGTAAATAGTTCAAGTTGTTGCTGTACTAATTTGCTTACTGTAAATATTTGCTTTGTGGCAATGCTTATATAACAGATTATACATAAATATATGGGTGAGGAAAAAAAGACAGTATAGCAGTGATAGACTGGGTAACCAGACAAGTAAGGATGAAGGCATTGTGTGTAGAGAAGGACAAGGTGCAGTTCCTATTATGATCACAGGGGGTGGTGTTTCCCCTTCTGCCAAAGCATCCATAATCACTTTTATTTTTGTTGCCATGTGGTTCACAGAGGGAGTCCAATAGCACCCTAAGGAACGATTCTGTTATCATGTTGTTCTGTTTCCCTTTACTGTGGAGCCACAGCAGGGAAGTAGAAAGGGGGTGGGGGGCGGGTCACAGCCTGTGGGCAGAGCAGTGTGTCAAACACCACCCCACCCCAGGTTTTAATTTACCTCATTACCAGTCCGGCTTGAGACTCGTAAAGCTGACAGGAGGGGCAAAGGAAAGGGAAATAGCTGCCTGTGTGGGACCCTCTTGGGAAGGGGAAGAAGGCCAACGTCTGCGCAGACAAACGACCGGGAAACGCTCACCGTGGCATGTTTCATGGCTTCGGATGTGAGAGGAAGAGGGCAGGCAGCAGTCTCGTTTGTTTCCAACCACCTCCCTCCACATGGTTTAACATGCTGCTTTTTTATGACTGATGAAAGGTATCAAATGACAAGATACAGCTTGCCTTATCATATCCTGAAGGCGGGGGGTTTATTAAAAAGGTGTTGAATGCATAGTTCATAGGAAATGCAGATCAAACGCATGTTCAGGGCTGAATAGATATGGAGTGGTCTGTCTGTGAGTGCGGGAAGATTACGATCACAATAGAGACTACATTCAATCAGTCTGACTCGGGTTTGTGAAATGGAGATTGGAAATATCTAGTCAGCAGAAATGAAAGGGAATATTTAGGTCACACAAAATTTGAATAGGATCATGATTGTGGGTTACTGAATGATTCCTGAACCCACATTCACTCCCAATGTGCTGCAATTTAACCAAGGTCACTGGAAGTATGAATCTATTAAATACTGTAGATTTTTTTAAAAAATTAAATGTTTACAAAATCTGGCTCAATAGACATCCAGTTGTTATAACAACTAACTATAAAAGTTTTATTTTCAGAAATAACAAATTTACAAATTTTATACACCCACTTCATAATCAAATTTAAATTCTCTACATTCCTACAAATTAGCCCAAATGGTAATGCGTAGGACTCTGTGTGGCATGATTTAAAACGTTTCAAAATGTTGAAAATTATGTACTTTATGGATTCAAGTGTCTGTGTGCACATTTCTTTTTAAAACTGGCTATGTAATCATTGACACTGGAAGCTTCAAACAAGCAAACCTTGAATAGTTCTTGTATCTATTTGTAGTGTTATTACTACAGTGTAACATATTTATAAAAGATGTGTGATCACTTTTCATGGTTGTTCTCTCATTGTTTCTGGCTTAAAATCACCCCTTTTCAGTGTGGATGCATACATTCACTGTGATGCATCACCATGTTATTACTATAACCATACTGAAGGGAGGAAAATGAATGTTTTTTCTATTGTTCTGCAAATGGTGGATTTCAAATTGCTGAAATTTTCTCTTTTGGTTGTTTGAATAGCTGTGTCTTGAATGCATGTTGGTGAATCATATCTTAAAAGAAGAGGGAATAATCTATCAGAGCATTTTGTATAGTCTTTGTGTTTGTTCTGATCTATTTTCCTTTACTCTGGGAATCATGCCATTCCAGTGACTCAGAACAGGCTCAATTCTTTGGAAAAAGCCTGGCACATTTTAGTCACCGCTTAATGTCTTTGGTTTGGTAATGAAAATAGATTAGACACAATGTTCTTCAGCAGAAACAAATTAATTATCATTAGATTACATCATACTATTCCATAACTGCTATGATCATTTCTCTATAATTTCAAAATGAATGGTGTCCTGTTGCATTGTGGGTATGATCATCATTGCTACGGCAGGAGATGCTATAGCTCCTTTTGACCATGCCCAACCTATGACCCAGTATACATGACTGAATGTGTGTTCGCCCTATCAGAAGTAAATGTCACTGGGCTTTCAGTATCACGTGTAATTTAATGCACCGCTGATGCAATATATGCAGTAGTGCATCGTACACATTGTGTCTAAACAGAGAGGGGAAGCCGTGGCACTCTAAGCACAAACCCAATCCACAAACACCAACTACGACAACGACACAAAGCTAAAGCTCTTTTCTTCATCGGGATTTGCATTTATTAAAAGAGGTACTTAAAAGAGGTGCACAGATAAAAAAAAACTGTAATAGCACCAAGCTGTTCATGAAAGAGTAATCTTCTCTATCTTGAATAATGTAAGTGCACGTAATTTCCTCCCTTTTTAGGATTCTTCAGTTACAGTGTGAGATGTGATTCAGTCATTTTATTGCCCAATCTTTTCTTTTTCCTGATTTTGTGTTTTTTCTCCTTTTTTTGCAACACAGAATTTTATCTGAAAACGACAGTGAATTTCTGTCCATTTATCAAAGCGTTAGGATAAGACTAATGTTGTTGCTAATGATAAAGATAACCTGCTGGAACTAATCAAACATTTTCTGCACTGTACCGAAAACCATTAATGAGGATTTTCTGAATGTCTGATGAAGAAGTATTATGCCCAAGGCAACATTATGTTTTTTTTTCCATACATCTAAAACTTTATTTAATTACACAGTATGATAACTGCTTATGTATTGAGTTGTGACATTTCAAAGTGCTGTAAAATGCACTGTGTGTGCACAGGGAGGTGGCCTGGGTGATGGAACAGTTGGGTCCGATCATTCATGTGTCATTGCACTCACAGTCACACCGGTTGGAGCTGGGGTCAACTCCATGTCAGTTCATTCAAGAAATGAACCAGAAATCAGATAATTTGTTGAAAAAAAAAGAACATCCATGAACATAATGGGATATTTTTTCAGTTTGTGAACAGAATTTTCTTTTCATTTTCTGAATTGACTTAATTGAAATTGAATTGTCCCCAGCTGACTCCAGTAGCTTGTCTGGGCCTACCTTATTGTGTCTTCATTTGTAGTATCCATGACGATAAGGTTTCAGTACAGCAAAGAACCAAAGGCAGGTCATATGCATGATTTTCACATTGTAATTTTTAAATGACAAGGTTTAAAGTCACTATGTGAAAGAATCTTTCCTGTATGACAATGATGATGATTATTATTATTATTATTATTATTGTTATTAGTATAATGATTAGTAGTAGTTGTAGTATTAGTAATATTATATTCTTCCTGTTACCCAGGCTACCTTAAGACCAGTCATGTTAAAGCCAGTTGTGTCCCACAGCGACTCTCCCAAAAACAGCTGATCATTGACAGGTATGATAGACATAGGCCAGGGCCCATGCATCTCAGGGCAGGTCCATGGATCTAGGATCAGTTCAGCCTTTCATCTCCAAATGGATATGTTCATAATATAGAGGGGGCACCTGACCCGAGATCAGTACCCTGAGATGCTTCATGAATACAGGCCTAGGGGGGGTCCCCAAACTCAAGATAATGGGCCCTCAGAGATTTGCTGTCACTCAGCTCTCAGTGGATCTATTAGCACAATTGATTGCACAGTTCACTCTGCTCCCCTGGTTACCTGGGTCTGCGCTGGCCGCTGATTCTCAGGCGAAAGTGAAATCCAGCAGACGGCGTGGCTCTTTAGGGCCAGGGTTGGGCCCCCGATGTGCCATTTATGTCAATATGCAGCCCACAAAAATGTAGAACTGAGCAGAGTGCACTTTTTTGTCCTTTAATTACTCTGATTACGTGACTCTGTGGTGATCCGTCGCCGTGGTGATCCGTCACTGTGGTGACGTGTTCCCGTGAGCGGACGGGGCTCTGTGGGGAAGCACTAGACCAGAGAAGGATAGGCCCGCCGCTGTACTGAGTTTGGCTGTGGAGGGCTGCGCAGCGACAGTGGAGAATTGCTTTACAGATGACTAACAGCTCCCTCTGATCCCGCTTTTTTTTTTTTTTTTTTTTTTTTTTAAAACAAACCTTCTTCAATTAACTGGGCGATTAAAAACCACTGTGCAACAGATATAATGCATTAATCCTCGGATTGTGGTTTGTAGAACGAAGCACATTTTTAAACGTAAAAAAAGATGCAGAATGAAATTAAAATGAACACACAAAATGTGCACCGCTGGAGAATACCAGTAAATGGTTTAGCTTTTCGTAAAAGTAGTTATGTCGACATATTACACAGTCATTACCTAGAAACCATTACCAACGCTCTGTAGTCACAGCATACATGGTATATTATGGATCCTAATGATGAAAAAAAAGACAAAAACAAACAAACAAAACAGAATGATTGTGCAAGCATCCACAGAGAAAGATTTCGGCCTTTTCCCCTCTGGAAAGTAAACAGCAGTTTCTTTTTTTTTTTATTATTTTGGCTAGACATTATAAATACTGTTTTTGAGCAGTGTGAAAGTGTTGAAATTAACCAGACAATTCATACTGCCAACATAATTGCACTATATCAGGTATATACACATTCAATGAACCACAAAAAGTATATAAAACAAATTGTGTGAAATGTGTGGGTAATCACGATAATAATAATTACAACATCTTCATTTATGGGTGCCATCATTTAAATTTGATTATATATGATGAAGATAAAGCTGGACTGTGAAAATACATGGCTGTTGCTATGAAGGTGAGGCTGAGAACACAATATTAAGCACAGATGCATGCTGGGATATGGTGGCGTAAACTCACAGTTAAAGAGAGAGATGCATGCTCAGGGAGTGAAATGACACAGCATTTTGCAGAAAATCCCCCTGGGAGAACAAAGAAAGCATTCATTAGTCATAAACAGCAGAAGACCATAAAATGTGCACAATATTGAATCAAATGTCCTGTACTAAACTGGGCTATTTCTACTGCTGAATGTCAAATGTTTTTTTTTAGATTAAATTCAGTTGTCTTTAGAGGAAGATGCCTGTAAAACATGTACTGAAAATAACAAAATGTCTCACACTAAACGGGGTTACTTATTCAAACGAAAGTCAAATGTTTTTAAAGCAATGGAGCTGAAATAATACACACACCAACACAAGCAAAGTAATTATGGTGAATTGGTATGGCTATAACACATTTATTTGCAGGAAATGAATGTTTTGCATTACACATTATCATTTTTATCCTGGAATATGCAATGTTTTAAGATGATGCAGGTCATTCTAGAGACATTTGAGCTGCATGCAGATTTTATTTTGCTTGTAAAATTACTGATTGGCGTTGGGCCATCGCTTTGCAAACCATACGTTTCATCCGGTATTTCTATTTCTTTGTAAATGTGTAATTTCTGAGCATTTTTCCTTATTTTCATTGTAAAATAAGCTCTTAAAAGGACTTAAGTCTTAAGACTGCATACTCCCTCAAAGAGATTGGGGACATTTGGTTGAATTCCACCAAATGCATTCATTAGTTTCCATTTCATGTGCCACACATTACAGCTGCACAAGTACTTCGTTTCAAAGGGAGCATTTGCATGAGAGGGTAGTACAAGCAACCAATGAAAAAATGTGTTACTCAGAGCAGCTCAATTAAAGTCCAATTAAACTGAGAGTCTTCATGATCAGACTTGACACAGTTATATATACTTTTGGGGAATTGATAAGCCAATATTACCTTAATGGCCTATTGTCATGATTTAATAATTAACTTCCTTAAATAAACGTAATGCTTCCCTTGTGCCCGCTTTATATAAATTTCTGTATTTCAAACTATTTTTCACTCCTATGGGAGGACAGCTTGCCAAGATTAAGACATTCTTTAAGTTTACAAATAAAAAAAACAACATGAACAGAGGAGAAATGCCATTCTCTGCATGTTTGTACACTTCTCAAAAACCCATATGGCAGCATTTTGTAAAAACGCAGCGCTGACTATATAAGACCATTAAGTTACACAACTTTGAAAGATGGCATGATTTGCCAAACTCATTAATAATTAAACTTCTAGCATTGCGTTGAAGAAAACGTTAAACCAAAACATGGTTTTAAATTTCTCAAATCATCGTATGAAAAAATAAATATAAGCTCAGCTGATAATCAGCACATTTAATGATGCTGCACTGGATATCCAGAGAATTCCATGGCGGCTAATCCTCAGTGTTTGTTCACAGCTTTCAGTGTAGCACACAGCTGTGATATCACACCATGCACAGTCAACAGTAACCATAATACATAAAAAAAACCAAAATATGAATGTCACATTTGTGAACAATACAGTTATGTAAAAGTATTACATTTGGTGGATAACAGCACATGAAGAGATATATAGCAAACGTCTGGGCCATTTTCTGAAACATGTTTAAAGTCTTAAACAGCAAAGAATCAGTTCACCAGACAATACATTGGGTAGCATGAAAGACATGCACACACACACACACACACACACACACACACACACACACACACACACACACACACACACACACACACACACACACACACACACACACACACACACCATCAGATATGGATCAGAGAACCTTGTGAAAATGTTTTACCTTCATTTCTCAGTTTATTTGCCATGTTATTTGAGAAAGAAATTGGTTGTTTGATGGGTGTCTCTGAATGTTAAATTATAAAGACAAAGGTGTCTGTTCAAATTATTTTGATGAGTGTGTGCCCCTAGAACGAATTTGGGACAGCTGTCTTTATTAAACTTAATTAGTTACCCGATTAATTGCTCAACGGTCTATTGAACAACTAATTACTCTTAATCAATTAAGCTGAATACCTGTCTGTACTACTCATTTGTTTTAGAGATACAAATGAACATAAATAATTGAAATAAATACACTTGCCTGAATATCTCTCATAAGACTGACACACTTTGTACAGTTCATTCGTCTTTATGAAGGACCCAATGCAGACCACTGAGGAGTGGTTCAAAGTCCCGGTCATTGTTTAGATTAATTTTTACTCAAACTTAATAGAGAATTTAATTCAGCTGAATTAAAAATGAGCATGCCCAACTCGCTGGTCCAGCTCTCGAAAAGGCTTGTCTTTATTAGGGGTCCACAGATACACCTTACTGGTGGTTGTATACACTGACCACCCTTATCGACTGAGAAATGAAAGATGAAAGAAATGTTATCAGGATGTTAAACAGGTCACTTTCAGGGTGGGAATTGTCTTCTTGGATGACATTGGCTTTGCCCTTAGTTCACTAGCCTACACCTCTGGGTACCATGGTAGCACACAAACCCTCTAAACTAACCGAATAAACTACCTCAATAATGGGATGTCACTGCTCATAGCAGCCAATAATTTCCCTCGATACTGAGCTGTCTTATCTTAGGGTGATTATATTTGGAGAATGTTTTATCCAAATTTAAACTGAAAATGTGTGTGTATGTGTGTGTTTGTGTTTGTATGTACATTATTTTAAACAGTTTAAACCTTTATTCACCATTAAAATATCTTCACATTTTGGACAATTTTAAAGGAAGATGTTTATTTCCATTCACGTGGTTATAGATGTATTTTTGGAATTGCATCGCACAGGCCCGGCAGAAAGGAAACCATCAGCCGGCAAAGATATATTTCTGTCTCCTCGCTGCTGTCTCTGGTGAATCCAAAATGTTCCTTACTAATGTTTTTGGTGGTGAATCATTGTTGCCTTAGGTACTGCAGTGAGTGTGGGCTACATTCATACGGGACGAATAATACGTTAGTCCAGCACAAAGCTTAATGCAGGGGTCTCTATGCATACCAGAGTACTGTATAGGCCAAAGCAAAAGATGAAATGGCTGCTTCAGATGCCATCTCTGCTGATATATGAGCACATTAGTCTTAATGTACATGTGACAGCTAAATAATTGACTTGGCTCTCGATGTAATGAACCTTATGGCTCCTTCTCTACGTTCAGCACTGTGCTATTCCTTACTGACGTTCTTTATGCTAAAAAAAAAAAAAAAAAAAAAAAAAAGAGGAAAAGGGAAAAGTAATTTTGGATTCTGATCTGGTCAAACACATGGAACGGCTAGTTTTTCCAAAGTCAATTCTGTTTGAAAATGTATTTCACATTGTTAAATGAATACATGTGTTACATTTTCAGACCAATTGCTGGATCCAGTCACGCACACTTTGTTCTTCCAGGGCAGGCCAATCAAAATAGGCTTAATTCTCTTTAACCCTTTGACGTCCTGCTTGGCCATTTCATTGAGCAGAGACTCCACTCATCTACAGCTTTTTAATCTTAGCGAGGACATTAAGGTTTTAGGCCATATGCTTTTCTACTTTCAGAAGAAAAAAAAACCACATTAAAAAGGACTTCTTTGCTCATCTTCAATGAAAATATAAAATATTGAAAGAAAATGATGCTCTAATGTAAAAGTTAGTTTTTATTGACCTGAATATGCCTTTAAAGTATAATTGTGTTTGATTGAATCTAAAATCCCAAATGTTTCTCATCCTTACTACAAATGACATTATCATAGAGGCTAAATTGCCTTTCAGGGGCCCATCCTGCCTTTAGTGGATTGAAGAAGAAGAAGAAAACAGATTAATAATGACAGTAAGCCCTAAACAGAGATGTGTGCTGTTCTCTGGAAAAATACAGACTCGGTGTACTTGAGTACGGAAGCGCTGAAAGTGCTGTACTGCAGGAACGAGCTGCTGGAGCACGGAGAGGCATCTGCTCCATCAGCTGCAGCTTAGCGACAGGAGATAAGAGGGGGTGCTCCTTCGCCCCCTCTAAAAACGACTCAATGTCAGCCTTCAGGCTTTACCCTGGGAGAACAATATATTATTTAATGAAATATATATAAAACAATAAAAAACATATTATCATTAGTAAACAAAATAATATTGTTATAATAATATATACACAATGCAATATATATAGTAAAGTTCCCAGTGTTAGAGTAACAATAAAAATGCACATATGGAGTAGAATTGATATGATGTGTACTGTTTGTGTTAAATGAACACTGGACATTTTACTGTGCGCGCACACACACACACACACACACAAATATTATGTGTGGTAAATAATTCACTCCTCTCCCCGTTCATGCCCTTGGGATTGCTTTGCGCACAGACCAGTGTCCCAGTCCTATATGTAGGGCAGACAGGCTGGAATTCACAGCACAAGTGAAAAACATATACTGTATATACATTTTGTCTGTTTATTTTGTCCTACCTTTTTCCAAGTAAGGCCTCCTGGGTGTGAAGAGAAACCTGGAAGATTTGTACTTATGCTTATAAAACCACATCTGTAATGTTATGTCTTCTCTCAAGAACACAAGAACAGGAATTAAAATGGCTTCCAATGGGTTAGCCTACTCATGGAGAGCAGCCAAGTGGGTTTAAAAGCCAAAATGTCAGAAAATGCCTTCATATTCTCAGATGCAGCATTTGTGTCTCTCCTGAAACCAGTTAGGCCAACCCTTTATGGGGAGTAACATCCCCTCACAGCAGTGAACATACAAAAAAAATCAATCTTTATCTCAAAGACAGCTGGCTGCACTATTGGTGTTCGCTATTTATGGATTTTTTTTCTGTTTGCCAGCTCTCTCCGTCACCTGTTGTGACCTCATCTTATTTAGAATTCTGACAGTGCAGGTGTCGGCAATGACCACATGAGGCCTTGGCGACCGCTGTCTCCAGAAGGCTCTGGTCTATTGTCATTCTCAGCTCCTCAGAATGACTTGATTAAGATCTCACAGAGATTCGGCACAGGTCATAAACAGTGTCAGGCTCAGTTTTTGGGTTTGTACGCTCAGAGACGCAGCAGATGTAAACGCACACTCCTGTCCCACCATGGTTCAGAGCCACAGCAAGTGGGGGTAGTGCATAGTGTTAAACAGACACATAGAGAAGTAAATCAATGGAACGTTTTGTATTTATTGATAAATACAATTGAAGACTCAGTTATAACAGCCAATATCAATAAAAGTAGAAATAATGTCAGCGCCATGGTTTATGTTGGTACTGCTACATGGGTTCTGTCAAACGTTCAGCTCTGGTGAAGCTTTTTGACAGACAACGGAGAATACCTTGCACAGACTGCATTACTTTGGTCTCTGTTGAAACACACAGCATGTCTCTGAAAAACGCAGGTTGTATTTTTAACTCGCCAAACATTTCTTTGCATGGGCTCAGACAGAAGGATGTGTATATATATATATATATATATATCAGTTTTAACTATGAAAAGCAGTACAGGCCACAGAGATTTAGTAACTCATAACCTGCAGCCACTGGAACTCAGGACACTGCACACAGGTAAGTACCTTTGATTGAAAACATGCTTACCTTCTCACAGGTGAGTGCATCACGAAAGAAGCAACAGCGATCATAAATACTTGTCGACAAAATGGAATATGTGCACACATGTTTAATGAATAAATTTATTTTGTGTGTTTGTTTTGTTATGATGCGCATGTACTGGTCTTGGTTGGTTATCTTTGTGTATTGATGAAGTGAAGGGTCAAATGTTTGCAGCAGAGAACAGGAGAGTTTTGTTACACACCCAGCAGCAGGATCACAGGCACGCAGCTTAGCGTTCAGCAGGCTGAAGGTGTGCTTCACATAGTGAACTGTCCTTGGAGGGGACACCTCCCACAGCGAGTGGGGGCCCAGGATCAGAGTCCCACATCCGTCCCCTCAAACTGTCAAGAGTCCTCTGCGTGCCTCGAAATCATATAAAAAACTCCATATTTCTCAACGTCTGCAGGTGTTGAGTTTTATGCATGAGTATAACGCTGGCATCATTACCTATGTGGTGTCAGTGTTCTATGGGCCTGTGCAGAATGGACTCACAACACCATGTGACAAAAACTAGTCCAGTGTAACGTAATGTCATTTAATTATAAAACAGTCTGTCCCATTACCTGCAAATGTGTATTTCAGAAAATACAAAAAAATAAAAATGTAAAAAAATATATTTTTTATGGTTTTCAGATGATACTTGCTTTCTGTGGTTCTGCCGCTGCCACTGAGTGGGCCTGTCAAAGTTACCCCCACTTCCTTTTTTAACTTTCCTTTGTGTCAACCAAGGTGCTCAAGATACGCATCATCACTGTGTGACATGTGTGATGTCACTGACTGACAGTTAATGATACCCGTATGATGGAAGTAAAGAAAACAGAAGCCAAAAGCACATGGGAATTGTGACAGGTTTCTTTTGTTTGTTTGTTTCTCTTTTTCTCGACTGCAAACCCAGGCAGTATTTTTTATTTATTGTGTTTACAGAAAATCACCTGTTCGACAGGCGTGATTTTGAAAAATTTATGTGGGCATTGTGGTGGTGAGGGGGTTGAGGTGTGCATCTGCGTGTCTCAATCAACATGCTCTGCAGGGCCTGAAAAATAAGATACAGCTCTAACAGAGCAATACAAACATGGCAATAATTCGTAAACCATGTGGAGTACTCCTCCCTCCAGTCCCCAAACGCACAAAATACATCTTACTGCAGGTGCAAAGGAGATAAAGCAAATAGTTGAAAAGAGGACACACTCAGAGCAACGACTGTGACATCGCTCACAGGGGAAAAGGTGGCGATAACATGTCAATCCCGAACATAACACACCTGAACAGACCCTTTCATATGTGGAACTCTCACATGCCTCTCTTTTTAACGTGTTCCATTCACCTGTGAAAAAACTCACCTCATCTCTGAAAGCCACACCAGCAAAGTGATGTTTCAAGTTGTCCACAAAATTCAAATAGTGAATTTCACACCATATATATTTTTGGTGTCATCTGAGTCCATAGCTTAGCCTCACTTACTTCTTGAGGACCTGTTTGCTAAACTTGGCCATGCTGAGGACTAAAGTGGGAGCCATTGGATACTCACTGAATTGAAGCCTGCCTGTAATCCTGGGGGCTGCGTTATACACGGGGCAGCTGGTCATCAGTGTTTAAGGACTTAGGCGCCTAATTACAGCCATTGATTGGCTAACGACTCACACACCTTGATTCCTGGGCCTAAATTGGTGTCTGATTGAAAGGCTTGAGCTTAACACCGCTGTGGTGGCCTGTGAAACGATACGTCTCTTCAGCAGACATTTTATTGACAACATCGTTTGGTTAGGTGTTAGTTATCTGGTTGTCATAGATGAAAAAAATGGGAATTATCGAACAGGAGGAGGGGATGGGAATGAGGAGGGACGGGCTGGAGAGGGGAGCGATAGCAGCTCCAGCAGGCATGTGTGCCTTTAGAAACCTGCTGAGTTTGACCCCAGGGAAAAGCCAGCAAAGATGCACAAGGTTTCTCCAAGCGGCAGCATCCACTGTTACCCCTGTTACAGGCACCCATGGAGATACCAGACCCTCTGCCCCCCCCCCAACCCTCCGCCCTCTGTGTCCTCAAATGCTAGAAGATCTGCCCCTTATCTCTCGGTACGGGTCGAAGGAGCCTTGTTAATGCTCGGCCCCATCCAAAGATAAAGGCAAAAAAACCAAGCAACAGGCCCTGGCCTGCTGACAGCACAGGGGTTTGAGATAAGAGTGTTTTTAGCCCGGGGTTAGAGGATAAACAGGGGACAGCGGGTGAGAAAATGACCAGAAATGATAAATACACAGCTTCCCTGTCCCTGCAGCAGTTTAAAAGGGGGTGTCACTTCTGCAGTGTTCTCTCTCTTTCTGTCCAGATAATGCACATGTTTGAGGAATGTTGGGGAACATATCTCACGGCATATTTAGGCAGTGAGACAGCATGGTGATGAAACTGCCTCCCCAAACAGTCTCAGAATATGTGTCAAGCTCCAAGCAAGTTATACCAATTATATGTATTAATCTTACATATAAACTGTAGGATTATTCCAGATTAGTATTGAAGACTATTGAGATTGCAGATTTGTTTGATAATGCTAACATTCCAGATAAACATTTAAAATAGCATATTAATCAAATATAACATTTTTATTTTAAAAATATTAAAATAAATATTTTTTTTTTACTGGATTAATAAACATAACAATAATCCAAGGCTACTCCTGCAACCAGTGGTTGTGGAGTGAAGCTTCAATGAACCCAGCATGGGAGGAGCTGCCATATAGCACAAGTGAGTCAGTACCGTATAGTACCAGTGAATCAGTGCCGTATAGTGCCAGTGAGCCAGTGCCATAATGCACCAGGATCCAAAAACAGCCAAAAACAGCCAAAAACATTTTTGATCAGACCAGCAAGGGAATATGGAGCTGCCTATGCTACTCCAAGTTACAATACAACAAATGAAGGCAAAGTCATGTCAGAATGTTTGGCTTTAATTATAATTACAGTTATTGTTGTCATGGAGACAGGAAGACGGGTCATGTCTTTAAAGTTTGTACAATTTATATAAGTTTTGTCTCTGTGATTGATCAGGCCTGGACATGTTCACAGGATGTGGGCTTGCAAGGTGTTGTTATGGCTAACTTTACCTCAGACACAAACTGTCCCCTTCAGCTCCTGTGAAACCATGAAATCCTTCCCAGCATCCGACTGAGTGCATCTCAAACGCTGCTCTTTTGGCATGCAAACACAATCAATAGCGCCGTGCCTTAGTAAATTAGATTAGGTACACGAGAGGCACCGTTCAGCGCTGCGGCCGGAGCGAACGCGCCGTCTGTAAAACGAGGTGCTCTCTGAACCCGCCCCAGGAGGAGGTGGTCCTCTGAGAGACGGCCACACCGAGTTTCTGTTGATTTCTCAGTTCATTCGGGCCCTGCTGAACAGACATGTCATGGTGATCATTTTTACATCGCCTGTCTGAGCCCTGCATTCTCCCCCAGGGCTTAATCTCTCACTGAGGAGAATGAATAAATCCGCATCTGTCTGTCTGTCTGTCTGTCTGTCTGTCTGTCTGTCTGTCTGTCTGTCTGCCAACCCCCCACCGCCCCCACCCTCTCATTAGAATGAGGTACTTTTTGTATCCCAGGCAAGGGTGCAGTGTGACTCACTGGGTTTCCATACCCCCCCCCCCAACACAAAAGGAGATCTCTGAAGCAGGGCTCCAGGCCCTCATGTTTTCACATTTCATCTCTGGATGAGTCTCTGGATGTTACGTTTATATATGTTCATATTATATTCACTGTCCAGTACCACAGCAGGGTATTTGCTGAAGGCATTTCAGGTGAGGGTTAAGGCTTGGGTTGATGACCTCGGTCTCAGGTACTGCAGTCCAATAGGTGGAAAAGGTCTTTGTGGTGCCCCTACCTTCTTAAATCACAGATGATGCCCTGTGGGCCGCACAAAGTCTGACCTTTACAGGGAAATATATGTGGGAGTGTGTTATGCACATTTATTTGCTTATTTATTTATTATTCTTTTTTTAATTACCCCCAAGTAACACCCAAAAAATCTGATCTGCACTGCAACAGTGGAAGACGACTCATTTATTTTCCTTGCTGCGTCGCCATGGCAACATGGCCTTGATTCGATACTCAGAAGCCTCTTTCTTTCTTTCTTTCTTTCTTTCTTTCTTTCTTTCTTTCTTTCTCTTTTTTTTGTTTTTCACAGAGCTTGCCAAGTCACAGGCTCCTCCCACACCACAGTGGAGGGCCAGTCTTCAGTCCGACCCCTCATCGGCCTCCACAGAAAGGTACGCCGTCAGGCAGACAGGCGGTCCTTCCTCCAACAACGATATCTCTCAAAATATGTTTTGGAAACTCTCTGTCTCTTTCGTCAATGAAGAATGACAAAAAAAATCATTGATTAAATAAACACTTATAGCAGACCACTGATTGTAGAGTTATTTTTCCTCAGAAGCAATTTTTTGGGCTGTGAGGACAAAGGCACAGGTTAGTTTCTGCATTGAGAATCTTGACCTACATTACTGTAATTATCTGTGCTTTGAACTTGGTATTCTCAGATTAAACTCTCAAAGGGGTTGGGCTTTAGCCTCCTGTGAGACTGGGTTTCTATTACTGGAACATCCACTGGCTGTTTATAACAGAGGCCTCGGCTGCCATTGGACCCAGCCCGGGATGAGGCCGTGGGTGTGTCACAGGCAGTCAAAAACTGTGATGGTTTCCCTTTATTAAAAAACAATAATGACATACATTCAGATTATTTGCATTGTTTAAATTCTTGGGGGAAAAAAATGATTCTTTCAATCAACTTTTCATCAGTTCTTCATACCTGATTTCATTAGTTCCTCTCAACAGACAAATATTAAATTTGTTAAAACCAATTAAGAAGATTTTTTTCTCCTGAAAGCGCGGAGTGAAACCAGGCATAGATTGATGTAAATATTTTAGGTTGATCTAAAGTATCCTTTTTTATCCCATAAGCATAAAAATATCTACACACTCAAAAGGGACATCATTTGAAAAGGAGCACATGTAATAAGTTTCATGAATCATAAAGAATCTAGGGGTAGTAATATCATTGTGATTCCTGTATCATCCTGAATTCATATATAATTATTCCATGTATATAATTCCATCTATATAATTATTCCATATTCTAGAGAGCAGCAATAGATTAGATTCATGGACATGACAGTGGCTTCCCGTCACCACCATTATGGCTCAAACTGATATGGAAACGTCACTAAGGTGCAAAATGTGTGCCCTTTTCTAATGAAGCCATGGCATTACCTTGCGTCTTAAGAGGACATGACAGATGAAGCGCTGGATCTGTTCGGTCACATCGCCGCACAGAGAAATAAAACTGTCTGAGCGTGTAAAGTAATTTGGCCAAAATTTACTACATCATCCTCCCGCTCAGTGTTTGCTTTAGACCGTAATATGTCCGAGGATGAGAGGAAGTGACTTCATTCATAATGCTGTTGACACTCACATCTAACACCTGGAACGCAGCGTGTGGTTTGGGAATCTGGCTCGCATTTAGAAAGTAGAATGAACTCTAGCTCAGTGTATCCGTACGGTTGTGACTGTTTGCCTAAACGTTCTTGAGGGCCAGTTTAAGATGATTCTGATGCTCAAACTGAAGTTGTGCTGAACTCGCCCGCATGATGAGTTTCACATGTTCGCTGGCCTTAAGTCAAAATGATGTAAGGACGTCTCTCGTTATATAACCAAAAGATGTTTGATCAATGTTGCAACTCCCACGAGTCGATGCTATTTTCCTTCCAGAACCATCCGGAATGAATCTGTTTGTTTGTTAAACAGAAAAAGATTGAGCACATAAGGTCCTTTCTCCAAAAAGTAAACTTTGGTTTCAGGGAGTGCTTACAGTACATCTGTTGTGCAATTCTGCATATTCTCCTGTTACATTAACGCTTATCCAGGGCAACTTCCGCTGCTTTATGTTTGTAAACCGCTGGATATTTATGTAAGCCATTCATGATGAGTACCTTACTCAAAGGCGCAACATCAGAGCCCAACCCAGGAACTGAACCTGGGCCCCTCTGAGCCCAACCCAGGAACTGAACCCAGGCCCCTCTGAGCCCAACCCAGGAACTGAACCCGGGCCCCTCTGAGCCCAACCCGGGAACTGAACCTGGGCTCCTCTGAGCCCAACCCAGGAACTGAGCCCGGGCCCCTCTGAGCCCAACCCAGGAACTGAACCCAGGCCCCTCTGAGCCCAACCCAAGAACTGAACCCGGGCCCCTCTCAGCCCAACCCAGGAACTGAACCCGGGCCCCTCTGAGCCCAACCCAGGAACTGAACCCAGGCCCCTCTGAGCCCAACCCAGGAACCGAACCGGTCCCCTCTGAGCCCAACCCGGGAACTGAACCCAGGCCCCTCTGAGCCCAACCCAGGAACTGAACCCGGGCCCCTCTGAGCCCAACCCAGGAACTGAACCCGGGCCCCTCAGAGCCCAACCCAGGAACTGAACCCGGGCCCCTCTGAGCCCAACCCAGAAACTGAACCCGGGCCCCTCTGTGTCCAACCCAGGAACTGAACCTGGGCCCCTCTGAGCCCAACCCAGGAACTGAGCCCGGGCCCCTCTGAGCCCAACCCAGGAACTGAACCTGGGCCCCTCTCAGCCCAACCCAGGAACTGAACCCGGGCCCCTCTGAGCTGGATGCCAAGCCTGCAGTGATTCCTCTGATCATTGTGAATATGTAACAAATTGCCAAAAGTTATATATTTGGAAAAGAATGTGTAGCTTGCTTTGGGGAAAAAAACTTGCGAGTGAATTTTAGACATTTCCATAGAACTATCAGGAGTGACCTCATGTCTATTCTATTCTCCACGACCCACCCCCCCCCCCCACACAACTCCAATATGTCTTGTAGGGAACATGAACATGTTTGATTGCTTTATGAAAGCACAGCACTCCTGTTTGCAGTAAGACTCATTTGGGGATATTATGTTAGGTGTAATCTTCTGGTCTACTTGGCATTCTACTGCAGTAGTAATTCTCTTTTTGTTTGCAGCTGCTTGTGTATTTTTTTCTCCTTTTATTCTTATTTTTGTTTCAGTTCTGAGAGTCTGAGGTAGAATGCTTTCCACTTGACCTTGGGGTCACTTGGGGCCTCCACTCTTTTATGTAAACTCTGGGTTTTTATATGTTGTCTGGACAAATGGATATGACTCACTCATATCCATTGTTATGAATCTGTAGTGTTATTCTTTAAAGTGGTTTCTTTAAAGACCAGTAGCATATAAGTAAGCATGTGTGCCAATACAGAGATGCTCAGCTCTGACTCTTATATTAGTGATTCTCCGGTTCCATTCTTTTAAGTATCCTAAAGCATTAACAATGCTTCCATGAAAAAAAAAAATGAAAGTGGTTGCCTACAATGAACTGTATATTTTGAGCGGTATATTCCTGAATTTCCGTTTTATTGAGTGGTAAATTTTTATTGCTTTACTTCTGTAAAGCCCTTTCTATAACAGTCATATCTGAAAGCTACTGTGCTAACACATTTGATTCATTAATCAATTAATATGTGCAGGCTTTAGTAGATTGTACTATCTTTAAGAGCATTCAATATTCTATTTTAAAGTGTAAAGGATGCATTCCAAAAAAAGTGTTTTCTTTGAGTATATTGAAATATAATATACTCAAAGAAAATGATATTGCCGTTTGAAGTCAAGTTTTTATTCAATTGGATATGACTGAAAAGGGTGTTGGCGTTAATGTAGCATTAAGTTCTCTCGTCTGAGCTGAAGAATAAAGAAGAATTGTTTTTTACCATGGGGGTTTATGGTCTAGCCCTGCTGCTGTCAGCATTTGTGAGCTGGCTTTGCGTTTTTAGTGCTGCAGTCGCGTTGATAGCCTTGCGTCATGTTGCAGGCTGTTTTGCGACAGATCCTGGTGTTGCTCTTCCTCTCAATGCTGTCTGCTATGAGGAAGATGGGAAGGTTCTGTGTGCCGAGGGGCGGGTGGGGGTGGGGGTGGGGGTGAGGGGGTGTGTGGGCGTTTGGGGGGGTTCTCTAACATCACAGCTGTGGCAGGTGCCCAGCAGTTGATTAGCAGTTGATTTCCAGTTCATATTTATTTATTATCTAGTATGAATCATTTCACATGAAATATTAATTGGTTAAGAAAATGAATACTGATATGGTTCACTGGTGACCATCTGAGATGCGGGCTGCAAGGTGAGATGAATTCTTGGGCTTTGTTGGAATTTATGAATTTATACTGACAAACTATCTGGGCATTTATTAATTGATGTAATTTTCCTATTAGGTTGTACTACTGTGTTTTGGTACAGTATTTGTGTGCAGCACACTGTATATTAACAGTTCTTTTTGTGATGTGACAGTCTTGACACATTCTGTCTTTGAAGTGGACTACAGTATGGGATGAAGGAGCTCTGGTCCCTCCTCCTCCTCCTCTTCTTCCTCTTCTCCCTTTGGCTCGAGGCAGCAGTGAAGCAGAATGCTTAGCGGCTTACAGCTCAGAAGTTGCCGGTTTGATTCCCAGGTGAGGCCATGCTGTTTTATCCTCCAGCCTGGGTACCTCACCTGCTTGGGTAAATATCCAGCAGTATAAAGGGGTGGTTTGTAAATACATATGCGGAGTAAAATGATGTATAAAATCTGTATAAAAGGGTACGCTAATGGTGAAAATGTAAATTTCAGTGTAGAGGACCACAATGGGAATGAGACATAGACCTGGAGAATCTTTAATAATTTTAATGCTGGCATCGTGCCTTTTAAGTGTATCGTTGATATGAGCCTGATAGATGGGTAATTGCTCACGTATTTTTTGACATTTTCTCATGTATTAACGGGTCTGTTTGGAGGCTGACAGTCTTTTCTCACAGTAGTTTCAGACACTCCACAGTTAACGCTAGCTTTGTTGAACGCCTGCACGCTTGCCTTCAAACTGAATTAGATCTGTAATGTAGGCAGGTTAGAGGCCCGCTGAGAGAGATGAAGTGCTTCTTTGGAAAAAAAAAGAAAGCCTTATTTTTTGTTTTTCTTGCTGTGGAACACTCATGAAAGAGGCATGCAGCTTGACACAGAGAAAATACAAAGAGAAAATATTGCCTTTTTTGTTTTCATTTCTTCTCATTAATTTGAATCTGTAGGACTGGGCTGTTGTTTAAGCCATCTGTGATTTTGCAAGCTGAGATCTGAATATGACTTCTTGTGGTCAAAATATTATTTTTCCAGTTTGTCAAATGCATTTGGGAGCACTAGGCAGCAGGAGGGTTATGCAAAAAATAAGACTGTTTCATATTAAATAGCTGGTGCATTATTTGTGGACCAAGGAAAAGCCACTCTTAAAGCTGGAGAGCCAAGGCCCAGCAAACCTCTGAGTTACCTGGAATCACACCTGGAACACCAGGTGAGGTGACATCCTGTGTAAATAATGTCTGTAATTAGGCGATTAAATTGTAAACTGTACCAGATGAACACACCTGTGTAGGAGGCCCATGTAAAGTGTGTTCTGGCCATGCTGGCAGGCTATTGGCTCACTGGATCTGCATTCCATCCTCACTTCTGTTTCAGTGCTGTCCGATTCAGCCAATCAGATGATAGGATGTCAGATGTAATGGGTTAGGATACTGGGTTTAAGAGTTATAATCCTAATATTTAATAACCACAATAAATCACATCCAAAAGACAATAAACAGAGACATGGAGGGATTCCGTAGGAATGGTTATGGTTTTAAAATGGCCCTTTCACTTGCAGTTGAAGTTCAAAGTTATGAAAAGGTTGACACCTTCTGCCAAGTGTTTTGTGCCAAATATTATGTACAATGCACTAAAGTTTGATTAATTTTAGTTGAGCATCATGAACACTACACAGAGTGAAGCCATCATTTGCTATCAAAGACCTATTGATTTGACCAATCATAATGTCCCACTTTGGAGAATGTCCTCTGATTGGTTGACACCAGTAACTGATTGATAGTACATATTAGCTCCACCCATTACAAGATTGATGAGAGCTCAATTGCACACCACTAGGCAAGGGCAATGAAATGTTATTTTACTAAACAGCATTTTTAAGGTGACTTTTTTCATATGCAGGCAATGTATAATTAGAGGAGGACTGGAATATGGTCACGCAATATTACACAACATTAACCTGAGGTGGTTTTTCCTTCCGTGTGAAGGATTCTGCTTTTATGGGGTCAGGCAGCGCTTCTTGGAGTCAGGCCTGTTTGAAGGCAACTTGTTATTGAGGCCTGAATGACATTTGCCATGTTATGGGGGAGGAGGGGGGCAAAGCCAACCTCTGTCATCTTCTGGAGCAGTCACAAAAGAGACTGGAGGAGGATGAAAAAGATTTCAGTTTCTGGAGAGGGAAAAAAAAAGAAGTAAAAGCTTGGAACTGAGAAAGATTTAGAGAGACACCGTTGGGATATAGCCATGAATAAATAAAAATATTTCCCCTGTAAACAAGCCACACGCTTTCCCGCTCTGTCTGAGGGGGAAGGCTCAGCCGTGTGCTCGCTGCTGCTCTCCCCACTGGCTTGGGCTCTTTTCACCAGCAGAAACACAGATCACTCCTTTTTATTTATTTCAGTATTCATTGTACTGTGCTGCCTCATATATGAATGTGGGCCCTCATGTAGGATGGTAATGGTCTTTAAAAGCATATTAAGCATGGAATTTTTATTTGTCCTCGTTGTATTTTTTTTTTAAGTCTATTACAATGAGAATATTGTGTTGATACCAATTAGGGAACTTCTTTGAGTTTTTTGTAATATTTCTTTCCAAAAAAACAAAAATGGCAGCATTGCAGTGAGAATGCTGTCTTTAATACCAATAAGCCTCAGTAGGTTTATATGCATAATTGTTCAGCTGCATGCAGGCTGATGCAGGCAGGCCTTTTGGTGCATGCATGCATGCATGGGCGAAATGCGAGTATCTGCGGTGCAGTGCTGGGTCTGTTGCATTGCTGCAGTGGAGTTTGAGTCCCAGCCACTCTGTTACTGGCTCCAGCCAGAGGTCAACATCGGCCAGACAATGACTGCCTCAGCCGTTCTGGGGAAAATTGTGAATAAAATTAAACTCATCAGTCACATCGCTCTCTGCTAACCACCTCGGGCCACCTGGGCAGCTGAAAGTATGTGAACAAATATAATGATTAAAGTTTAAAACCAATATGATGAGGCAACATCATAAGTCAGGGGATTGACTTCGCATGTGCGCTGTGAAGAATAGTAAATGCTTCATTTTTGGCTGGAAATGGAGGAGTCGAGGGCATGGTCACTTACCCCTGTCCTTCAGGGAGGCTTGCAAAGGGCAGGTATCACGAGGTCAAAAAAGGTTGGAGAAAAAAAGGAGGATTTTTATTTAATTAAATAAAAAAAAAATCTATCTCTAATACTCCAAAGCTTGTCAGCTCCTTTTCTTACATGCCTCCTTCTCCCGCAAGGTCTTTCTTCTTCTTTTTTTAGTCAAAATGAAATGATTTTGTACTAAAGAGTGGGAAATGGATTCATTAGTACAGCAGGATGTGCGGTGGCTGAGAGGGACCCGGGGAAGTTGAGCGGATGGTAAAATGGCTGTCTGAGAGGGCGTTCAGACTCTAAGAATAGCTGCAGATCTGTGGAAGTAACACACTTTGAAGCCTCATTTTGGGGCTTCCAACAACCTCTTTTCATCAACAACAAGATAGATGTGTGTGAAGTTAACGGATATTATGGGATACACAGATTCTTTGAAGCAGGACAGATTTTCAGAGGTGTAGATTTTTATATTCTTTTTCAAAATGGGGGGTTGATAACATGCTTGTTCAATCAGATGTATTATTTCTTTGTACAGTTGACAATGGTTATAATTTCTCTTGAATGCATTTGTAATTTTTCAGGAGTCCACAGACCAAAAAAAAAGTTCTTTGTGCTTAATTTTATGTCCTATCATCCCTGGTGGAACATCACCAGCAGTAACCCTTTCCCACAATGCACTGGGAGTGGCGATAAAGAGCCAAGCTCTTTTAGTTACATTGTCTGTGCCTGTAAAGTGAGTTTGCACATCAGCAGAGAAGACCTCGCGGTGATGTTGTGTAACCATGTGATCCAGACTGTCCCCTCATCTCTCTTACCACACACTGTGCAATGGGCAGGACTCACACCACTCATTGCCTCTCATATCCTGACATTTCTCCTATGAGACCAAGGGAAAAGATAATGGATAACTGGCCTGTTTTCTTTTGCTGAAGGTATCATTTCAATGGGAGAAGAATCACACATAAGATTAAATTTAGAAAGACAAATTCCATCTAATTTGTGGAAACATACTCAGGAGTTGCATGTAATAGTAACATACCCATCACACTCAACTGATTTGGAATGTAAAATGTGCAGCTCTAAATCTGCTCTATATGGCATGATACCTCATTCAGCTGTTGGCACAATGCAGGTCTGCAGTGGGGAGGTGCCGCTGTCCATGGTGCTGAAGGCCTCCCATGCTTCAGGAAATGGCATGAAGTCTCAACAATGGGGCTTGAGGAGGAGGACCCTGGATTGCAGTTCCACCACCAATTGCACTTTGATATTTTTTTTGTAATTTTACATGCAATGATAGGTTCATCTGTGAACCTAAAAATATACGGATAAATATCATTAAAAAATGCGGAGGTGTCCAATTTTTGTCATCAGGAGAATGAAATCACACACACACACACACACACACACACACACACACACACACACACACACACACACACACACACACACACACACACACACACACACACACACACACACACACACACACACACACACACACACAACACATAGTTCTACATTGCTCTGAAATCACTATATCACTATAGATGTGATCATGTAATAAGTTGGCCTTCCATTTTGTCAATGGAACAATGATTCCCAAATTCTAGAATAGAAAATGTGCAGATTCAGGGCATGGTTCATGACAGCAGTTCCTCATTCATACTTAAGCAATGCAGAGGATGTTACTAAATTTACAGTATCTATTATTAGGACCACTCAGAAATCGGCATTTCACAACCCGAGACATGAACAAATGGTATTTGTCATAGGTGCCTTTGTGTAATATTTAAGCCCTGCTCCAAAAATAATGCACACAGCAGACTATTCCCCATCCCGCAGTGTGTGGGTAATTTAAAGCCCACAGCCGGCTGCGCACATTCAAAGTAACTCAGTGCATGTTTCCCTCCCCCACCTCCATGCCACCCTCCCCCACCCAAAAAAAAAAAAAAACAAGAGCACAGCTCTGCTTTCCAACTGTGTCCCAGAATGCCTCTCTCCCATCCACTTCCTGCTAAGCGTTTCGAATTATCACAATTATGTCCAAGCAATACGGGGGCTCCGTTCGTTTCGCCATATGATAGCTGAAGCGGTCCAAGGCATCAGCTGGAGGCTTCGATCCCCTACAGAACTGCAGTCGTGCCGAATCAACGCTGATGGCTTCGCCGGAAAAGGGGGGCTGAGGGATGGGAGGATGGGAGCATCCGGAATCCAAGGCATTTTCCAAAGCCGACGCCTGCGGTCAGATCAGAGAGCCCCGGCCAAGTCAGGAGGAAGAGGGTGCATCATGGGATAGCCGTGCCAAAAGATGGGGCGTTGCTGGACGACGTATGTTTCTGAACACATGTCATATCCGCCCCCCCATCCCCCTGCCCCACGAGACTCTAAGGATTTCAAAGCACTTGGCAGTTAGAAAAGCAGAGCCAATATGCCCATACGTTTGTACCATATACATGGGGGAGACATGGCCCAGCAGTCATTTCTCATTTGTCCTTAAATTTGACTTACAAATAATTAATCTATGGGATAGTTAAATTTAGGTGAATGTTGATTGCTTATGAGTAGGAGGTGTGATTTTCCTTTTAATTATTATTCTCACTGTTTGCCGACCAGTCTATTAATATTTCTAGACTTATGCCTTGGAGAAACATTTCTATTTACAGAGCCCAGATAAAAATGCGATTTGTAGAAATAATGTGTTCTGTTAAGAAACATTTTCAAGTTTATTCATTAAATATAATGTTTTCTTTTCAAATCGGAATGCCGAATCAGAGATGTTTCACACTAGTGCAGCTTAAACAAAGCTTGTGCTTTTGTTTCTCTTGTGATGCTGTTATGCTTGGGGGAAGAGGGGAATTTGGTACAGAGTTGTAGGAGGGGAGTTTAACCAGTGGGAATAAATGAGATTTTTAGTGGTTTTGGGTTGCAGGGAAGTGTCAAGATCTTCATATCTTAAACATTTCTCCACCCCCAGGGAAGTAATGTTAGATTTTCTATCTGTAAGGACGGTCACAAGATCTTCCACCTCCCCCCCCCACCCCCATTACTAAAATAACCCGCTTTTATCTTACAGGGCTGTGTCGAGGAACGCTCTTCGACAAGGCGTCAGCTGGAGGCCCAGGTCTCTTAGAGAAAGCCAAGAGCTTTCCTCTCCCTTGGTCCCTTCCTCTGGTATGGGCCTGTTGGAATAAACAATGCTGGCCGGATCTGCCTCACACTGCCAGGAACGCTGAGTCTCTTAACTCATATTTCAGCAGTGATCAGAGTAGGGTTTAATCCCTGGAGAGATTTTTCTTCATGGGGGGACTGGGATGGGGGGTGGGGAGGGGGACTTTGCTCCAGCTCCCTTTGATTTGCAGAGCACAATTCCCAAACAAGGCTAATCTGATTTCAGATTTCAGATGTCGTTTCTGCTCGGCCCTCCTGGTGCGGAGCGTGTTTTACATGCTCTGTATTTGCACCCCGGTCCCGTCTTGCTGTGCTGGCCTCTTCCGTCGAGCACATTGCCTAAAGTGAGATTTCAATTTTCCTATTCCTTCGGCCTTGACTTGAGTATTACTGTGTGAGCGCATTGTAAATTGGCAGTCTTTTCTGTAGGAGTGTCACAGCTCTTCAATTGTGGGAGAAGGCAAAGGAAAAGGGAACAAAACACTTTCAATGTCATAGGAGACTAATGCATTTCACATTTATTAGTGTTTATGTTTTGCTATCATCAGGTAATCTCATCTCATCAGGGCACAATGTGATGCCAGCAAACATTACATTTTGAAGCGCTAGCGGTGAGCGAAAGGTCGCCCTGGACGGCAACGAGCGGTTATCTTCTCCAACGGTCGATACATCGCTCAGGTGTGCAAAAATCTCTCTTTGTTACTCAAAACAAAACACAATTAATCTGCGAAGCTGGTGTGAGAGGTCGTTGTTTTTCTGAGACAAAATGCATGAAAGAGTAAAGGGACTCAAAGAAGCAGATAATGCTGTTTTAATGAAAGAGCACAAACAGCTCAGCTCTGACTGTGATTCATCACCTAAAGGTGAACCTCCGTATCTCATGACTCAGGTTACCTCAGAACTGCAAGATGGGTGTTTGTGTGTGTGTGTGTGTGTGTGTGTGTGTTTGTGTGTCAGTGTGTGCGTGTGTGAGTATAGGTGTGTGTGTGTGTGTGTGCGTGTGTGAGTATAGGTGTGTGTGTGACTGTGTGTGCGTGTGTGAGTATAGGTGTGTGTGTGTGTTAGTGTGTGTACGTGTGAATGTAGATGCGGGTGTGAAGTGTGTGTATTTGTGAGTGTGTGTGTCTATATGTGCCTGCATAAGAAAGGAAATTATATATTTAGCTGATTAGTGTTTGTTTGTTGGTTGTATGTAATGCAGCTATGGACATGTGTATGTGTGTGTGTGGATGTGTGCATGTGTGTGTACGTGCACGTGTGTGTGCATGAGTGTGTGTGCATGAGTGTGTGTGTCTATGCGCGCCTGCATAAGAAAGGAAATGATATATTTAGCTGACCAGTGTTTGTTTGTTGGCTGGAAGTAACGCAGCCTTGGCGGGCAGCCAGCTCGCGCTAGCACAGCGTTTGCAGAATAGCATGAAACAGGCTGAGAGCCACAGAGAGCCAAGCCGGGCCACCACTCCGGTCCCCTCATGCACGATTCAGAGAAGAGATCCAGAGCGACACGGCCGGAATATCAAAAAGCCATTTAAGGTGGAACCGAAACGTCTTGTAAAGGGGGGCTCTGCACCCCCCCCCCCCCCCTTTTGTGACAAGCGCCGTTATGTGAGATGTCTACAGCAGTGGGCTTGATAACATTTGGCATTGTGAATGCTGGGATTTCACCTGTGTCACATCGTCCTTTGGTCTCAGGTACAGCACATGCAGATGGGACTGTCCCTCCATGTATGAAGTGGAACGTGCCGGCAACAGGAGGGTAAATGTGTCTGCCCTGGCGCAAAGCATGAGGTCACAGCAGACTCATATTAGTGTTTTTAAGAAGTGTTCTTATCGTTGTGACAGTCAGTTAAGGGAATGTGTGCATGTTCATGTCTTCAGGATTACATTATAAATTGACTATTACAATACATTGCTTTGAGAACCTTGGTACAAATTTGTATTTTGGGTATTTTTTTTTAGGTATGTCGACATTTTTGACATTCTTAGTATGATTTTAGCACACAAATAACAATCTTATTTCAGCCGTGCATAACCAATGCATCAATTATGGATACTTGCTTAGGTATTATTTACAGCATATGTTTCAGTGTGAGGTCTTCCATGAATTTCTAATTTATGATTTTCTAACCAATACATATTGGAGAAATCAAATCTAGGAGTTAAGCGATGCTGTATACTCTCTCGAGGTTAGGTAAATGAAATGACAGACATACAGTAGATGAAGGTAAATGGCCTCTTCTCTTTGTTCTGTTGTGTGATGTTCCTGTATCTCAATGGGCTGTGTGTGGAGGCTGTGCTCCTCTCACTGGGGGTCGGCCCTGTGCAGGCTGGGTCTGCATGCACCGCTGTGCCCATCCTTTCATTCTGCTTCCACAATCTGGTCCCACGCTCCCTAACAAACTGCCAGCAGAAATGAAAATAGATGCTCCCGCGACCCGTGGTGCTTTGGTTTGTCTCCAGCACTTTATCTGTCTAATTTTTCTTTAATTGAAAATTCGGTGATGGCGTCCATGCCAATGTGGCATGCCAACAAACAAACGTGAGGTTAACAAGCGGAGAGACGATGACAAATCCACAGATGAACTCCTTAATTCTGCCTCTGCGGTACATCTGCATTCAACGCTCTTTCTTCAATTTTTTTTTTTTTTTGTGAATTATGAAATTATATTACGAGCGGAATCCAAGCAATCGTTTAACCTCCCAGACATGCCATGAATCATTTGAACAGTTTCAACATTTTCATTGTTTCTATTAACTTGATGCAGCATTGCGTTCTGGAGGCAATCAGATTACTTTGCAACACTGGTGGTCTGTATACTCAGACACTGATTGCTGCTTTTTTAACCTGAGACCATGTTTTTTTTTTCCCTCAACAGCGATCACACCACTGACCCTAGAACAGTGGAATCTGGACCCAGTATTCATAATGAATTTCAAGAGCAGAAGTACTGATTGAGAATCAGCTTAGCATTGTGGCTAAAAATTGATGGGGTTGGGATATGACTTGGGAAACGCTGATCCCAGATCAGCTGTCCAACCATTGAAAACTTGCAGTAGAAGCAGTCCTTCTCTGTTTGTAGAAGTTTTTGAATTGTGGCAGCTTCATGATACATAAAGTCCATTCTGGAGAGGAATAAAAGGGATTTTTAGCTTTGTCTCTGTGGGTCTCTTTTTTTGCTGTTGTTGTTGTTCTCCCTCTGAAATGGATCACCCATGATTCTAATGTAGCAGGGCCCTGAGCCTGCTGTCTAATGCACCATGGAGTGGAATGAGCTCCCCAACCGCCCCCTCCCTCGGAAGGGCTCTTTCTGTCTTTCTGGAGCCATTCTGAGCTCGGGTAGATGTGGCCCAATAACTCTGCTGTCAGCCCAAAGGCCAAAAAAAAGAAACTCCTCAAAACAAAAAAAACACACACACACACACACCACACACACACACACACACACATACACAAAAGTGATAAATACATTTAAGACTGCTTTTGTATTTGGCATTCTCTCTCTCTCTCTCTCTCTCTCTCTCTCTCAGAGCAGGTCATGTGCATCTCTCTCCCTTTCTGTGGTTATGGAGTCTTCCTCTACCGCATTCCTCTGTAATGCCTCCTCCAGCATCACCAAGCTTATCTCACTCAACAGGCAGCCGACACTGTGACATGCGCTTCTGTTTCTGCCCACGCCGGCTGTTGTATTACTCTTCAAGCTGTTCCTTACAGGAGCCTTACCTCTCCACTCTTCTTCTGCGGAAGCCGAAGAAGCTTCCAGAAAAGGGACAAACACAACACACTCTTATCAACTCATTTGTCCGTGCTATTCCACTGCCACCGTCATTTGTTCAGGTGGATAATGTAATAGGTTATGTAATGGTTAATACACACCACCATGAATGCTTGCAACTGACAATTCCCAAATGGAGCAGTTTTAATTATTGTTGAATGTTTTATTCAGAGTCATTGTCGCAATTATAATGACACAGAAGAAACCGTATATGTGTCCTTGTGTCTGTAATCAGCTAATAGCATAGTGAACTTGTTCTGTTTTCAGGCAAAAACTGTAACCAAAAAAGCAATAAGAACCATGTCATTTTTTTTCTGGCACATTCTGAACGCCTGTGGCCTGTCTTAATATGAAGCCATTCTTTAAGAAAATGTTACACGCTTTTCAGGGATTGTGGAAACAGCTTTATGGAAATCATCCGCAATTTCAAAAAATCGCATAAACCCCTTTGGGGAAAATTTACTGACAATAAAATTCCGTCAGTTTTAGTATTCACTTCACCATGAATTCCAGGGTCTTTTGTAAAGTCAAATGAGAGCTCTGCATAGCAAAGTATCGAATTTATTGTTTTGTCCAACTTTGACTGATGAAAATGGCCTTTTCATAGTCAACAATTTGGATTATTGGCATTCATAAGCCCACCTTGAGGTATGTAGTTTAATTAATTGAAAAAAGAATTGTAATTCTCTGAAATGAGGTGTAGACTACACCAGTTCTCTGCTGTGATGCCTCAGTCATCAGGTGATACACTAGCAGAATTTAAATTTCATTCAGTGTTTATACTCAGGAAGAACTGGCAATGTTTTTTTCAATATCATTCTTGATTATGCAATTGAAATAATGCATAATCACATTTGTTTTCCAAAAACATTGTTATTTTTATAACAGCAAGGGAGTATCTTCTGATTCTGTGGCTGCACTGTAATAAAGTGTGCTGGTTTATGATACTGAACCTGTAACTCTGCCTGCGCCGTCCACCCGAGCTTTCACTCCTCTTATGGACACCACAAGCAAAGTTTTGAATTGTGAATTTCTTTCATTGTTTTTGGAGGCATTTTGGAGGAGAGACAGAAATAAAATCAATCAGAAAGCTCTCCGCTGTGACAGATAAAGATGGGGAGCCCAGAGGGTGATTTATGCCCGAATTTGTGCTTGAGATGCGTATTGATTCAGCTGTTTGCGGCGCTGGAGAGCACCCCTGATTGAGAGAGAGGGCTGGGGTTTGATACGTGCACCCCTGCGAAAGCGTCTCTGTGGCACTCTGATCACGGCACTCACGCCATCGTAATTGAGGCCTATGACAGACATTTAATCACTCCATCTGCTCTTAGTCCTTCCAGAAGCTTCCCCTAATCACCATCGGCAACCAGTTAATGCTCGACATGATAGCTCATCTTCTGGGGATGAACTTGTGCGAAGTTTTTGTTCTGGTACATACACTTCTGTTTTGTCTTCGTTTTCTTAAGGTTTAGCAGTTTTTTTAACTGTTGTGTTACCCAAATACTATCAGAATGTAATTTCCCAGCTTATTGCGCACCTTGTCAGGTCCAGTCAAAAGGCGCCATTTTTTAGTCATGCATGAGTTTATTTTCCACCTTGTATTCTTGGGAGTAGCACTAAGAGATGTCCCCTCTGTCTGATTTCCATTGTGACTTGTTTTGCTTTATTGCTTATTTAATGAAAAAGAGATATGCTTTGTGTTTTTATTTGTTCCATTTTAAATTTGCTCCATTTTTCATATCGTGGAAAAAAAGATAATAGCAGTAATAACCAAAAATGAGATAAAATAACCACAGAACAGCAGAGGCATATTTTGAAAGTCTTGAGGTTGTTTTTTTATTGGTAATTGGGGCGAAAAATAAATGTCTGTGTTTCTTGGACTCATGTGAACATGACTCATCGGCTGCATTTTGTAGAGAATGTTCAAGAAAGAGATGACATATCCAGCACTGTCCCCCCGCTGGCTCTTTGGGAGAGATTACACCAGTCTGTGTGTGTGTATGCGTGCACACGTGTGTGTACCACTGTGAATGTGTGTGCCACTGTGAATGTGTGTGTGTACCACTGTGAATGTGTGTGCCACTGTGTGTGTGTGTGTGTGTGTGTGTACCACTGTGAATGTGTGTGCCACTGTGTGTGTTTGTGTGTGTGTGTGTGTGTGTGCGTACCACCTTGGATGTGTGTGCCACTCTGTGTGTGTGTATATATACCAGTGTTTGAGTGTGTGCATGATTACCTGTGTGTGTGTGTGTGTGTGTGTGCACGTGTAGGTGTATGTGTGTTTGTGTGTGTACCGTGTGTGCGGCTGTGTGTACATGTATGTGTGTGTACCAGTGTTTATGTGCATGTGTGTGTGTGTGCCAGTGTGTGTGTATGTGTATGTGTGTGTACCAGTGTTTGTGTGTTTGTGTATGTATACCACTGTGTGTGTGCATGCATCTCTACCTTCTTTGTGAGTTTAATCTAATAAATAAGAGAGGGACAGTTTGTTCCCTCTTGCGATACATTGGAGATGATGAGTATTTATAGAATGTGGTGAGCTAACCATCCTGAACCCTTCTCTCATAGAGACTTCAGATTACTCATCATTCAAGACCATGCATTTCAAATATAGTCAGTTGATTAAACATATTCACTTTTCACAATTTTGAAGAGGATGGGGCATTTTGATAATTGGTTTTTATTTAAAATGATAACTCTCTTTGTATATTAAGGTTAATAATATGGATCCAAATATTAAGGCCAGACCATAATTATTTCTCTCTTTCAGATTTTTAAAAACATTTTTTTACATTGGAATTATTCTACAGCAGCCTGTTTGGAGTGACAGGATGGGCCGCAGAGGAACGTTTGAGTGGTTAGCCCTTTAAATAGGTCTTATGTAATTGTGTATCATCGTGGAACGTGGGCAGCTCCATTAGCGAGGTGTTCCTGTGACCTCCCTCACTGAGAGCTTCCTGTCGGAGCGCGGGCTCGTGGCCACTCCGCGCCTCTCGCCCAGCTCTCCTCTCACAGCTTCCTCCCCCTGTTCAAGGCCTCGTTGGTCATGAATGACATATTTCTTCTGACAAAGCATAAAACGGTGAAGGACAGGTTTAATCATGCATGGGGGTGGGGGGGGGGGGCTTTATAGCCCGTTTGTGCGCTTGTAGGTTGTCATGGTGACCGATAACCGTGTTAGTTTCTGTGTTTCACAGTCGTGTCTAATTACCCTCTGCGCTGTGAAATGACTGAGGGCATTTGTGTATTAAAATGTGCTTGTACAAGACAGCAGATCTGCTGCAAGAGGACAAAGAAAAAACAGCGACAGAAGATGTAAAGGCCACCATTACGGGCTGTGGGTTTCATGTATGTACAGCATGTTCATGTTAGGAATGGACATATCTGTGTGCCATGTACACATATTCCATAAATATTTATACAGTAAAGACTGCTGGGTGGCTCATCCTGTTAAGGCACTGTTCTAGCGTGTGGATGGGCCCCATCACCTTGTGGCAGCAGTCCCAGGTGGTGATGCATTATGGGTAGTAGCAACACTGAGGAAGGAATTAATTCAGTTGGATGTGTGTGTCTGTCTGCTCACTGAAATTAATATGAAAATAAAATGGCACTTTTTTCTCAAGGCTGTAGGGATGAGCACACCTTGTGTATACAAATACAATGCAGTGTACCATAGAGATGGGTAATCCAGCTCCCATTTGGCTGGTAAGTGCTCAGGGAAATGGCCCCTACCAATTACCCCGTCTTAATTAGCTCATTACCTGCATGTCATCAGCTAATCTAATGTTTATTTGTTTAAATCATTCTTGTGCTTATCAAAAAATGTAGAAAAAAAGAAAAGTCAGGTCACATATATTATCAGGCTGATTAAATTAAAACAGAAGGTAAGAGAATAAAATCCATATTATGAATCCAAACACAGCCCTCCTGATAAAGATATGTTTGCTTGGGAAAAAAAAACAGCCACTCTCCCTTTGACTCTAAATTAAATGCAGGTTCTTATTTTCCTTATTTTCTCCACAAAACTCAATTCGACAAGTTGAGCCAAATCACAAAAACTGATGAATAAAGTTGATAAAAGTAACAGCTCCATTCATTTATTTATCAATGTCAAGGATGGATGTTCATGTAGTCGAGGCTATTCTGTCTCAGTTTTTGATTTTTCTTCTTTTCCAGTTGGACCAGCAGCGTTTTTCTTTTGATCATTTTATCTTCAGGTTAGCGTAGCTTCTCAGAATCCCTCTCAGCCTTGAGTTTGATATAGCTTAACATTTTTGTGTACGTATTTCATATGTGACATGAATTTCTAGCCTTTTCTTATGGCTTATATCCCTGTACCATCTGCAGGTAGACCTTCACCTCCATCCTTTACATTTTTGCCAGAGGTAGACCAGACTAAGCTAAGTGTATTTTGTTAATTAAGCTGTCATCAAAATTGTGGAGTTTATGTTTTCTTTCAGATGTAACAAGGGCAAGGGAAATTCAGCAACCCAGATCAAATGCAACATATTCAATGCATACATGCAAATTATAGTTAAAAATATATATGTGGCTGATGCACAACCCAGCTCCGCTCCCAGGTTAGCATGGCATATACCTGCATGCGACTGAACCCGCTTGCTTTTGAAACCCTTTGAAGAAGACGTTTGGCTCCCTAAGCTCCCTGTCTGAACCAGGATGGAAAAGCTGCAGTTTAGCACTGACAGTACACCGGGGTGCTTGACAATTTCATACACATCGGTGTGATTTCTTATGAGGACTCAGGATGGAAACAAATACGTCTAAGCCATTTCCCGAATATTTACGGATAAGCCGAACAGACGGATCCTGGTGCCAGATGTCAAACTTCAGGGGAATATTTGGAATCGGCTGACATTAATCTCTGTCTAAGAAGAGCTACTTACCAGCAAAATAACACTTTCTGAACATGGAGGGCATACTTGGGATTGAAAAATAGTTAAACTCGTTTTGTGCCTAAGAAATGGAGGAATTCCCCTGTCTGACCAGAACTGGAATGGTAACAGTGGCCAAATGTATTGCTAAGCCAATAATAATACTAATAATAATACTAATAATACTAATACTACTACTACTACTACTCCTACTACTTCTGATAATAATAATAATAATAATAATCCTGCCAGACATGTAGAGCTTTTTATGCAGATGTTTAAACTGACGGACATAAGAAGTTATTTTAATTTCTGGTCACCAGATAGTTAATAATGTGAGTCGGTGTTCCTGATACATATTTTTCCCTTGGAGAAATGTGATATTTTTCATTCATATTGAGACCAAAAAGCTCATATTGTACTGTGCATCCATCCAAAAACTGACAACAAACCTGACATCAAGCTTTTACATTTTCCCTGAGATTTTGCAACAAAAAAAACAACAACTTTTGCCTTTTTTGTCTTCACAGATGCCTTTTTGGCCATTGCCAAAACTACCAAACCTTTAAATGTTAATGAAATTGCATTGACAATCAGGTTTGATTGTGAATAGAAGTTATGCAGAACTTAATCCAGGCTAAGGTTTCCTGCTGGTTGCCACAGTCAAGTAGAATTGATTGCAGGTTAATTGATTGGATTATAAATGTATTCCTTTGATTGTATTTGTGCTGAATATCGATAATATGAGTCAGTTCTGGTGCATATTAATTCCTGAATCCCCATTTGAGACCTCAGGCCTCGGTTGCAACAGGTCAGCACGTGTGCTCCCAGTTTGCTGAAACCTGATCTGTCCACAACATATTTCCTACAATCCCATAATTTGTCACCCTCATGTTATGGTCCATCCAAGAAATGGGTTCCCTTTTTCAAGGGCTTTATGGCAATGAAGGCAGGAATATTTATATGTATAAACATTTATATAAATATATTTACATAGTATAAACCACATTACTGTTTATTTTTGACACACAAGCGCATTTAAAAGCAGGTACTGTCCTACTTTAAATCAAGTAGCAGTTTAAACAGAGTACCTCTACTTCAACTCGAGTAATGACTCGAGTAATTGCTTTCAATCAAGTACAGAGTTTGCGTACTCTGTCTGTCAAGCTTTCCACTACAAATGTAAAGGGCGTCTCATGAAAAGATAGGAGAAACAGAAGGATATAGACTCATGAGTTTCCATGCCACAACAAGAGAAAGCACCTGCAAACAGAGGCCCCCCCTACCTCTCCCAATAGAGTCTGTCTGCAGGCAAAAGGCAAACACTTGCCAAGTGCGTGTCTCTGTTTTAGCTTCCTACACATGCATACATCTCTGCATACCAGCCCCATGTTTTCAGCATCCAGGGAAGCAGCACTGTACATAGCACATAGAGGGTTACAAATGTCTTAGGCCAAGGCCTTAGATCCGGTAGCAGTTCAAACACAGAGTTCTAGAGCCAATGACAGCATTACAAGCTATCCTGACAAACATATCCCACAACCCTGCTCTTATATCCAGTACAGTATATTTTAGAAGATATCCCTAAAGGAGTTCCATCCGTTTATTGGAATGTATTACAGTCCATCCCTTGGATGGTTTGTAACATGAAAAAAAATTTGGTCCCCGCCAAGATCCCTGGGTGTCTGGCCTAGTTGAGTTTCCTTTTTCCCTTGTATTTTTTTGTTGGAACTCTGTTCTGAATGACTACATTTGAGACGCTGATTGGATAAGAGGTGCAGTTTTGCGCGGAGAGGAGGCGTGTGAGTCAGCCGCTGTTTGAACCATCAGGCTCCGGCGAGATACCCAGAGAAAAAGAGAGTGGGCACAACAGCTCTGCTCCGAAAAATCAGCGTGATGGAGACGTTAGTCAGATTAGCGCTGTCAGCCGCCATCGTGGCCTTACAGGGGCGGACGTGGGAGTTCCCAGCATCCTTTGGGGTGGACAGCAGGGTTCTGGTTCTCCGTAGCCCGTGATGGCACTGATTAGAGAGCTCATTAAAGCGAGGACAGGGGTGATTGCTCCAGGTGTCCAGGAGTATGTCAACATGGTACGTTTTCATGTGCTAAAACATGGAGACAGTTCCTGACGTGTATTTACGCACTTGCTGATGTTCATCACAAACAGAAAAATATTCAATCCAGATGTAACTTTCAGACATATAATCCGTGGATTCCTCTGAGCATCATGCGCTGTCATCTCTCATGTCTGGATATCTCTATGACACATGGCACAGCACATATCTCTGAACACCAGCTCAGAGATCAGACATGACGCACAGAGAAATCTTCCCATCTCGAGTTTGAGATGTTTACACTCCATCTATGACATTTGTATATGCATAGTCTGAATATCTCCTGAAACATTTCAATTTGAGAAATGTGAATGCCTGAAAATCTCTGTGCATTGGATCTTTTTGGCCAATATAGAGCAAGGTTTGAAAGGCATGAACACATTCCGTGTTCTTTTTTAAAGTCCTGATGAGGCCCGTTCTCTCTGAGCTACAGCAGTCTCACACTGTTTGAGCAGTTGTGGGCTACTGTTGAGGCTCTCACATGCCTCTACTGTTTTTCTGAAATATTTACCTTTTAATACAGCATAATATTTTAGGTTACTTTGTAATTGTAACTCTTAATTTACCTGTGAAAGCAAAAGAAACCAGACTGAGTCAAACCTTTCTTTATCTCTGCAGGGAATGTGTCAGACCCTACAGAGTGGCAAAGAGGGATCAACCTGTTCTGCACTGTCCCACCAACACATTCAGCAGTTCAATAATTCTGAGATGAGAGGTTGGATTTTCAGTTTTCTTACATTTTAACTGAAGTCTTTATGTCATGTTTACTAAATATTGTATATCTCCTTACAGTTAGCATGCATTTTCTTTACTGGTTTTATCATCACCTCAACTCCACAGAGCTCAACATTTGACTAAACTGCTTGCCCTACTGAGCAACTTCAAGAATCTACATGTAAATATGTGTGATAATTCATTCTGTAATTACATTTGAAATAAAGGCCATTAAGTTTAAAACTGATTTTTTTTTATTTGTAATGTGGAAAACTAATTTCTGTCTCATTGCCCCTCCTCCCCACCCCTGGGAAGTGTAGCATGGTAAATTAAACAAAGAGGGTACTGTTTCATCATTTGGTTCATGTGGGGCGGGTTTTGAGTTGGGAGACATTTAGATTACAAAGAGCTGTTTGCGAATGTGTGCAAAATTACTTGAATTATTGAATCTAAAAGGAATAGAGATGGAAACCCAGTGCATTTGCACAATACAAGCAATGTGTTCCAGTTAGCTGGTTAGTGTTTTTGGTTTATAATGTGAGTTCATTGACTGGAAAGTTTTGGACAGTCCATACATACTCATCACACAGAATGTTAAAGTAAGAAAGACAGGGAGATTCAGTTAGATGCACTTAGTCTCTTCAAGGTTATGTTCTTAAGGCCATAAACAAGAACACATTCCGAAGGACGTTTGCCTGTCTCCAAAAACAGAAAACACACTCTTGATAAAATATTACAGTGTGTTTTCCATTGAATTGTGCACACCGTTAAAGAGACTTGGCGAATTTCATTTAATTCAGCCTTTGGTGCGTTTAATTGAATCCGGCCCAAGGTTAATCACGAGAAGGTGAATCTGAAGATCTCTTTGCTTACAAAGCGACGTCGAGACGAGCCGTCCCTACCGGCAGTGATACTGCAGCACAGAAAATGCATACAGTCAGCCCTCCAGGACTGAGTGGTTTATTTTTACCACGTCTCCCTTACCCAGCCGTCTGCAGAAGATGCTCCCGGCTTTTCCGTTACTGCTGTTGTGCGCGTTTACTGAAGCCTCAATAGGCCCTGAGCTGAGTAGGCTTCACCTTTAACAGTCTCAGGATGATGGGTACAAATGACGAAACTGTGGCTATTCAAAAATAAAAAAAACGTTAAACATTCATGCTTTTCGTCCTGCTGACAATCTCTGTTATGAACATACAGAAATAATGCAGATATGATTTTAATGGCCGTTGGTAACCTTGCTTTATTAAAAAGCTCTGTATTATCGAACCAAAGAATGAGCAGCTGGGATGTTTTGAAAGGAAAGTTCCTGCTATTGATAATTTGATCCATACTTCATTTCAGCTGAAAATTAATCGTAGGCTTTTTATAATCTGTGAAAGTATTTGTGCTGAAAAGGAAAAATATAATGTTCTGGTTGCATCTTATGATGAATTGTTAATGAATTGGGTCTGTCATGTTGAAGAATGATCTCAGAAAATTGTAAATAATAAAATCTGATTTAGTGGACAAATAAACATCACTATTCTTATCTTTCCAAGCATCCATACGCATGAGTTTATGTCTTCAGTTGAGGTAGTCCACACGTAGTGAAGATGGTGAATGAGTGACTGTAAATTAACCCTTATATCATCCTCCAGTGAGTTTCATCAAACGCCACGACCGTTTAAGAGGACTCATCGCTAACGGAGCGTGATATGGCGCAGAGCCAAGTCAGAGACGGGCCGGGGGGGGGTCCATCTCTGCAGGAAAACGCTCCTACACTCCTGCAGCAGGGCCAGACTGTGCTGAGCATTGGCACACTACAGGCTGTAGCCTAGCAGGGAGGAATCGTGTGCAGAGAGATCCCTGGTTAGGGGTTGGGTGGTGGGGTTGACTCTGATGTGAGGAAACACACCTTACCAATATACAGTGGAAAGATAAAATGGGGGCTGCCATTCTTCTTTCTTATGGGAGCTGAATCACCCACTCCCATCTCCCCAAATTTTCTGTTGTTGGGGGGTGAGTGGGGGGGTTGGTTAGGGGCATTTTGATTTCTAATGGGGCAGTTCTAACTATCTACCCCCGGCCCCCTCATTCAAGGTCTGCTCATTATGGGTTCATGACCCCTCCCTCTCAGCCTCATGTTGCCTGGAAGCTCCAGAGCAGTGTTTTAAAAGAATGACCGATCGGCGTCCATGGCGGAAACAAGTGTCTGTGTTTGATGAACGACCACCGTGCGGAAACCTCACGGCGGGGTCGTTCCTCGGTACCTCTCCGAGAGACGGATTATCTCTCCTGTCGGCTGAGTTTCAAACGGTGTCACAGATGCCCGTTTATGTTCGCTTCGCGTTTCCTGGGGCCTTTGGCAAGCTGGCCAACATGCTGCCTGCTGCGTTCAGTGCGCTCTTCCCAGATTCAGGAGTCCAGCAGTGATGAGCTAAAGCACCTCTCCAAACATGACTGAAGACAGCATAATATAACACAGTGCCAGATAAGATAGCACTTAGCTCAACACAACCCTGTTTCAAAACCTTGGTAAAGAACTTATCTCAAAATTCTCAGAAAAGGCACATGAAAGAAATGTTTTGGTCAATACTGGTAAAAAGTCACAAATGTTTTGTTTTTTTGAGTCTAAAGTATGATTGATTTACACAGCATTTAGAGAAGAAAACACATTTAATTGTGTTAATTGGATGACTTCAAAGAAAATGTAAGTTTAACTGGTAAAACGTTTTGAGACGCTAAGGGACATTGCTTGTCTGTATTGCAATTATTGCAATTGCAGATGTTTCAGGAATATAATAATGACAGCTAACATACACTAAACCTTCCAATTGTACCTGTCCCTATGGTGGAGCCACACACACAGATATGAATGAAAACATTCCGTCTCTTTCAAAGCAGCAGGAGACTTTCTGTATCGGCTTCTACTTTACACTTTGTATACTGCAACCAAATGTTTCCTAAACCTGATTCACAGAGCTAATCCTGCATTGGCATAGTACTTACTATCTTGAAGTGTTGTTGGATTCTTGGAGCAAAAGCAAGTCCTTCTGGGTTTTTGGGAATACAACAGGAAGTTGTGGGGTCAGTCTAAGGTGTCCAGTACACAGCTTTCAGGACAAGGACACATTCAGCAAGTCAGGTCTGCTTCCCCAAAAGAAAAAAGAAGTTTTCAAAGCTTGGTTTTTGTTCCCCAAAGCAATATGAAGTGAAATGTTTACTGAAGTATCAAGGTTCTGCTCTCAGCACCATGACAGCAACTTTGTAGAAAAAAACAGCTGCACTGTTGTGATGGAAAAGCTGGTCTTTCTCAGCGCAGTTATGTGCTTACGGCCACTCTAGATTTCTAAACAGGTGATGAAAAAACCCTGAATTCAGTCTCTGGAGCACTTCCCAGCATGCATTTCTCCAGGCCAAACAACAAACATCTTGAGTGATATTCATGATCAACAGTAAGCCTCACTTAAATTTTACAGCGTTTTTGTGAACATGTGAAGCATGAATAAATTGTGATAGCATTAAATAATTGAAAAAAGGAATGATGCATCTTGAAGTCATTATAATAATAATCAGATAAATAAATAATCATAAAATAAGAGAGAAAAAAACATGACAAGTAGGCTAGATTGCTGGAACCACCATACTGTTCAACTGAAGTTTATTTTACAAATATTTATGCAATTTGAAAGCCATCAAAATGAACAACTGTCTGAAACCTTGATGGTTACCATGGTAATTAATGAAAGTGATTGTTAAGTTTATATTGCGTAGCACGTGTTTGTAATGTGATTTCTTTATCATTCATTACGATCACTTTTTTAAATTACAGTAACCATGACACAGATCTTTTTAATGTGTGGGTAAAGCAGCACCGTTTATAACTACTACATAAAATTCAAAATAAGGGAGAATGTTCATTGCAGTCAGACTGAATTGAACTCCTAATTCACTTGGACTGCTGCAGACACTGAGAATGGGCTGTTTTGTTTGTAAAGCTGTAAAATCAATTTTTAAATTGTGTGTGGCATCTCAGAAAATGGATGAAAAATTATGAGCAAAAAGCCAAACCTGCCATTTTTCACCTCCTATTGACAGCAGTTTTTGGCAGGCTTTTTCAGCTGTCAGTAAAGAGAATATTTTGGCAGCTTCAACAAAATATTAACTGTAAAGCCAGTACATTTGCAGTGCATCACATTTATTTCAATTGCCCAATTATGATATATTAGTTTTATCATTTCTGTGTAATGATACTGAACAGATGATCTTATTAAAAAGACATTTTGGTCATACATCATTGTTTCTGAAAAAATATTGTAATTGGTTACGCCCTTGACTCAATGACATCAAAAGTTTTGGTTGGTACAGAACTGCAGAAGACCAATTACCCCTTTCTTACATATACCAGTAGCAGGGTAGAACTAGTGTCTGGGAACTATTCAAACTCCTTTCAATTAAAAGTGTAAAAAATATTGCTGATATGACCTTTGACCTTTGTAAGCATACTGTGATTTATACTATATGGGTGAAAGAGTTGATATGGCCAAAAATGTGGGCACCCCTCTAGACGCACCACCCCAGAGACCAACAGAGAGGGGGGAACAAACAATTAAACTGCACCCCCATGCCTTCACAGTGGACAACTGAATGGGTAAAAATGATCACCCCATCAATTTATTCTTCTGTTTTTGTTTGTATTTAGAGCCTTGGAAACAACTGGTGAAGACCGGGGGGTCTGGTAGTGAAGGAAAGAGTAATGGCCGTACTTCCTTTGATGGATGGCTTTTAAAATCAAAGATGGCCTCTTGCTCTCTTTTTGAAGCCAGAGGAATTGGGCTACTTCTGTCCTTTAAATACCATGGGCTATGACTGCAGTACCATAATTCAATACATAACTGCAGTTTTCAAAAGGTGATGAGCTTGACGTTTATTCCAAATGTCATTTTATGGTCATTTTAGGATAATTTCCTATCACTAAATAAAAATGAAATGAAATGAAATTAAATGTAAATGAGAAATGCATACATTTTTTTGTGACATGATCTTAGAAAGAATAACCAGCCACAGTTTGTACGCATGTCTCTACATATAGATACTGTCACTTTGAAATATGAATTTAGCAAAACAAATATGACATAACACCTGTACCTGTAATAAATTCACAGGAATATTAAATATTGCAAACTTCTTTTCATATGTTCAATGTATATTGCACATGATATGCAGTAACCTAAGTAACATCACCATGTTGATTTCACTCTGTCTCAAGAGGCCAACAGACATTTCAGTTCAGCTTGCCCCAACTCCTTCTGACCAATCTAAACAAGGGAACCTTCATGGCTGTAACCCTTTTCTTCCCTGTATGCTTTTAGTTTTCTGGCTTCATATCAATGTGGGTGACTTCCTCTTAAGGACACTTGATAAGTAGATGGTGTTTACCACAAGGTAGCATTATTGAGAACAATGTGTACAAGATCTTGATTGCAGGGAGGACATACGCAAAGAAAAACACTGACACTGGCGGTAAAAGGAGTCGTATATATTCTTGTTTGAGATGCTGTGTGGGGCTCTGGTTCTTTGATCAGACTGTAATCAGATTATTGTCCAAGGACATGGAAGATTATTGTACCTATAGCTGACAAAGCCATCTAACTCTGAGAATTCAAATCTTAGCTGACTTTTTCCTGGCTAAACAGAGACTAAAAAGGCTAAAACTAATTCAGAAAGAGAGAAGTGGCACATAAGCATTGCAAGAATAAATTGAACACATTGCTGGAATAATCTTGAAAGAACAGAAAAACTGAGTTGCTGGCAAGACATGGGCTTGCAAAAATAGATTCCAAATTTTAATCAGACAGTCAGGCAGAAAACGGGAAAGTTATGAGCTGATCGTACGCACAATGTTTTCTCAAGCCAATGCCGCCAAATTTTAGGAGCTGATTTGCTGGCTGTATCTGTTACGTCCTTACAGTGGATTAGCCAGTGGCTATTTTATTCCCCTTGTCAGGAGGGGAACAAAAAATTTAACTAGACTATAAGCAAAATAAAAAAAATAGCCATAAAGCGCTAACCTAAAAATATTCACATTATTGGTTTACAAACAAAACAACAAGGGCATTACTTGGAGGGGGATGTGACACACAGTACCTGTTTATTTTTAGCTGCCTCCTCAGGCACTGAGGGCTGTGGCTTTTATAATGCGTCTGATAAAGACAACAAGCACCAATGAGGCTCATTGCCATTCATCCTCAGCTGTGCCAGGCTACCACTGTCCATGGTCCTGAGGGCCTCACAGATTTTGGGAGATGGTAGAAAACCGTGACAGTTTTCATTTCTGCTACAAGCCCTCACCCCCAACACAGCCCCACCCCCCTCCCCAACCCCCAAATCCACCTCCACCCCAGAACATTATTTCAGAAATATGTTTTTTATTACAACCTGGGTTGGCCCAGAGAGGATGCTTTTGGAACACTTTACCTGTTAGCTGGGTTTTAGATTACATATGATGATTGCAAATGGAATGTTAAAAAATATGTGTGCATATAAATAGCTCATTTGGAATATATATATGTCCCAAAATACACAAATATGAAACTCTCTGATATTCTGAATATTGCCTGCCTGTAAATTTGGTCAAGTTAGCACGGTGGAGGCAGGTTGTTATCAGCTGCAGCTAAAGGAATTTTGCAGCCACCAGACATTCCTTCCAAAACACTCACTCGTTCTAGAACATTCTTTCTGATTGGTCGATTATGCGCAATGATTAACGCAATTTCATTGACATCACAGTGTCATCCCTCCCCTCGTCAATCATCATTAAAACCCTGATTCACTGTAAAAGATCAATTTATCAACATTTCAGGTCTGTGGTGGTGCCCCCTTAGCACATCTGAGAATCTGCATGTTTAACCACCTGTGAACTGTTTGATTACAAATAAAACATGTGTGAAGCATAGGGCCAAGCCAAGTAAAGACAAATGTGTGTCCCAAACATTATGGGGGTCACTGCATATTTATAATTATATTATCCATGTATTGTATTGTCCATAAATATATGATATATTAGTTTGTATTTAATTCTGCGTGCCTGACAGACTTGTAAATGACGTTGACGCGGCAGCCTGCTCACACTTGAACTGCTGTGTCACGAGCTGTCCAGACCTGCCGTTTGTGATTCACAGCAGAACCGGCAGCGCGAGAAAGATCGAAGAGACAGAACACGATGGCGACTGCGTCCTGGCAACTCACTGTGACTCACGGCACATCTGATTGAGGGCGATCTCTGACGGACCGCGTTTGACCGTAACGTCTTGTCGGTTCAGAAGCTGTTGGGGTGTGAGCGGCCCAGATGGCGTGTGACAGTTTTCTGGCTCGTTTCAGCCTCCAACGTATCGTCGGAATGATGATGTCATGCTCTTGGTCCACTGAGAAAGGTAACTGAGTGGGTCATGATCACATTAATGACTAAATCCCAACCCTGTCAACAAAACCGCATGTTATCAAAATCTATATGCTTTATTTTTCTAAGAAAACGCATTGGCTATAAATATAGTCCTACCTTCATTTGATTCTAATTACAAAAAATTACAGATTCTGCATAGTAATTTATGTGTTGTAAACCAAGCATGATTTTTTTTTTTGAGAATGACATAGTGTTTAATTTTTCCAGTATGACTTATCAAGAAAAGTTTGCTTTTCATAATTAACTAGATTAGAACTAATTAGACAAATATAAAACATTCAGTTGAAGGGGGAAAGGAGCTTAATGTCAGTAATATTGTAACTAATTTTGTATATTTTGTCTTCTACTTGTTAAATTGAAATTGTTCACAATAACAATGTTCTATGAAGTCACTTTGAATTTGACCTTCTTGGGTGACAGTGAAATTCTGTGCAACAGAAAAATAAATGTATTTTCTGATTTTATTTTAGAAATCCTCTCCATAAATCCTTTATATTTTTGACATATATCCTTGAATATGTGTTGCTGTAAGAGAGGGATAGAAAAAGAGAAAGAGCGAGAGAGCTGTTTTGATTTGTGCTCTAGTTTAGCTGCCCCTGAAAGAGCTCAGTGAACAGGACGGGAATGATTTTGTGAAGATGAATCGGTTTTATGGGGCAGGCCTTGTGTCGTGGAGCTCGTCCTGTTCGGGTCAGACGAGGGGAGAGATTTGGAGTTTGAATGCCCTCAAGGTTACAGGCTTGATTCCCAGGTGGACTATTTGATCCCTTATGCAAAGTTCTTCACCTAACTGGCTTCTGTAAACATCCACCTGTATGAAAGGATGGTGTGCAAGAAATATGAGCTGTTTAAATATAAAATTATATGTAACCCATATAAGACATGATGCCTGAATATAAAAATGTTAGAAAATGACCGGAACATAGCAGACAGCTCAGGTGATCACAGAGGCCAATTCCATAGGCCCTCTCACAGTACGCCAGCGATGCAGACCAAATCCCAGCCAGTAATGCAGTGCTGTCATTCCCATCTTAAAAATTCATCGAGGTCATCTAAATAAATGTAAAATGGCGGAGAGGCCTCACATTCTGAGAGTGCCCTGCCAGATTCTATATGGCTAGGATTCAATAAACATTTGTCCCTACCACTGGCCCAGATTCAATCAACATCCGTCCATAAATTGTTGCCAATTGTTGCCTCGCCAGTGTGGACCTCAGCCATAGCCGGTAATGGCTCAGTTGGGATTTGAACTCCCATCTGTGGGACAAACATGTGCTTGTACCCTATCTGTCACCCAGTTTTATGAATATTCATTCTTAAACAATGAAAAGCAGTAATACAGGTGACTGCTGAAGTATGTTTGTGAAGAGAATACCAGTAAACAATCTCTTGCGTCAGATTTGTGAAGGCTTAGTAAGTCCCATTTTGGAGAGGCAGAGGAGACAGCTGCTCTTTTCCCTTCCAGGACCTGGAGGGTCCTGATCTGCAGCAGAGATGAACTGATATGACCTTCCTGAGCCGCCCCACTGTCTGCAGCGCTCCAGTCTTACACACTCCCTCCTTTTTACAGAGAAAAGCACTTTGCACAGGAAGAAAAAGCATGTTTACACAGCTATACTGGCATGTTGGAGTACTGTGCTTTCTGTATGTGACACACACAATCTCAGACATGTACAGACACACACACACACACACACACACACACACACATGAATGACCATGCTACTTATATGACTGTATATACACAGACATACACACACTCTCTGTAAACAAACACATACATACACACACATAAGCACACAGCACACACACACACGTACACACACAAAGAAAGGAATCCTTGGTAGGAAAGGTCAGTAGGACAATATCCAGAGAACAGAGAAATAATGACCTCATCGATGTCCATCCCATTGTTGCATTCATCATATTATGGCAGCCAAAGGTGCCATATAAACATTTTAAATAGGCTTTGGACTAAATTTAATCAAACTTGGGCTGGGACCCAATCAAATTAATTTAGTATCCTTTGGTTTTTCTCCTGCTGAAACTCAAAAATACTGAAGGTGTCTGTCAAGCTTTCCTTACAGTCATTTTCTACAATGGCAACACTTTGAGCAACATCATTTCAATGTGGAAAATGTGGCCAGTTGAAGAATTACATTACATTTCATGAAGGAGTGGGGGTGGGGGCTTGCCATATAAATAATGTGAGTGTGGATATCGCAGGAAGACAGTGAGAGCATCACAAGAAACTTTTACAGGACAAAGTGGCTGCTTCCTGCCGTTAGATGAGTTTTTTTTTTTTTTTGCCAGTTCCCTGAACGGTCGCGTGCTCTGTCCTGACAGGAACTCTGTTCCATTTCCATGACAAACGACGGGCTGTCAGAATCTGAACAAACCACCATGGGCCGCTTCTCAGGCAGCGATACCCTTTTGAACAACAAGCCTCTTTTTCTGGAGGTCTGATATCCAGTTAACATGTTCCAACCAGTGCTGGCAGAGAATTCTCTTAGTTTTCCAGTTATTTGTGTGATAATGCTACCGTTAGACTAGACTAAATTCAATAAAATATGCTTTGTCTTTTTAAGGACCTATGCAATTCTGTCTAGGCTGATTTTGTACAGATATATTATATTCTTAAATTGTAAAATTAAAAGAAAAAAATCACATTTCAAAATTCTTGTTAGTCTGAAACCTTAAAAATATAAGTCAATCACAGATATTTATGTTGTAATGTAATGTCTGATTTGATGGAATTGAATATGCTTATAAAGAAAATTGGTAAATTTGATTGAATACAGCCTGACCAAATTTTAATATTCCCAAAGCTGCAAGAAAAAAACAAACATTATAAACATGGCACGAAAATGCAAAAAAACATAATTTATGACATTATAAATGCAACAAATACAGTAATGCATTTAGTTTCCTTTGTTTCTTTGGTGAAATAGCAACAGTTGGGTAGGTGGGTTGAAATTACCCACAAGAACACTAGCAAGATATTTTGCAAGGCTTTTCACTAGTTTAAAACTATATTTCCCCAGGTGCTGGCAATGTGAGTACAGTACATAAGTCTGGGGGTGCCAAAACCGAGAACGTAATAAAACTGGATATTGTTCTGGGTGGTACGTGCAGCGAAACAGGATAAACGTTCAAACACTTTCAGAGAGTCTTCTGCACCTGTTTTCTCACCCTGTGGCTGAGTTTTTTTTTTTTTTTGTTTTGTTTGTTTTGTTTTTTTCTTGGTTTCTTTTTTCTGTTTTACCGTTGCTAAAGGTTTCTATTTATTCCACAGTATTCTTCCTCTTTGATGTGGATTACAGTTGATCCTGTAAGTGTGACCTGAACACTTACAGCTTGCCTGCAGAAAACAAACATTGTTTGCCCAATTGAACGGATTACACACAATAAGCTATAATTAGTCATTTATGTTTTAAATAGTAGCCTCAGGGAACATCAGAGCTTTAGCAAATATTCAGTCCATGCGCATAAATAGGGCCAATTCATTGCTATTGTTTTTAACTGAATTGGCACAACAACTGCAGCTAAGAAATATGTATTTTCTTTTAAACAGGTGAAAACATTTCACAATCCCTTAATGTGAGTGGGACTGACTTCATAGTACAAAAAACAGACATATTCAGCATATTCACAAATGTGAATAACTTTCATATCTGCTTAACTGGTACACCAAACAAATGAAAGTAGAACCACACTTACTCATTATTTACCTATCAGACTCCCTCTATATACTACAATAACAAAAATGCAGAAAATGTGCAGATGAAGTTACATAGCACTGTAGACCTTTATTTGCCTCAGCTCAATCCATTCCAACTTTTCCAAGTGTAGGGTTGTTTTTGTGTGTGCAAGAATGAGAGCAATGTGGAAAAAATATTCGATTTATAATTGTGTATTTTCCCTTCCTGCCATGGTCTTTGTGTTTCATTATCTGAGTGATTGATTTCAGTTTCTTTGGATGGTTCAGGATTTTTGAATTACACATGAACTATGCTTTCAATGTTCAGTGTTTCTCCCTTTGTAAATGATCCTGAATGCAGGTCTGCTGTGTGGCTTTCTCAGACACGTAAATGACTTGATCTGGATCATTTGGGTTAAAGCAGAAATACGCGCTCTTTAAAACAAAAAAAATTCATCATTACATTCTGAATGATGAGCAATTTGTTTCAGATTAAATACATAATGGCTCCATTCACATAACCCTCTCAAAAAAAAATAAATATAGAAAAGTCTGTTCCATGTTGAATAAAAATGAACTAGAAAAATTGACTGAGATTCAGGAATATGTAAATAAAGTTCTTTCAATTATTTTTAGACAAGGTTTTTTTAAAAATAAATAAATAAAAATAAAGGCAAAACTATACATGGAGTATTTTACTGCGTAATAATTCACAGCGTCACAAGGCACGTGTGAAATAACAGAGGATGGATGGGATGTTTGTGCAGGCAGTGCGCGGCATTGTAGCGCTGCAATGGATTGAGCAGATGTCAAATCGACAGTGACAAGAGCAGTAATGATATGTCCCAGTCGCTCACTCCACAGCTTAGACCCACGTCGTGTTCAGCGTAGCTGACATGTGGTGAGCTTAAAATGGCTGCTGTGGATCTCACTTGAAAGTGCTGCACACTGATGGCGGATGAAGTGAATTTTCCCACCTTACTGTAAACCACTATGATAATAGGCAGTGACAGTATAATTACATTATCCAATCATTATAATACAATTAATAATGAGGCAGTGATAGTAATTGTTGAAGTAACAATAGCTCTAATGATAATTTTAATATAATTTGTAGTGGTATTGACCATAGTATCATTAGTAGTGTTAGTATAGTAATAGCAATATTGATTTTATAGGTAGTAGTAGCAGTAGTCATGGTGATGCAGCATTAATTGTATAAATGATAAGTAATTTTTCAGTAGGGTGAATGTGCTGTAGGTTTCCACTCCATGTCAAGCCATGACACAATGTCTGTAGAGGGTGCAGACAGCATGGGAGAAGCACTGTGTGCTGTACAGTGGTTTCAGAGATCACCTTCACCACCTCACTCAGCTCAGAAATTCCGCTTCCTGGGATGCTAATCGAGGTGACCTGGAGAGTTACACCATTTGAGTATACTTCCAGTGCCTGTGGAAATGATCAGGTACATGCAGTCCCACTGGCAACAGAGTTATCAGGGTTCAGAAATGGCATTGGAAGGATTATGCCTCCTGAAATTGAGATATCAAATCCGCCATTTTGAGTCAAAAAGCTCTCGGGTAAAGGATTGCCAAGGAGTGTCTCACTGAGAAGATTGCAGAAAAAAAAGTCTGCAAGGCCACAAGATTAAAATAAGACTCCAATACAAGCTATGTTATCATGACAGAAAAAATATGAACAAAAGTACGGTGAGGAATTAGAAAATAAGATCATATAATGATAGTTTTGTTCAGTCTGATGAGGCTAATTTACCTGCAAACAATTGTTATTGGTGGTTTACATCTCATAATAAAATTAAATTAGTTATTTTACACCTTTTGAAAATTAGGTGTAAAACAGGACAAATACTTCAATGCACAGTTAAACGTAGTTCAAAACATTTATCCAAAGTAAAACAAAGCACATATCCTGCTGTTGGGTGGAGTTGTAATATATCGGCGTGAGACACTCAGGGTGAAATGATTTCACGGAGAGAAACCTGAGCAGGGTGTGCATGATCTGTTTTATTTTTATTGTTAAAGTCTTTGGAGCAGTTTTTATGGACCAACTGGGATAGCCTGGAAACATGCAATTACACTCAGTCAGCCCTGGGGAGACAGGACTGAATGCATGTTATTTAATTTTGAAGGTGTCGTTAGGTGGGTTGCGAGCTTGAGAGGTGACAATGCCCAAGATTTGACCTTTAGCAGAGTGTGGGTGGGATTTGGGGGGGAGGGGGTGGGGCGGGCAAGAAAAAGAGGACACATGGTAACCCTAACAAAACAGAGATAAAGTCTCAAGGATATGTAGCACTTGGTTTAACATTGCTTTCTTCCTCAAAATCTACATTAACCTGTGTGAGAAACTGCAGGTGTGAGTGTGTGAAATGAGTCCCATGCTTGAGGTTCTTACTCAATATGCAAGTTGGGAGACTTGCCTCACTATGCACAGTGCCATGTGTGAGTGTTTTTAATTGGGATACTTGCAGTGAAAAACGTAAGGCAAGTGACTCTTGAGCCACAAAGGTATTGTCAGCTTAGATGTAAACAGAGTCAAAACAGACTGTGCCTATCAGTCTGACGGTCACTTTCATACGTCTTTTCATACGCGTTAACTCTAAACCAAATTGAAAGGAAAGGACAAAATATTCAGAAAGAATGTTTGTTTGGAACTAAGATCACGGTCTGAAACCAGACGCCAGAGTCTTGACGCAATAGCGATTTGCGTTTTGCCACGTTTGTCCGCCTTTGATTGCTGTAGTTTAGGAAAGGAAGATGGCGGATGTAAAACAAGAAAGTTTTCAAACTGGAAAAGTTAACGATGGATTGATCATGAACGTTTACAAGTTTCGTTTGGTTAAAACGAACCATAACAAGTAACTCTTTCTATTTTATTTATTTTATGAGCTATTCTTTATTGCAATTCTATTTTCTCCTCTTCAATCTGACCAACTAAGTCAACATTACTTACCGATAGCTATGCTAGCGCTAGCTGACTTTACATTTTTGCGTAGGTTAACGATAATATGATAGCTAGCCTGCGTTGGAAGTAGCCAACAGTACTATGGAAATAGCAGGCTTGCAATCGTACATTGTTGTCGAGGTCAGCTATTATTTTTTGTAGGTTAGCCAAATTAATGCAATAGCATTATGGATTTGTACGCTTTTCAAGTATGCAGTAGAGTTAAATGCCGGCCTAGAGTTGGCTCTAACTTTCTAGCAATGATAGATCGGTAGTGAGATGGCTGGATAACTGGGATGTCTGTATCTTATCACTATGTGAGACAGGGAACCGTCGCTAGAATAACGTTATGCAGTGCGAGATAGGATAGTTAACTTTAACTGTTTGTTGTGATGGTGTAAATATGAATTTCAGTGTCTTGATAGTGATACCTATCCAGTGCTACTGACAATCAGATGGGTTTTTTCTGTGTTGATACTGATTTATGTATTTATGCTTGCTATTGCTTAATGTTTTTTTTTCTATCGCATTACTTCAGATATTGATTATAGCGATTAGCTAACAATGGTGTCAGATATCTGACACAGGAAACCGTATATACCGTCAGAAATAAGTGTTAATACCTGCGGTAATGGTAATGAATCTGCAGCTGTTTGAGTGATACGAGTACGGAAATGGAGACGCTGAAGAGGGAAAACCGGTTTCAGAAATCTTTACAGAACACCATTTTCAGCTGGCTACCTAGCTTTATAATTATATAATATATAATTAATGACAAGGTAGTCATTGGAGGGAAGAATTCTTAAAATGTGCATTCCAGCTCTACTCTTGCTTGTTGGTCGCTAATGAATTATGCAGGTTTGTAGTCTGAGTGTTAGATGCTTGCTTACATCAGTAGTTTAGCTTTAACTTTTTTTTCGTACATGTTAAAAATGACTGACTGGAGTTTCGCTGAGTTGTAGCCACAGCTAGTATTGTAGCTTAATGACAATCACTTGATTACCATGTGACAAATCACTCGTGGTTGTGTTTAGGCAAGATAGCATATAGTGTGGGTGCCTTGTATTGTCTGACAACTGTTAATCTTGTTAAGGTCACAGAACTGTTAATCTGCCTGATTGAGATGAAATGTATATATTTTACATTGGTCGTTTAGGGCAAATGACATGCTGTGTGGTGGTATATTTAAGCTTTTAGGAAGATCTAAAGGATGTTAAATAGATTGAATAAAGGGTGGTTATCAGAAGTTCTTGGATGTGTTTATAATCATACAATACATTTATTTCCTTTTCTGTTTTCTCAGTTGTGGAAGATGCCATCCGGTTCCTAACATCTGAGGAATGTTGGTCTGAATTCCTTCCATCTCTGGGCAACTAATTAAAGAACATTCGATTGCCTGATTGTGATGAGCTTGCGCTCCTCCTCGTTAATGTGCAGGTCGTTACGCTACTGTGTCAGTCACTGCCTCTACGCTACCATGACCAGAATGGAAGAGGTCAACAGGGAGGCCAACATGCTGTCCCCTGTGCGGTTCCTGGGCTGTTTCTCCAGCCTGACCCTCCTCGTGGCCGTCTGTTTGGGCCTGTATGTCCGCTGGGAGAAGACGTCTGAAGCAACCATCCTGGTCATTTTCATCCTGGGCCTGTTTGTCCTGGGAATCGCCAGCATTTTGTACTACTACTTCTCCATGGAAACAGCTAGTATGAGCCTCTTCCATCTGTGGTTTGGGTTCCTCCTTGGTCTGCTCTGTTTCCTCAACAGCCCCGCCTTGGTCAACGATGTCAAGGAGGAGACCACCAATTACCTGCTGTTAGCCAGCGCGGTTTTAAGAACTCTGTGGGCGGTTCTGGAGAGGATCCGTGGGTCCGTGCGGTACCGGCCGACCCTGTTGACCTCCGCAGAGTTCCTGGAGCTGGTGGGGTTCGCCATCGCGAGCACCATAATGCACCTCCGTGACGCGGTGAGCTTGATTGTCTTGGTGGTGGCCCTGGCAGCCCTGGTGGTGGACCTCCGGATGAAGTCCTTCCTGGCCATCCCCAATCTGGTCTGCTTCTTGTTGGTCACCTCGCTGGCCTTCTTCAAGTCCCTGGAAATCGCCACCAACCCGTTTGCCCTGGTCTGCTATCTGAGCAGGCTGATTTGCGACCCACTGCTGGACGTGTACTTCAGCGGGTTGACAGTGACCGAGCGCTGGCTTCCTTCCTCACGCGGGGTGCCGTCCTCCGCAAGCTCACGGTTCTCCCTCTGGGGCTGGTGGAGCTCACTTTCCTCGTCCTGGCCGCCATCAAGCTGGCCGACCTGGAGCTGTGGTACGTGGTCATCCCGGGCTTCTGTGTCTCCGCCGTGTTCTGGGTGGTCTGCCACACCATCCTGGTGGTCACGCTCTGGGGCTTCCACACCAAGCTCAACGACTGCCAGAAGGTGTACTGTGCCCAGCGCTCGGACGGCCGCAGCCTGGACCGGGTTATGGCCTCCAAGGGCATGCGCCATTTCTGCCTGATCTCAGAGCGCCTGGCCTTCTTCAGCCTGCTCTCTACCGCCATTTTGGCAGGCATTTCATGGCAGGTAAGCCGCAGTCCTCACAGTAAATAAACATGATTAAGCCCCCTCACACTCTGTGCATGAGGATGTAGTCCCAGAAGCCATTTTGTGCCAGGTAGACCTGAGTCCTCATGGTTGATAAAATCTTACTGAATTACCTCTTGAGTGCTTGCACGAGGATGCCACCCTGGATGCCATGTTTTTGCCGGGTAATTTGCATGTTAGTCCACGTTAGTAGATTAAATCAGATTAAATGAGCACACCTGCATACATTACATACATGGTACATATATTTTCACTCCTGCATTCACTTTCACACCAGGTTGGCCTGAGTTCTTCATGTAGGTGAAATCAGATGAAAGCCACAGCAGTTTGGATGAAATGACTGCAGTAACATAAAAAGTGGTTATTTGGATCTCTTCTGAAATTCACTCAGGTGCCTTAACAACTCCTCAGAGATTCAACTCCGTAATGGGCAGAGGTGTCATATTTTCAGTAATCTGTCAAAATCATTAATTCTTTTGTGATTTAATTAGCATCTTCTCTTGTCTGCATTTCTGTCCTGCACCCAACGTTTCAACCCACAGGCCAATTTATTATTTAATTGCCCTTGATTTCAGTGACTCATTTAATTAAAATTGATTGGAAAGTACCTGCGTCATGTTGGTGATTAACAGTGAACTGCTAAGCTTGATAACGAGATGCACCCGCTGGTGCATTTTCAGGACACTCATCTCCTGCAGTTCAGCTGCATGAGAGATGTCATTTCTTAAAAAATCCAATATTTACAGAACACCTTCAAAAAGCTCTATGGTAGTCTCAAGTCCAGGTCCTCATTCTCTGTTAAATCATGTGGATGGCTTCTACAAATTTTCTTGCCAAGGCCACCTGAAATCTGGTTGGTTCCTGTACAGTCACATTCCCTGAGATCTCAAACCACATTCCCTGAGAGGTAGCACATACGTGCTGAGCTGTGACTCAGTGTGACTGATTATTATCTTGACAAGTGAGGCTGAAGTTATGTATTTTATGGAGTTTGCAAGCCTAGCCATAGGACATTATTTTGAAACAAGATATTCAATGGGAATATGCTGGAAATTTTTTTTTTTTTTTCAACCTTCGTTACTATAAACGCTAACGGAAAACAGTTGAAAGCTCAGGACAACAAAGGGTAATTTCACAAGAATGTATAAATGGTTGTTTGAGAATACAACATAGTTTCAGAGAAGTTGGCTCACTTATTTTTGTGCTCGACCTGCAAGCCAGGCTGGCTGCTCCTGTCTGGCACTTTTGATACATGCACACACTTATTCCAATATGCTTGAATGAATTACCATTTCAGAGTGTGGCATTCATGACTGCAGAACTGCAGCAGTACTTCGGCATCCTTTAATTTTTGACATCACAAGATAAGACACAGCCTAATCTACAGCTGTGTAGTGGGCACTAGAAGGTATCCCAGTTCCCATGAACCTTCCCCATGACAAAATCATTTTTTATCATGTATTTGGACATCCTCTTCTGTCTTCAGCTGCTTAACTGCACTTTTGAGAGCCATATCTTTTTTTATAAGCCTCTGTTTCGTGCCGTTATGTTATTACCTGAACCTGTCTGGTGTTTGGTATGAGCCGAGGAAAGAATTTCCTCATTCGAGGACAGTAAAATAATCTATTTAAAAAAAAAAAGACTCGAGCACATTTCTGCGCTCATATTTCACCCTGTCAGCATCCCGTCTCCCACACTTCACACAGAAAAAGATGGGGCGCAGTAAACAATATGTCAAGGTCTGAGTTCAGCTTAGTATGGTACTGTAGGATATGCTCACAGTTCAGGCCTGTCAGAGGGAGGTCGGATGAGGACGCGGCAAGCTGTGGCCGAGAATACGCCAGCCCTGTCCTTTCTGTGAAAGAGTCAGGCCCAAAAGTTATTGCCCAATCCACTTCAGAGCAGAGCAGAGCAGTTATCATAATTGCCTTTCCGGTGTGCCGATTGGCTGAGCGGGAAGACAGGTGAGGTCACTGTTCTCCAGTAAAAGACAGTTGCTTCTGTGGAAAATGTCAGGTACGCAGCTTGCTTTCTGTTTTTCTAAAAAGAAAGTGATCAAAAAAACTTTTTTCCTTTTTATCATCATTATTGACGCAAGGTTGTTTAAAACAGCAAGCTGGAGTGTTGGAGTATAAACCATGCTGCAGTATAATTATCAAACTGTTACTGAAGTAGAACCAAAATTGAGCTGCCAATTTTACATTTTGGGCTTGGACAAGAATTCATATTAATTGTGACAGCTGTGTCATTTCAATATTTTTTACAGGGGTGGGGTATGGGAGGGCGTGGGAGGGAGGGGGTTTGGTGTATGGAGGGGGGCAGGTTCATCACAAGCCCTGAACTGTCTTCTGACACTTTCCACACAGAGTGTCTCTCTCCACACTTAGTGTTTGAGCAGTGTCTGTTCTGACCAGAACACCATGTCAGTGTTTTAAAACAAACATTGCACATTTGACAAAGACCTAATTACAGTAAACATGGCCTTGTGGATTTGAACATGGAAACCCTTAAACAGTGTTTTGAGTTTTTCTGATTAATCAGAAAACCCTGAGGTTTAGACTTTGAGTGTCTCTGAGGTCTGAAGTGTCTGTATTGATTGCTGAACGTTCTCTGCTGGCATCAGGTGTCGGAGAGCAGAAGTACTTTTGATGTGTGGGGCTTCTGACAGGCCCAAGTCCTCTGCCCTTGGCTGAGACACTGAGCGTCTGAAAAAAGGATCATTTCAGATTATTCAGTAAAAATCACATCTGTGTTTCGCCGTTTTTAACATTGTGTGTCTGCATCAACGCCAAAAGTGTAAGTGTCCCTGTTTTGTGAAAAGACTATTTGTCTCTTGTATTTTTAAAAAGGTGAAAGGCGACATGGTCATGTATTTGTATTCCCTGTTGCCTGGTAGCAGGGCCTGTTTGTGTCTCTGTCTGTCTGTCTGTCTGTCTGTCTGTCTGTCTGTCTGTCTGTCTGTGTGAGTGTGTGTGTGTGTCTGTCTGTCTGTCTGTCTGTCTGTTCTGTCTGTCTGTGTGTGTGTGTGTGTGTGTGTGTGTGTGTGTGTGTGTGTGTGTGTGTGTGTGTGTGTGGTCCCTGTAGCGGTGAGTATGTTTCTGTGTGTATTTTCCTGTAGCCAGTGGGACCTTCATGAGTATGTGTTTTGTGTAGCCTGTATCTCTGAGTGTTTCTGTGTGTGTTTGTGTTTCCTGTAGCCAAATAGCAGGAGCTTCATGAGTATGCTGCTGCTGGTGCTCCCTCTGGAGTCTCTGGCTCACGGGCTCTTCCACGAGCTGGGAAACTGCCTGGGAGGAACCTGCGTGGGGTATGCCCTGGTGATTCCCACAAGCCACTGCAGGTACAGAGCACAGTGCCATGTCTATGTACTGCTACTATTGTCTTTGCTAGAGCAAAATGCCTTTTCTATGTACTACTGCTGCAGAATAGAGTACCTTCTCTGTGCACTGCATCTATATTATTTTACACAACTCTGCTAATTCTGTACGTCCTGGTGCTGGTGTCTGTTGTGTCTGAGTGCAGCCCAACCTTTATGACATCATAGTTGATTATCTCACCTTCACAGCTGTCAGTTGTCAGATTGAGGACCACTGAATCTTATAATGGGCGGAGCTGCCATCAGCTGTTTGCCAATAAAAATAATTTGGACACCACAAGAAAAACACACCAATTGGCTCGAATGAATGGGTCACTGGCAGCATATGGTATTGCTACCCAGTTTCTGTTTCATGCTGTTGCTGATCTCACCCACAAACCACTTCACTTCACACCCCTGAATCGTCAAAGTTACGAAAACAGAACTCTATGTCATAGCTCTGTCTTTGTCGTTTTTCAGTATCAAGATTTCATGCATATAAAAATGACTATATGCACATGATACATGAACATAATGCTTGCATCACCAGTTGTTCACTGTCAGTGTTTCATGGCTGTGTGACAAACCAAGCAAATAATAGTTTATTTAGCTCTACATACAACTAATACTTTTTTGATATCATGTAATAATAAAGCCATTAAAGCTGTGAATTTAGTTGAAATTTGTGATGTATGGGACCAATTTCATTTTCAGTGTCACATTTTTCTGTTCTCGTCAGTTGAGAGTAATCTGCGTACATCTGTTTTTGTTCAGTCTTCCAAATAATTAAAATAAGGATAGACATGTCAGGAAAATAACAAATTTGAATTTATTTAAAATTGTCATAATTGGTGAAAGCAGACTCATTGAAACGTAGAGGAGTGGCGCTGGGGAGGTTGGCTGTGTAAAGCACAGAGCTCTTAGTGGGGAATATCAGTGTCAGTCAGCAGCAGACATCTTTAGGGACATTAATACAAGGAGTCTGTCTGTGATGTTTGGCGATCTTCCCCTCTCGCACGAATGGCATTTCGGATCCCAGACCTGTGGCGTATCCCGACAAGCGCGATATAGTCCAAACGCACACCGTGGGGTGGGGGAATCATACTGCTGAAAAGCGGTTCTGACGATGCGCCGCCCCTCCCTGATTGCTGGTCTACGGCAGCCAGCGCTCTGTATTCCAGCACAGCGGAGTCCCACTGAGGAGGGCCGCACATGCCGAGAATATAGCGCTTCATAATTTGGTATTTGATGGTCTCGGATCATGTTTTTTCAATGATGAGGTGCCTCAAGGGAGAGTGAGTGAGAACGAGAGAAGGGGGAGGGGGCGAGAGAGAGAGAGAGAGAGAGAGAGAGAGGATGAGAGGGAGCGGGGTGTGAGAGAGGAGGAGAGAGAGGCAGAGGGAAGAAAAAGAGAAGAGAGAGAGGGGTTTTCACCTGAATAGACAAGTAGGAGCCTTGGCAGTGAGAAATTGACAGTCTGCTGTAGGTCACCATGCTTTTGCTCTGTTATTTCACTGTTCAACAAGCATGCTGTCAAAATAAAGGTTCTTTTATGCCTGCCATTTCAATAATACTATCCCTGCAGGGAAAGTGGGCAAATTACTCATTTTTTCTCCCTCATTTCATTCGTTTGATAGTTTATAACCGGTAAAATTGTTTGTATTGCAGTATCTTGAATAAAAAAAAATATTTAAAAAATGAAAACTAGGGTCGTCATTGCTCTATTCAAGGCAAACAAGTAATTTATCTCTTCTGTGAAAAGAAACACTGCAATCAACAGAAGGTGAGCACTTAAATTCTTGGGCTTTCACTAGCCTTTGACAAGGTCCTGTGACTGACACACTACTCATGCCGCCTTCCATAAATGGCCGTTGTCTTGCGTCAAGTCGAGTGAAGGGTTTTCTTAATGAGAGAATAGAGTTTACCTCACCTTAATACCCCTACAGAATAAGAAATGGAGAAGTAGATCCCTGTATTTGTATGAGGATGATTAGTTCTGGCATACACTTGGGCTCAGACCTTTCTCTGTAAACAAACTTTTAATTTTTTGTATTATCTGGAACTTGTCTTGATCTGAATGGATCTTCATCGGGTCACTTTAAGACAACACCCACACTGCTCTGATTGGTTAACAACATTATACTTGGCACACATGGTCTGAATGATAGTTTACCTACTTTTTCATTAAATCCCTGCTCACTGACCTCGGCTGTTTAAACCCTATGATAGCTACGTTTACTGCACTTTGTATTCACATAACTGAAATCAATGTATAATTCTCATGTACAACAATTGATTGCAGAAAGAGTTGTCCTGGGTGTCACCATGTTTTTTAAAAAAAAAAAAAAAAATATAATATATAATTTGTCAAAGTTCAGTACAGCAGTGGCAGCAGAGATTAATGGGTGGTGCTGGGTGAGGGATGACTCAGGCAATGGCGGTTCCAAAGCTCCGATAGCATTACGGAGAAAAGCGCCCGTGTGGGCCGCCCTGACATCTGGCCGGAGGAGTGGGTGTACCCCGGCAGTGTTACTGGGTCTGAGGGCACTCCCTGGCTAAGGCCCAGATTAGTGTTGGGCCTGTGCAGTGTAATGGATAGGGAAATGGGTTTGGAGCTCAGAGGTTGCAGGTTCAGGTCCCAGGCAGGGCACTTCCATTGTGCGTTTAGTGTGGATTTCTGTTTCGCTATGTAAATGAGTTTAATCTGTTTGGATTGCTGTGGATTGAAGCATCTTGTAAATGCCTGATTGTAGCATTATGTGGCAGTGGGTTGTTAGCCCTGTTTGCCAAGTTTATGCTTCTCCACTGTGTTTCAACAGTTGTGTTTGCTGTCTTGTTCATAGACCTGCTTTCATTGAATTGACAAGTGTGGTTAAATAATGTAGCTGCATCCTGAAAGGTTAGTGGATTTATGGCCCTGAGTTGCACTGCTTTGACAAGTGCACCTCAAAGGGGGCGTGAAAGTCTGGCACAAGAGGCTACATTTGCTGGTGTCTGTTTTCATATTGCTAATATTTGTTCAGCTGCACAGCTATTTGCCTCCTTTAGCGTTAGCCAGCTTTACTACAACGGATGGGAGTGGTTGCGCTACATCTTAGCATGATGTTTTAGCGCATATAAAGCATTATAGGTGAAAGTTAAAATATGGTAGCTAATGCTTAAAACCAGGTTACCAGTCCATCTCTAGCTATGCGCTAACGGTCTTCCTTTGGTCCGCCTCTGGTCCGCAGCGCTGATGGCCAGCCCGCGCTTCTCCCGCCAGACCTGGTGCAGGAGCTGAACCTGCGCTCCACGGGCATGCTCAACAGCATCCAGCGCTTCTTCTCACACCACATGATCGAGCCGTACAGCTGCGACTACTCCACCGCCGGCATGCCCCTGGACAGCCTGCAGGCCAAGCTCAAGGGCTTTCTGGAGCTCCGCACAGCCGACGGGCCCCGCCACGACACCTACCTGGTGTACTACAGTGGCCACTCCTTCCGCACTGGGGACCTGGCTCTGGCAGGTAAGGCCACACCCTCTCCAGGTGGTTGACACACTTGCACCACAGGAGAGAATGTACCTTTTACCTCACTCGCCTGTGACTGGGACCGTAACTCTGAATGAGATTGTTGAGACACTGTCCTGGGTGTTTGGAATTGAAGTCATTTTTCTGACAGTGCAGTAGGTAAACCCACCGGGTTGGGGGAGGGGTAATTAACCTTCAGTTCCTGGACCTTTTCCAGGCTCCTCCATGCTGACACAGGCCGAGCCAGTGTAAATAAGACATTATTTACTGGGAGCCTGTAATTATGCTACGCATTCATTTTGTTCCTGTGGTTCTCCCGCTGTAGTGCATATGTCCGCTACAAAACCATGAAATCTCACAGTTTTACTGATAATTTAACCATTACACTGCTATACTGCTCTGTCGAATACAACACAGTTCAGCTGGTTTGTTGTTGGAATGTCTTGGCATATGACAGTGTATCAAAATTCAGTATATTGTGATATGAAAAAGTCAAATTATACACCATAGAGCTGATAAACGTATCGTGATACAAAATATAAAAAAATAGTAATGTTCAGTCATACTCAACGGAATATACAATGGGATATAGGTGGAAAATAAATGGAATGTAAGTGCCATATCCAGGGAAAAACAGGAGCCAAATAGTGAATTTGCATAATTTGTCTAATGTATGTCTGTATGTCATGTATGTCCATGCATAATGGAGGAAGCTCATGTTTCCTGCGTGCCGAGAATGAGATGACTCTGCAGCGTTTAAGGCTCTCTGCATTCCCAGCAAGGCCTTCTCCTGATTCCCACCCTCAGTGAATGACAGCATTGATATTCCGCTAATGATCCTTAGCGCTCCGGAGCGATAAAGCAGCGCTTTATGTTTCTACAAACTAATATCCACCGTGCGCTGCATCACAGAGCCTCTCTCTCAATACACTCTTCATGTACGGTTTTTAATCTTTCTTTGATTTCCGTTTGAAAGCAAATACTCGGTCTTCACCGCCTCCACTCCCCTTTCTCTCAAGCTTCCTGTTCGTTTCACTTCACCATTACCTTCCTCATCATTTTTTTTTTTTTTTTCGTGTTCAAGTTTCTTTTACGGTTTTTTTTTCTTTATGTTTCTTGGAAACTCCAGGGCGCTTGTTGAAGACGGAGAGCTTGCTTTATTGTCGCACTTGGACTTGCGCGAAATAAATCCGAGCTCTTTTCAGCTCCCGGTTTGGTATCCACTGTCCGGGGATGTTCCCATATATCTCATCTTGGCTGGATCTGGGAGTCGCAGTTTATCTCGCGGCCCATATTGCCGCCAAAGAGCATTAATCCCGGTGAAGGATGCGGCGTGTCATATTGCGTGTCACAGTGTTTGATCAGAGAAGCCGACGCTTGGAGAAACAGCCCTACCTGTTGCGGTGGTGATGGGAGGGGAGGGAGAGTGGAGGGCAGAAAAGGTGGTATTTCTCTCTGGCAGTCACGGCACTGAGCAGTGATGATGTTTCTGCTGTTGTGTTTGCCCCCCCAGAATGATTACCCAGAATGCTTGGTGCCGGTCCCTGACCAATCACAGTCAGTGGCTGGGGGACCGGACCCCTGTGCCATTAGCCACAGCTCTCTCACAGAGCTATTGATAATATAGGGTTCATCAAAAATGGTTGAAACCATGGGTTTCTTCTGATCAGTGTCTTGTATTGATTGCACCTTTGTGTGAAGGCTGTGCATTGCTACACTATATTCGCACTTATTGAATATCTCTTTGTTTTCTAACTGATATGGTATGCATTAAATGTTTACTGTTTAGAATTTTTGTTTTTGCAAAGTTTGTGGGCTAAATATTTTAATGTTTGGGGGTGTGAGGAGGGGGGGGCCGGCACAGGGGCACACATTTGATGGTGCCTTCTGAAGTTGGAGGTGGTGGAAGTTCAGCAGGTTCTTGCATATTGCATGAGGGAAGCCTGCAGGGATACTTAGAGCCGGCTCAAGTGATCAAGGTCTGCAGGTTCCCCAGACCTGGAGCTTACGTTCTCACTTTAATCCGTTACGCCGTTGTGTAGCTCCCCCGGTCCATAGGTCACAAACACACAGGTCAGGTAATGACCCAAAATGTGCTTGTGCCAGTCCACCAGTTCAAGGACATGAACGAAAAAGCAAACAAAACACTCCTGTGAAATCTACAAAACAAAAACTCAACATTTTCTTCAACTCCAAGAGCGTAAGTTATAAAAAATATATGCTCCAAATAGGTTTGAGCTAACTTTGAGCCATGTCAAAGACGAACTATGAGAAAAGTCATGAATTAATCCTTGTACAGTCAGTAAAATGTGAAGAGATTTCAGCATTAATACATTCACTTTCATTCCAATTCAAACTACGATTCTGGAATTCCTTACAGTATTCTCTGTTCCATGAAGAGTGCAAGTGAAGGGTGGAATGGCTATTTGCTTGGTATTGGAATTCTAACTGAGTCCCACCCTAGTTTGGAAAATGAAAGAGCTTTGTGGGGGGTAAAACACAAGTTGACACATGACAAACAAACCAGCCAATGGGAGCACCCCAAGTAGCCTCGACAGTGATACTGTCACAGTACAAACAAAACGGAACAAACAATGCAACATCCAAACGTTGCATTGATCCACATCTGGATCACATTTCTGCCTCTAAGAAAGATATAACTACATCACTGTAGTTTATACTGTAGTTTTCAATCCAACTTCTGCTCTTAATGATTTAATGAATCCAGTTGTTTATGCAATCTGACTCTTTCGTACATTTTTCTGAATTTTCTCAGAAATGACAGCTGGAAGCTATTCTAGTCTCCCGGTATGAAGCAATTAGGTGTCGTCTCTTCGATGATTAACCCGGTGTTGGTGTGTATGGCTGATTAGCAAGTTGAATCGGGGTAATTACACACACACCGACTCTCTAGGAGCTGAGTGTTACCCCCTCCCCACAATTGGAGTGCTGGTGCCTTACAGCTTTTGTGTAAATGAATCACAGATGTGAAGCCCAAACTCCCATCTGTATTTGGTCATCATACATGTTTGCTCTCATTAAACCTTTGCTCTCATTAAACCTTTATTTAAAACAAATATACCTGAGGTTGGTGTTTGCTCCTGGTAATGGGGACCCTAATGTCATTATATGTGTACTGGCAATGTTTCATAGCTCTGCGACTAATACAGAATACCTTGTAACTAACAGTTGTCTAATGTAATTCATTGTTAATGATAAAAAGTTGTTTTTTTCCTCATATTCCTGAAAAAGTGTCACTTTCAGAATGTGAGGTGTTTTTTAAGGAAACCAGTGATGAGTGTTGGTGGGCGGAGACTGGGAGACTCATGGGTGGGGTTTCTGTGTGTTCCTGGTAGGCGGTGACACGCTGCGATTGGACGAGGTGCTGGATTGGTGGAGGGAGAAGAATGGTGGCTTCTGCTCGCGTCTCATCCTGGTGCTCGACACGGAGAACTCAATGCCGTGGGTGAAGGCTGTGAGGGGCGTGGATGAGCTGTTTGTGGCGGTGCAGGGGGCGGAGCTAAATCGGTCTCTGGCCGACTCCGAGGCCCCTCCCCCGCAGCTCGGCGACTTCACCTCAGAGTGGGTGGAGTTCAACTGCAACCCCGACAGCGACGTCCAGTGGTCGGAGAAAGGCCGCTCCATCCGGGCGGCCTATGGCATTTCCAAGCGCTGGAGCGACTACACCCTCCACCTGCCCACAGGAAGTGATGTCACCAAGCACTGGAAGACGTACTTCCCCAAGGTGACCTACCCCCTGGTCTACCTGGCGAACTGGTGCGGAGGGCTGAACCTCTTCTGGGTGTGTGGCGTCTTTCTCCGCTGTTTCAGAAGATTCAAACTCACCTGGTTTCCCCCGACCATCCTGGATACGGGCCAAGGGTTCAAGCTGGTCAAATCATAAAGTGGCACTATTAAGATTTTTTTTTTTATTTTACATATACCTGATGTTGTACTTTATATTTTATAAATGTAATATAATTTTTTTTCCCACATTACGAGGGTGTTACTGAATTATGTTTGTCCTCAGTCCTGTCACATTGGCGGTGTATACATGTTTCATTGTTTTGGCTTTTGAAAGGTATTGTTCACAGCGTAATTGGCAGCTAACGGGCTGATCTGGAGAAGAACTTGCCAGGCTATGATGGTTTACTGAGTTGAGCTTGCTCTGTTACCTGTATGGTAGCAGAAATACAAATATAAATAAGAACTCAACTAAAAGAAATATGAAACTGGGAAACTGGAGGAGGATTTCTTAATGGTTGTCTTAATGTGATGGTTTGAACACCTTTGGCATAATAATGATTTTGAAGTGGTTGTGAAGCGGGATCCCCTTTCCTGGTTTTGTGGAAATGTGGATATTTGCTGCCTTTTCATGTAATTGCTAATAACCTTATACCCCTTTGAGGCCTCAGAAGAGACTAAAAAGATTAAGCAGCATAAGTAGGTTTGGCTTTGAGTGTGGTACTGCATTAACTTGTACTTAGACTGAGTTTTCAGCCTCTGTTTTCCCACAGGTCAGTACTGTGGTTTTTGTACCATTATTTACTACATTATAAATGAAGAGGCCTTGAATATAAATGTAGAATGAGGATCTCCTTGCTGTCACCTACACAAAAAACTACTCTCAGTTATTTATGCATATGCACAGGTGAATAAAGTTTTGATTCTCAAGGGCATTTTAAATCGGCTTGATCGTGCAAACTTGGGGCTCTTTTTCCGCAGTCCAAACTCATGGGACAGTGATAAGAAAAACCCTGTTATATTGGATAATCATTTATTATCATTAATTGGTTCATCATTGAATTTAAAAACCCAGATTTGAGTGGTATTTACTTAGGCACCACATTTCTGGAGCGCAAAGTGCTCTACAGAAGTAAAACAAAATAAAATGGCAGCACAAAATAAAACAGCAAAACGCCATGCATAATTTATGGAAATCCATGTTAAGGTGTTCAGCCTGAAATGTATCCATCACAGGAATATATCTGTTGCATTCTGCTTGAGTGAAATTCCTGTCACATCTTTGTTAAATAAATGTACTCTATTTTGACTGTCCTACCATGAGTTTGGAGCATTGAAACAGAGCTCCTGTTTACAGAAGGCCAAACCAAGATCAAGGAAATGACATCACGTATGCCACAGCGGAGTGGAAGTGATGTCACAATATAGACCATGCTGCAAAATGCAGCCACTTTCCAGTCTTTGCTTTACTTCACTACCGAGAAATGAGACACCAACTAAACAATGTTGTTTGTACTCTGCAGTTGTAAGTCTATCAGAGTTGGTTAATCTTGTTTGCCTTTGTCATTTGACATGTGTCCCTGCCATAATTAGCATTGTCCACTGGCTGCCTGTTCTTGGGTGGTTCCCCTTTTAGTGCCTTTGCACCTCCTAGTGGTGAAAAGGAGGTAGTGCTGTTACATTGCGGGAGTAAATGTGAATGAGAGTCTCTAATGCAGGTATCTCAGACTCCAGTCCTGCATGGCCACAGTGTCTGCATGCCTTTTCTTGTTTATGTACTATATAGAGTAACCACAAAAATGAAAGATTGTCGTTTTTGGCTGGAGTGGCCACACACTTCATTTCCAATGTCAAAAATGGCCACTGAGATGAACTCTTAATTACACTGCGGCCCTCAAAACTGGAGTTTGAGACCCCTTTTATACTGTCTTCAGGGCCGTTTTTCTTGTGCCACAAACATGTCTGGTTGGAAGCACCGTTTGCTATGTGCATCACAGCTTGCACTAGGCAGACACCAGTCACAGGGGGATGTCCATTTTGAGTGGCTGGCCTATCACTGATTGGCCCTAAGCATATTAAGTGTTCTGATTGGTCTGTTACAGTGCAGTCAGACTCCAGTCCTGGAGTGTCTGCCGTGTCTTGGGGATTGCCCTGTGCCACTGAATTATGTGACTGTTAATGCGACAGTGCTTAAATGAACTCACTGAGCAGTGAAAGAGGTCACACATCTTTTTCCCCAAGGTCTGATTCAGCAGATGATTGAAAGGAAAACCCCCAAAAAACCTGCAGAGACTGCAGCCCTCCAGGACGCCCCCTCCAGGAGTGCGACACCCCCATTCTGAGACTAACTATAGCTTTGTGGGTGTTGTAGTCCCGAACAGGGGTTCCCAAGCCTAAATCCCAAGTGAAAAAAGTACTCAAGAAAATAACATAAATTGATTTATATATTCATATAGTTGAGAAACATTTCAACAAAAATCTGAATGATGAAAATGTTTGGGAACCCCTTGCCCTGTGTTCATGAAGAACCTCTGAGTGAGAGTACTGATCTAGGATCAGTTTAGCCTTTTAACATTAAATGGATATGAGCTAGGATATATTCAAGGCAACCTGATCCTAGATCAGTGGTCTGAGACTTCATGCTTACAAGCCTTGCTCTGGAGTGGTCACTGATGAGTGATCACTCACCCACAGCACAGCGTGACCAGACACGAGTTGTTAAATGGGGACTCTGAATTTGCTGTTAAGCACTGTGAGTCTTTAAATAATTTAATGCAGAACAGCCAAAGCATATTTTATTGACATGTACATGTATGTAAATCCTATGCATCTTTCCAAGAGCTTTTGATGTACTCGCTTCTCTGTGCTGATGCCTTAATGTCATTTATTCTTCTTTCTGTACCAAATGACTTCACATAATACAGGAACCTGCTAAAACACCTCAACTCTGACTCGATAAGGGGCTGAACAGTCTCCTGGGGTTTGGTTTTTCCCCACCCTGTATTCCACAAAATAGTTCAGACCCAGGAAACCCACATGAGGTGAATTAACAGCATAATCGACCGCTTCTGTTGATTGGTAATTTAAATGCTGAGTAACTACAAAAAAGCAACACGTTCTGTGGCTGTCCAGGACTAGGGCTGAGGAGCTCTGATACAGCAGCCTGCATAATGGAAGTGTTTCTGTGTGTGGAGTGGACCCGACTGAGCACAGACATGTGACTGAAGAAGTCTTGAGTCATCAATGGCAAAGGAGCTAACGTGCTAACGTGGCTGGAGCTCTGGCTTTCAGTGTATCATACCTCTGTTGTTGTGAATCCCTGACTCTTCCAGTAAGTGACTGTGGATGCAGAAAGACAACGGTACTGCTCAATAAAGCCATTCTTTCCCTGTGTTTCCCGTTCCCTGTGAGAGTCGCTGCGAACAGGTCCCTGGTGGTAATTACTTGGCTTATTAAATCGTTGGGAAAGCCACGCCACCTTACCACTGGTTGTGGGAAGTTTAACATTTTAGACTGGTGGATTTGGCAGCAGAGGTAGGCCATCTGTCTTTCTGTCCGTGAGCCACATCAAGCGTTCCCCAACATGGTAGGCCCACAGGGTGCTCACTCGAAAGTTACTCCTTTCACTGTCAAGTTTCTTTGTGGTTCTTGACCTCTACTGAGTCCTGTGTCACTTCCTTCCTCTCAGTTCACTGATCTGAAGTGACCATGGATTGACATGGTTAGGTTTCTGCCATTTTACTTTCCACCCATGCACTATAGATGAGGTGAAGGAAAGTAGGGGGCTCATTTGAGTTTTCAGACACACACCCCTGTTAAGTGACTACTGACAGAATAAGGTTGATGTCTGACACTTTCACCTGTCCATTCTCGATGGCTCAGGTGAAGAAGTGTTTTTTTTTTTGGGGGTGGGAGGGGGAAATCGCCAGAGAAGCCTGCGTTCAGGGTAGAGTGGAGGGTCTCACTCCGAATGTAAAGCAGTGAATAAACAGCAGGCGAACAATGAGCTCCTGTCTCCGGGTAATGGCCACAAACCATTATCTCTCAAACATCGTTAACGAGGGGAAGAGGAACCCAGAGGTGCCACCAGGCTGCCATCTGTATTGACATAATTAATGGAGTCTGATTTACATACAATGCAAATACCCAGCTACTCTGTCCAAATGTTGGCAATGGTAAATATTAGCTTGAGGGGGAGAGGTTGTTGCCGTAACGATGCAGTAAGAGTCAGACGCGTAACACGTTGAATGAGGAACAGACTGCTTGAGGCGTCGTATGAAAAACTAAAACAAAAATCATTTTACAAATGTGAATTAAGGTTTTTTTTTAGCAATGTCCCAGCGAGGTTTCACAAGACTGCAAAAGAGCTACCGCTTGCCTTCAGTTGACTCACTGGATCGAATCATTCCTTGCGTTCCCTCTGTGCTATGCGACTTGTGTGCAGGCACAATTTGGCAACTTAATTTTCATGAGTTCCATGCTGAACTCACCAAGCTGTGTTAGTGAAGATGAAGGTGAATACTTTCATTTAATTGTGAGCCAAAGTTTAAGGTCAAGTCTTGATTGAATCCCAGGTCAAGACTTTTTGATGTCTTTGGATAAGTAAGCAGTAACAGTTCAGTTTAGCTCCACCCATTATTGGACTCATTGAAACCACATCCTCCAATTCAGACATCTTATATCTCATCTGTGGAGTGGTTCATGACACTTCCCAGCCTCCATCACCATTTTACCACCAATACAGAGGACCAGATTTCAGAAGTAGGCCCATTCCATTGCAGGAACTTTATCCATGGATTTGTGAGGGTGAGGCCTAGCGTGAGTGTCCTCCACAAGCCGTGATGTTAGCCAACCACTTCATCTACAGCGGCATATCATACGCACTGTACGACCATACGAGCAACAAGACAGTCGCTAATGAGGGCGATGCCTGGGACACTGCCAAGGATCAGCTTTGCCACATGGATGGGATTTTATTTATCCTAAAAATATACATAAAATTCTCCATATATAACTGACTCCCATCAATTTTTACTGTGATATGCTTCTTCAAATTTTTCAAACCTCTAGTCTGTATGTGGTAGAAAATCCCCGGTCTGACAACACTGCCAAATTATATGAGATGAATCCCTGCCCAGATAGCTTCAAACATGGCTAACCTGAAGAACTATGGGAGATGGAGGGCTTAGAGCTCCTCAGGTATCAATGTGTTTAATGAACAGGACAAGAACAAACTGACGTTAGGCAGTCTTGGATACCCTCCTCAGAGTACAGCGATATGTACCTGCCAAGTGTGCGTCAACCAGCTGGACTCAAAGCCATAGTTGGCAGCGACTCTGACTGAATGTTGTCCGGTAGGGGGGCTGAACTGAGCCCATGTGCCTTCAATCTGACAACTTGACTTCAGTGCTTCAAATTGCACGTTATTTTCACTGTTATTCTGAAAGTTAGATTTACCTACATTGCGAGGTGTGGCTATTAGATAAAGAGACTGTGCTTCTCTAAGTCTGCTCACATCTTCAGTTTGCTGTTCAATTTCACCAAATATTTCAAATTGGTGTGTTACTCGATTTTTGAACTCACCATTTTTACGACACATGAGAAAATCACGTCTACGATTTAAATAAGCCCAGTGTCTTTATTTAATAGCCACACCTCGTCTATTGTGGAAAAGTTGCAAACGGCAGGGTTTACTTGAGTTAGATAGGTTAAATACTTTTACCTGACTGACAACAAACCCCACAAGCAAGAATATCAACTTTTAGGCTTTATTTTTAGCCTGGAGACTAAAAATGGTAGCATCTTTTTGTTTTTATGTGTTACTATAAAAACCACAGCCACCCTGCAGAGTTCCAAATGCCACACTGGCATAAAAAGGTTTTGTTGAATTTTATGTTCTTACAGTTCTAATTCATAGTCAAGAAATATGGTTTATTAATATAAATTTGTTATTTGTGATTTACACTTTCAAAAGCAAAGCACAAGTTTCAAATAATACTAATCAGAAAATACAAAAGATGACTGCAATAATTACAAAGCAATCCATCAAAAAAATTGTCACAAAAAGCTTTTATTTTTTTATTAAAAACAAACTTTTAACTTTGAATTACAGAATGTGATTATGTACAATATTGGAGCAGACATTACTGGCAGATGTAGGTAGCCAGGTGGTTTCTGATACAGCTGCAGTGCAAGTCTTTGTGTTGTTATGAGATTAGCGAGAATGCCAATCATTATCTTAACTATGAACCAGCTGAACTACTCTCTCTGTTCTAGCACCCAACTAATCTACATCACATCCTGTTTTAAAACGATGTCGTACAATTACCCATTTTCAGAGAAAGTCTGATTCTTTTGTCTGTGAAAGTACATTTTCTTGAGATCAAAAAACTTACATGTACACGTTCTTCCACACATTATAGAAGAGACGAAACTTTCCTGCTTGTCATTACTGAGAAAATAAAGGGTTGTTACTTCTCCTACCAGTTCCATGAACTCCTGCATCACCACTCTCTGCTCCCACTTCAGGAAGTAGGAAGTAAATGTGGCGAGAGTTAATATTTTAACATACACCGATGACAGGGTCTTCAGCCCTGGTCTTGGGGTACCACGGTGTTAAAATATGTTAAAATTCCATAATATTGTGCTGAAAATTAATGTAGCACTACACAGGTTTGATCCATAATTAACATTTGCTTTGTCTTTGAACTCTTCATTTTTCATGATTGGTTTGGTTTCAATGACCAGGTGTGCTCATTTTTAGCATCTAGTACTTTCAGTTGTCAGTTATTAATTCAAAATGTAACCTCTTTCAAAAGGAATTATTTGCCCGAGCACATCACAGAAAAAAGGCAAGCATTAGTTTTCAGGCAATTGGTCTGAATGATTAAACTTTAAAACGAACAATGCATATTAATTAATAGTAACATGAATGTCTGTTCCTGAAGAGTGTCATCAAGAGATTTAATTGTCATTAATTACAAATCAAAAGCATGTAACAATAACCAGCCTACACAGGGTTACTGCTGGATCAAAGTTTGGAGCTCCTGGCACCTCCTATTCTATTACATGTAGTATTGATTCACTCGCAGGTCAGCGAACCAGTGCGGTACCAGCCACATGTGTGTCATAATCTTCTGGGAGCTGTGCTGCACATAAACGTCCGTACTTAATTCATGCCATCGAGAGCTACGCCCACACACAGCAAAGAGAGACAAAAGGGCACTCTCTCTCTCTCTCTGAGATGCGGAGAGAACATCTCCTGGCTGCAAAAATGAAACTGCGCTGGCAGTATTTTGGGACAATATAACGCATTACGTAAAACGACTGCAGAGGAGCTGGAGACTAGCGCGCACGTTTCACTATTCCCCTTCACGGAGTCGCTCGCCGCTAATAAGGTCAGCCCAAACCGCGGCTGGAGCACAAATAATTTGTAAGAATATTAAATTACTTTCTGGAATCATCTGCTAAAACTGGATTAGGTCTTGCGACTGCCTCTCTCGAATCCACATGAAAGCGCAGAGCCAAAGAACGGTACTCAACAGCGTGGCCTTTGTGCTGGGTAAAGAATCTGTGCTTACTTGCTACAGCAGTTTAAGTTTTGATCTGCATTTAAAAAAGAATTCAGGCTTATCAGAAAATGGACCAAACTCCTAGAGACAACGTGTGTAAATGCAGGGTTTAGTTGAATACTCTACAGCGGTCTGTCTGATTTTATGTTGTAAGGCAAGGCCACTGCATATAGCTGCATTGTCAGAATAAAGATAGGCAACAAAGAGGAATACATTGTATTTATTTATACAAAAAATGTATTTCTCTCATAGCATTTTGCTATTGTGATTTTAAGACAATTTTTTTTTTTATTGTATTTTATTTTATGTCAATAATGGATGAAACTAACCTCACCCAAAACTAAGTGCATTTCTGTGTTATTCTCTGTTTAAAAAGGACAAGAAACATAACTTCCAACTTTTTGTATTCTCAAATTTATATTTAAGTTTTAGACCAAACAGAATGCATTACTCACTCCATTATTCATCCCATCTTATTTCAAAATGCCATTCAGCACAGTTCAACACAAGTTCAGTAAAAAGGTAAACTCAATCTACGAGAGTAAATAGCATCATGTTTTCTTGTACAAACTGCTTCAGTCAAATCAGATGTCAAAAAGAAATGCATAAAATAGCTTTCAACTATTTAGTGGCCAACTGACAAAGGAGCACGTACTTTCCTGCTGAACAGGAAATGTTGAAAATTATTCTCTACTGAAACTACAGAATTACCATCCGTAATTAGCACTCCTGCTCAAAGCACATGACCTTAAATCACCATCTGAAAGAAGACAGGAAAGTATGTAGGTACTTTTGCAAGTACTTTTTCATGGAATCATTGAGCCCCTTGTTTGAAGCAGGTAGAGATTGGTATTGGCCAGGAAGACTAAAGAGGTTTAAATAGAAACAAACTCTTCGCCAGACAAAAGCTTTCCCCCATTGACATCTTGGCAAAAATGCATTTTTCTAATACAGTGGCAGCGTGATTCAATGTTTGGTGCCAAGATACTGAGTGACAGTCAGGTGACACACAGAACTTTCTTTTCAAAGGTTGGATTCAGCTCAAGCTGTTGGACACGTTCAGAAACATCTCTCTCTCTCTCTCTCACACACACGCACACACACGCTTTTTGGTTCATTATTAAGGAAATTTGAACTTTTTCACAAGCCTTCCGTTGAATTGCATTATCTACGCTTGGGGGTTTTTCAGCTTTAAAAAAATATTCCAAAATCTCTGTTGTAATACGAAGAATAAATCTGCGAATTGGTTGCCGAAGTTTTGTGCTGATATTTGTATAACCTTATCCAACTCAGTAGTGTGATTGCAATTGTGAATTGTTTGTGAAGCTGCCACGCCATTAAAAAGGACCTTTACCGTATCTGAGCTTCGCCCTCATGCATGACTAAGGCAATTTCTTTTCACCTCTTGATTTTGAAGTAATGCAAAATGAAGACCCATCTCCTCAGACCTGTTTGTGAGACTGTTCTTGTAAATATTAAGACAGAATATATTATGATGTGAAGTATTTGATATTCTTTTTTCATGGGCTTGTGTTATTTTCCTTGTTGCATGTCCTTAAGTCTCTCTTGATTTTGGAATACATTAAACAGCAAGTTTTATATTTGAAATAAAGTTGTGGTCCTATGGGCAGACAGCCATTTTGTGCCATAATGCTCAACACACATCCGCTTGAGTTAGAGGTAAATTCTAAACAGGGTATACTGGGGAAGGTGGCTGGAAGAAGCACACACACCAGGGACACCCCCCACCCTTCACAATGAGCACCACTGGGTGTTCAGTGACTGCAGTGAATCAAACCTGTCTTCTGAAAGATGCCATCTCCAACACTGCACTGGGACATTGGGAATTTGTTTGGGAAAGCCAGCCATGACCAGCCAATCAATGCAACTTACAGCAGCGAGTCAGTTTCCCAGGAGGTCTCCCACTCCGGTTCAAACCAAGCCTTACCTACTTAGCTTCATCTATTCAGCAGGTGCATGGTGCATGGTGCATTGTGGGATAGCTGCTGGCTCTACAGTATTGTACTAGGATCAGTCTATTTTTTCAGATGATGCATACAGTTGTTACGTTTTAGCCCCAACAAAATAGAACCAAACACAAGCTTGAATATCTATCTATATTATGTATCCATATGTGTCATTGGTATTGAAGCCTTCATATTGAAATGTTTTCAGAAAAAAACATAAAAATGTGTTTTTCTTATATCACATTACATTAGACACATTTTAGTTACATAGTGTTTTGAATTAACCCTTTGTTAATCACTGAGCCACAAAACGTTGATAATATCCAACTGAGCTTTTTACAGTTTTAAACTCCACAAAAAAAAAATAAAGATCCAATGTATTTTTAATGACTACAGCATAATCTGTGAATGTACCTCCCAAAGAGAAATGGCCTGTCCTCATTAGTGGAGCGCATTAGTCGGTTGTTTGACTGTGATGTCACCGCCGCCCCCAGGAGACCCCTGAGGGGGCTCGTTAGACTGCAAGCTCACAGCTGGCCAGAGATGTAGGACACACGATGGGGTTGGGGGGGGGGGATGGGGTGCAGTCCCACCTGATGTGTCACGCTCTGATCAAAAACACATACCTCAACATGTCATCCTCCCATCCGCCAGGACCAAACCCATTAGAAGGAGCGTTACCCCCACTTTTCCTCCAGCTTTACTACTTTTCACTTCTTTTTTTTTTTCTCGCTGTTGGGCAATTTCCGTGTAATGAAATGGAATCGCCTAATTTAGAAAAGGAGAGCTGCAGCTGTGACTGCATGAAATGTGCAAGCATATGTGTGTGTGTGGGCGTGCGCGCGTGTCTGTGTGTGAGTGTGAGTGAGTGAGAGAGAGAGTGAGAGGAGAACATATCTCCCGTGAGAGAGTTTCATCTTCGATTTTCCGTCACACACATCCAGTCACACACAGTTCCCCTCATTGCAGGCTGGAGAGGGGTCTGAGTGGTCAGTGTCAGTTTGCAACAAAACCTTTGGGTCACAAAATAAAACCGACAGGAAGGGGTTTCACAAGCAGCGAGGAGCGGCTGTGGCAATTAGGGTGTGTTCATAGATATACTGTACTGTACTGCAGCTGAGGGTTTCCACCCGATTTGATCCCTGGAGCTGGGCTTACACAGAACATAATAATTAAAGTCTGACTTATCCAGAAACTATGTATCACATTTGATGATGCTTTTGCACCCATCCGATAACTGACATTGAAAAGGTGAGTATTTGGTCTTGAGTGGTCAAGCTGTATGGCACCCAAACAAAAGGTTCTGAAGCTTGACGGGGGACACATTTGGCTGTACCTCTATAAGTGGTGCTTAAGCAAATAAAAAATATCGAAAGAAAAGAGAGAAAAAACGAAATGACAGTCATGTCGTAGCCCCTAGCGCTGAGTACATTTAGAGAGCTTTCCGTAAGCACAGAGGAGTGCAGATGGCTAATTAATTGAAGAAATTCTCATTAACAAACACACAGAGGAATTTTTTTGAGAGGAAAACCAAATTAGCAAATTCAAGCACCCTCCTTTCTAAACCCACCCCCCAAAAAAAAAAAAAAAAACTCCCATTACAAAATATAAATCTGCTCATGGCTTGCATCTGTGCATATAACTGTGGAAGAGAAGGTGAGACATCAACCATTTGTAATTTTATTGGCACAATTTCAAGAAATCTGCTCCCATTTTGATCATGTAGGGCATATGAATGATCATACAGTGTGTGTCTGACATTCTATTTTTATTCATGGCTTCCCTTTAAACTCATGGGATTATTCAAGGATATTCAGCCATGTGCTTTTTCTTTTACACATGTATTTATTTGGTTATTTACTTACTTTGCCATTTCAGAGAATGCAATAAATAATGGGGGTTGCATTATCAGCCTCATTGTCGCTCACTTAGTGGGGCTAGTAGCACATGTTAAGTGCTGTTCAATTAGCAAAGGAGTATTTAAGCAATTAACAGGTTCTGTGCACTAGATAAGGCTGTTAACGGTGGTGCATTGAGATCCAACAAACTGAAATTGATTATGAAAGCATATAGAGCTCCATTGTAACTTTCTATGCAGTATCAACAACCTACAGATCAAAGCAGCCAGCATGGTAGCATCAATATGCATGTAACATGCCCCATGACATGAATAAGGCATGTAGCAATCAAAATAAATAAATAAAAACATGCAGAAAAGCAAGAAACTATGCATTGTGCTTTGTTTTGCACTAACCGGATATTTTTAAGCATCCTCAAAGTGATTTTTGAGGAGCACATCTTCAGAGATGCGACTGATTTCCATACAAAGTGGAATACGCTTTCATTCATGACCCAACTATTCTCCGCGATGCTTCCGTGTCCCTCCTCAGCACCCTGTTGCTAAGCAGCCAGTTCAGGTAGAGCTATTTTAATGGCAGCCATTGGCTCACATTTCATTACATCCACATGCATATGTTTATGTATGAGGAATTCCTTGCTTGAATAAGCAACATTAGTTTTTTTTTTTTTTTTTGGCACATATTAAAATGGAGTTAATTAAATACAGCTAGGGTGCACTCATGTATACATGCTCATGAATTCTAAGCATACTTTGCCAACCATGTTTTAGAATGTATTTATTTGTGTTATTTGCTCAGGTTTTATTTAATCATGTATGAAATTCCAACCGTGATTAAAATCTAGTGGTTATATTACATAGGACATGTGAAATGGAGCGACAGCAGTTTACAGCTGGGGTCAGGGATGGTTGACCCTTGAGTAAATTGGCACCCCGTGTGGAGATTGATGAGGCTCATATAAGATATTCATTTATTACAATATTATAAATCAATTTATTACAATAGGAGCTGAGAACACTGAGAACTTACCCAATATGATGACTAATTTATGCAGCCGTTGTCCTTTAACTCAGCGTGTATGTGTCCAGGGGTACAGGGGTAGATAAAATAATTGAAACACCAAACCATACTGGTATTTTCCAACCAACCAGGAGGGTCACCCTTTTCCCCTATTGGCGTATTTACAAACTCACACTTTAAATTGAACCTGTGCAAATCAGAATATTGCATCCAGGAAAATGGGCAATGCAGAGTTCAGTAACAGTTAATGGTGAGCTTGGCAGCTGTATTACTTGTGAAGATGGCTACATATCCAGCTAACAAGCATGCAAAGGGTACCAAGATAATTGAAAAACCAATAAAATACACAAATATTTAGTAGTAAGAGGTTTGGCCACAATTTTCCTTTAAGATAAAGTAAATCCTCTTGCAATAGAATACTGCTGAATACTGAATACTGCAATACAAGTTTTTAACTGTTTCTTATCTGTGGGATATTGAATAGTTCTTCAAGAGTGAAAGTCTCCGATTCTTTGAGGGATGGAGGTGGTGGAAGTACAGTATACTTCATCCTCCTCCTTCTGTAACTTTCAAAGAAGGTTTCAGTGACGTCTACGTATGGAGAATGGCAGTGCCATGGAAGGTGTTTGACTTCAATCCAGGTGTTCATAAGGCCACTCTTGATTTCATTTAGCAATGTGTTCAGAGGCCTTACGATTTCTAAATCTATAATCACACATCATGTTTTTATGAATACAAATAAGACACCCTCTTCCTTCCTTCCTTGAAGAACGTGAAATAAAGTTGGAAAAATGGCAAATGAATATCCCGTTTTTGTCCTCAGAGTTTACACCAAGGCATAACCATTTAGGGGAGGGATGTTTCCCCTTTTAAGTGAAGTGCCTTTCTGTGGATATTGGGTGGTGATAAATAAGTGAAAAATAAAACTTAATGCAGGAAAAATCACAATCCAGCAGGGTCCTCTCAGAGTTTTATGTGTTTCTATTTATACCCTGTTAGATGGAAGTGGTGTCCTGTGATGCACTGTGGTTTTTAAACCATCGTATGAAAAGTGTGGTGAAAACAAAGTCATTATCAGGTGCTGAAGGAGAAATTGGTTTTGCAATCTTGTCACTTCCACCTGACATCAAAGAGCGGTGGAGTTCCCGGCCCATGATCCCTCAGCAGTCAAAGTATGGGGAGGAGAAGACAAGAGAAATGGAAGACGAGATATTCCGTACACAGAGAAAGATTGTGTATTCTCAGTTTTTATTTACTAGTAAAGGACATTTCCTCCTTGCTGAGTGATTGAGCTGGTAAGATGAAGGCCATGCTTTATTACTCAGGGGCCTTTTGTGTGGCTCTTGTCCTACTGTGTGGAGCCATCTGTTGATTCAGCTCTGACAAGAATGGAGATTTCAAAGTAAATAGAAAACATGCTGTGCGTCTCCTTCATAAATAATAAAATCCATTACGTTATTTCCTTCCCTCTTGTAAAAGAGTTACCTGGCTTTATAAAAAAAAAAGCCTTGGCAAGAATAGAGATTTCAAAGTAAAAATGAAACATGGAGCACCTCTTGTTCATGAATAATAAAATCCATTATGCTGTCTTCTCCTCTCTTGTATAGGAGTTAACCAGCTTTATCAAAATAAGTAAATACTGTATACAAATACATACATAAATAATTTTGAGTGTATGCTCAAAGATATGGCCAATCTGTATTTGATTAATAAATTGTTTCTTTCTTTAATATATAATCATGTTTTTTTTCCACAAAAACATAGGAGTCAGATTTATGGATGTCCCTGTTTTTAAGACTTAGTGAAACTGCCTGAAGCAAAGAAAAAGACACTGAGCTTTCTCATACGATGTTTAATCAGACCTGAGGACAGGCTGGGAGGATCTTGGGCCATTTCTTCATGCTCAACCTTTTCGAGATCCTTGATGTCCATAGGGTTATGATTCTAATCAAACCGCTGGTTTTCACTCAGTCATTAGTCTGAGCTGAAATGACCACTGCAAGATGTTGACCATGTTTTCAATCCAACATTTCATGATTTTTAGATGCGTTTGTGGTCCTCGTCAAGCTAGAAGACCATCAGAGGCAGCTGGAGTTTTGGCAGAAATTCTCTGATACTTACAAGAGTTCATGGTGCCATTGGCTTTAACAAAGGCCCCAGGGCCGGTGGAAACAATAAAATGATAATATTTGCCATACATCTCAGCATTGAACATTTATGCATTTATTTATTATTTGTCTGCTTATTTTATTTTTTGTGACTTATTTATTTATTTATTGGTTCATTGTCCATCAGGGATACCAGTCATTTACCAGGAGTTGACTGAAATACTAATATGCTTACACATGTCTGTTATGTGAGTGTACAGTTGTCAAACAGTAAAAGCATTCTCAGTTTGTTCTCGTTTTTGTTTTGCTGCCACAGGAAGTCCTGTGGTGGGTCCCAGAGACACCTCGCACAGGTCTGCCGGGCTCTGAAAAGCACACAGTCATTTACTAATGGAACAAAAAACACGAGCGCCCCGCTGAGCAGAACGACCTGTAAAAGTGTGAATATCATAGGCTTCTCCTGTTCTATTAGAGCGTGCGGTTTAATTGCGCTGCGCAGAGAGAACGGCCTATAAATCATGGAATATTGTATTGCTGTTTCGCATCATGGTAATGAGTGGCTTTTGTAACCGACAGAAATTTTCCGGAGCCTTCTCTCTCTCTCTCTCTCTCTCTCCCCGGAGGAGAATTCCTGGACGGTTAACTGTGAGCGTTAACGGAGACGTTTGCCGGGGACAGGGCTGAAGCGAGCCGGCTCAAATGCATGCCTGCCTGCCTCTCTCTCTCTCAATATCTCCATCTCCCACACAGCTCGCGCTGCCTACACGCCAAGAATAGACGCAGAATAAACATTAGCTAAGGGGGGGGTGCTGATGTGATGGTGGTGGTGGTGGGGGGGGGTTGGTTTACTTGTCACATAATCCATTCCTCACGTCTCAGTGTTCACAGAGTGGAAGAAGAGGTTTGAGGACATATTTCAGGAAGATTCAACTCCCCGAATGAAGCTGCCCACAGAGGCACTCTTAAATCTCTCTCTCCCCCCTTTGAATAAATAAAAAACACGTATCCTGTGTGGATGTGAAATATCCGACCTGGTTTTGACATGGCGTGAGGGAGTTCAAAGTGAATTGTCTCACACGAGCCTCTTTGCACATCACGTAAGGACAGAAGGGAACAACGGTGATGTGACATCAGGCCCATGAAGATAGTCTGCTCACCGGGGTTTGTCTGAGTTTTGACTGAGGGGTGGATCGAGAGCTGTTTTGTATGTCTGTGTGTGTAACTTTGTGTCTGTTTTTGTTTGTGTGTGCATGAGCATGTTTGTGTGTGAGCATATGTGTGTGTGCATGCATGTATACATGTGTGTGTATTTATGTGTGTGTGTGTGTGAGCATATATGTGTGTGCATCTATGCGTGTGTGTGTGTGTGTGTTTATGTATATGTGGTGTGTGCGTGTGTGTGTGTGTGTGCATGTATGTGTGTGTGTGTGTGTGTGTGTGTGTGTGTGTGTGTGTGTGTGTGTGTGTGTGTGTGTGTGTGTGTGTGTGTGTGTGTGTGTGTGTGTGTGTGTGTGTGTTTGTTCACTCTTCATTGTCAGAGCAGGCTGAAGTGCATTAGCATTACTGATACGTGCTGCATTACTGAGAATTAAGAGGCTGGCAGACTTCAGGTCTCAGCAGTCCAATTAAAACAAGCCTTCCCAGAGCAATAAAAGGATTTAATCCAAAGGACTGCTTATTGGACAGCAGCATTCAGGTGGGTTCAGCTGCTTCCTTTAAGATTGACATATCCTTGGACAGACGCCTCCACCATATACTTCATCTGAAAGTAGATGTTCATTTTATTTCTCTCATTCTGAACGGCTTTGAACCAGAAGGTTGTCTGTATCTGGACGTTCTTAGCTTTATTCTGTGTAATTAAGCTGCAGAGACGTGGCACGGGAGCAGAAGAGTCTCCGCGTCCTCTCAAAAGAAGTGTTCCTAATAATCTGTGAACATGTTTAAACTTAATATACCAGGGAATAAAAGCTTGAGTGAGGAGAAAGCGATGATTTTTTCTTTCTGTGTGGATAAATCAGAGAGCGCCATGATTTCAAGCCACATTGTGAATGTGAAAAAGTCGTACCACAGACGAGGGTGAGACCGTAATCACTGCTGAAAAGCTCCCGTTCCTCCACCGTAGATGATCATGTATTCCCGGCAGCGGCGCGGACGCTGTTTGCATGCGCACATTAGTTATCCTTTCACCTCCGCACGAGTCTAAAAGATGGGCTTTAGCAGAGACTCTGAGCATCCGCTAAGAGCGCCGTCAAGTTTAGATGATATTAGAACAGAGGGTCACTGAACACCTGATCTGCCATTTTAATGAATCAATTTACGCCCTTAAAACCACAGCACCCTCCCCCTTAATAGAGATTTCACAGCAGATGATATAGAGCCGGTCGGACCGACTGCATTGTTGGTTATTCAACCTTGCTAAACGCCCAGAACCCGATAGATCAATGCAATAAATCAAGAGCTGAAAACAATTTCATTTCCACGACCTTTGACCCCAATCAACGCTCGTTGCCCCCTTACTGAACACGGAGTTGTTGTTTTTTTTCATATAGCTTTATTTATTTTTTAATTTTTCAAAGAGTGTTATGAGAGGGGAGGGAGAAGTTAATGAATAGTTTCATACTGGGGTTTCTGAATTTTCTCATTTGAAAAAGTCACAAGGTCACTGCATCCAAGATTTCACATGATTGTGAGCTGCAACTAGTTTCATTCCTTTTGCTTTTTTCAGTTGTGAATAATATGTGTGTGGTACTTAACTTCAATTATTATTTTGAAATATAATCATTTGAAAATATAAAATATTTGTGTTGTGTTAAGTCGGCAAAATTCAAAGTGCCAGGACTAATTGCACAAATTAGTAAGGGAATACACACTGATTAGAGAATTTTTATTCAGCCCTTAATAACATGGTAATCAAGAAAATATGACGGTAAAGTCAATTATGTACATTCCTGCTCGGCAAGGCGTTTTGAAGAAATTACTTATTAGAGGTATTTTACTGAAAATAAATGAAGATAAACCTTCAGATCATCCAGTCCTTTGAAGATATAAGCATTCTTGTGGTTACAGAGACAACTGGCTGGGACCCAATCAAATGAATCTGAGGGAATATGCAATGCAATCAAAACTGACTTTACTTTGTAATGAAAATAACACATTCCAAAGGACATGTTTGCTTGTCTCCAATAATATAGAGAATGCTCACAGAAACTTACATTGTAAAGTCTGTTTTGATTGAAGTTGGTTTTGATTGAAGTGCATTTCATTGTCTCCCAGGCCCTTGAGTCAGATGAAAAATTTACCAAATGACCTTTACTTTTGTTCCAAGCACCTCCGCCCCTTTCAATCCCTTCATTTCAGTTATACCCTCAGTATGTCCTGCACACAATCTCCAACCAATTTCACAACATGATTAAATCTGGCCTTCTGTAATAGACCTGGTGTTGCCAGATTGGTTTAAGTAACCTGACTACTCTCCTTCACACACCACATATCGTACTCACAATGAATTCCGTACAACTTGGCAACCCAGACTGCATGGAATGGAACTTTCTCTCAATCTCTTGACTGGGTTCTGTCTTCTGTGCTCTGATGGTAAACAAGAACTAGCCAGCAGCAATGGGTGAGGCTGAAACAGCTAAGGGCAGAGAGTATGCAAGATGTTCTTGTAAATATTTCTCTGCTTGAAAATCCCCCCTTGTTTTCCTGAAGATCTCTGATTTTCACTCCCCAGCAGCACAGAATGTCTGTAGCTCCAACACATTAAAAAAATGACCCAAATTCACACCCTGAGAAATTAGCAGAGTGTCATTCAACACCACGCCAAGGTCAACTCCCAATGTTTTCTCTGATGGAAAATGAGCCATTGGGGTTGCCGTAGGTTCACAGGGAGACATGCTAACACATCACAATGTGGTGATATTGTAGAGAGGGAAAAAAAAGCAAGAAAGGCAATCAATAGGTTTCGGTATGCCTGAGAATGAAATTCAATTATATTATGCAAGCTGGTACATTTACAAGTTCAGGGGAAGAGAGGCTATTGATTGAGGAGAGGTATCCACAGAACGCCTTGGCACGGGTTTCCTCATACACACACAGAGCCACGAGCAGCAAACCCTGAGACAGGCCATTCTGCAAGCCTAGCATTTGCTGTTGTCCCTTTATGAGCAAGATATACAAAAAGTATGATATACGGAGACCATAAAAGGATAATTTATCTAAGACTAAATGGTTAAACTCACTAAAAGACTGAACAGATAATTCAGTTCCATTGCCTTTATTGGCCCTGCAGGGATGTGTTTGCATTGCCAAAGCATATGCTAATGCAACAAACAATGATGAAAAAAAAAAACTGAAGTAAACAAAAACACAGGCCTGCGTTGTAAACGACAGGGGGAACATTCTGCACCAAACAGACTTTTTCATGAAATTGGATGAAGGAATATTAATAGTCTTTATTTGGTTCTGCGGTACTCAGTGTTCACAGAGTTTGTAGCAAATTTGTCAGGATCAGATTAATGATTTGGCGTTATTGGAATTACAAAGATACTCTCATGTTGCCAGTACATATGCTATTGTAACAAATGATGATAAATAAGCAGCGGTCAATTTAATTACAATTAAGATCCACATAATAAAAGGAAAGAATATTCTTTTTTTGTTTCTCCCCATCCCTTGGGTTAAGCATGATATAAGCGATTGGAACACTGTGCTGCCAAACTCATATTTCCCACTTACTCTCCTGAGGAATGGTGCCTTCTTCAGCTCTTTGATTGTGCAGTGTTCTTGCCTCTCTGTGCTTTTTCAAATTGACTCATTAAGTGAAGCTCTTCTTTGAAACTTGTGCAAAATGTTCACAACCTGTCCTGTCAGGGCAGCGGGTCTGTCTGTCTCTCCCAGTCTCAGCGGCCGAGCTGTGCTCATGGTGTCTTACTCTGTTTTTGCTTGGAGGATATTCTCATAAAACTCTGCATGCTGGGTTTCTGGCATTTGTTCCATTTTGAAAAAAAAATATATTTTAAAAATTGCTCTATGAATGGACCCCACAATTAGTTAACATGTGATGCAACTGTGTGCATGATGGTTCAAGACAATTCAATTTGTGTATTTTCATTCATGGCACAAAATGTGCTCTTTCTCTTTCAGTTTCCTGTTGATCATATTTGTAAAACTAAAAATGTATCTGTGTTGCTCTTAGAGCATAGTAATCCTACTTCATGTGAATCTGTTTCTGTTTCCTGAGGGCTGGATCTTGTTTTGAATATCTTGATTTTGGTATTAAACAGATTTTCTCTCAGGGTCCAGAGTGCTTCTCTATCAGAGCCAGATTCTACTGCAGTCCTGCAGAACCAGGTCATCTGCACCGAGAACAGAATTTAATTTCTTCATCATCATGGGCGATCCGCGCGCTCCAGACTGTTCCAGCCTCATGGCTGATTCGTTATAGATGTTAATTGGGCAAAATGTTGAACAGAGCAGGACACGGAATTGTCTCTGTTCCCATCCCTTGGTGAAAAACATCACATCTCATGCTTTAAGTTGTCATCAGTCCCTCTAGCTTCTACAGTTTGAAGGACTTTGTCCAGCAATTCATGTTCAGTTATTGTATTGCCTGTTTAGGTCCTGTTTATCTTTAATTCTTTGTTCAAGTTTACTATTTCAACGCCTTATATTTTCATAAACATTCTCAAAAGACTCTTCCATATGCCACCGCTTCAGATGGATAATTCTTCTTTTTATTTTGGTTTACTAATGAATAATAATGAATGTTTTGGGGTTTTACATGAACTAATTAAAAGA
>CM040763.1:6694640-6824640 GCA_022829145.1 Albula goreensis
TGAGTTTGGATTTTGAGTTCAAAATTTCGCTCATGGAAAATATGAAATGAATAGACGGAGTAAGAGAGAGAGGCTGTTCGAGAAGACGGTGAATATGACAGCTATGATGCATAACTTTGCTTTTGAAGTTATTTTTTTTTAAAGGCAAATGCAGTATGATAGGATGCTAATTGGAGGATACTAATCAGCTGTGCTTTTCTCAGTCGAGGAGTCTTACTTCAGCCGCCCTTTCACAGGTAAGCATGTGTTAATTATCTTCCAAACTGCAGACTCAATGCCCCGCTCGTCCTCAGAAACAGTTCAAAATGCCTTCATTACCGGATCCAGGTGTGCTTTCACATCACTCGCTACAAACAACACCCTCACAGCCAATAGCACCACTGATGAAGGCTTGGAGCTTTTTCTTTATTAGTTTTTTTGCAGACGTTCAGATCTGGATCAAAAAAAATATTTTAACTAGATTAACCCTTTAAATCCTTGCCAAAATGAAAATTTTAGCTAATTTTGATCATATTACTAAATTGTTCATATTGGTTAATAGGTTAATAATATAATTTGTTGAAAACTCTCTGCAGCAGTGCTTTCAGATTTTACCAGCTTCCAAAGTAGTTCAGTTATGTCTGTGACTCAGGTCTAGGCTTATTACACAGATTTTTCACTATTTTAGCTATACATCACAAACAAACTGTAATTTTAAAATGTGGTCGCATAGTGATCCAATGGTCCAAGTCAGAAGAATCCAACAAATGATTGAAGCTACAATGTACATTCTTGCATATTCTGTATAATGGGGTTTTTATGCAGTTATCCTCTTCATAAAATTAGTCACATTTTTGCATCACTTTTTCAACTAGCACCATGAACTACTACATTACCACTTCCATTGTAAAACCAGGAAGCCAGATTGGCTGGAGTTGACATTTAATATGGGCCAGAAATTAAGGTTTTTCTTCATTATGAGCAGCACACCTGATTATCATTGGTTGTACCCAGTCACATGATTTGGTGGAACCCAGTCCAGACAAATCAAACACATCCATGATCTGACAGCATGTCTTTCAGGGTGTAGTTTATCACTGGCTGGTTAGGATGTGGCAGATTTGGGCCACTTAATTGGTCAGACTGTCTGCCAGTTACACAACTGATGCACGCCCATCCTTATATTACAGACATATTTCTAAGAAAAAGATTGGGTTGGCTGAGTTGCTGGTAAAAAAGGATGCAGACACAAGAGAGGTAAGTAGTGTTGAGTTTTATTTTCCCTTTAAAGTTAAAAAAAAAAAAAGACAGCCGGAGCTGCAGAAAAGTTTTTAATGACTGAATTCACTGACCTACTGTGCTCTTCACATTTTACAAATTGGACCTGAAATACAGTCTTGGAAAAAAAATCCCCTGAGGATATAAACATGTTTTTCAGAAAATCTTTTTATCTGTTGTAGGCTAATCTATATTTTCAAACATACAGAAGTAGAACTGAAAAAAAAAAACACACACGCACACATGCAAGCAGAGACATACTCAGGCACATATGCACACATAGATTCATATAAGTTCACATGCATGCATACACACACATACATAGAGGCATGGACCAGCACACTCACGCACACACACTCACACACACATGCACGCACACACACACTCACACATACACATGCACACAGACACGCACACACACTCACGCACTGTATCAGTGAAGTCGGGGCCTTTATGGTCCAGCACACTGTAATTAGCTGGGCTCTCCCAGCCCCCCACCCCAACCACACCGCTGAATCAGGGCCCCAATATGGGAGGAGGGAGGGGGAGGGAGTGCAGCGATAGGGCCACACGCCAAGAGCTCAACATTACAGGGTCACGATCCACAATTGCTTTTCAAGCAGTGGTCATAAAAAGGTCTGACCCCATCGAAAGAAGAACTTACACCATCATGTGCATTGCGTAGAACAGAACGTTTTTCAGAAATAATGGAGAGCTCCTGGACAGTACACCAAAGCACAAGAAAACCCACAGCTCATTTATTTATTTATTTGTTTTTTTGTATTTGTTTGTTCCAGATTCCCTTTCCCAGGCTGTTTTAAACACCCTGTGTTGTAAATACACTCACACATTTACAGTTTAGGGTCTTTACTTAGGAGTACAGCCCTAGTATTCAAGGTGATGGCTATGGGGTCATAGGCTCATCTCTCTGACCCACAGGTGCGCAACTCCGGTCCTGGGCCAAAGTCCAGGCCTAGTGTTCATTCTGACCAATTATTCTGTCCTTGTCGTCTAAGACGCTGGACCAGCCAATGCTGATTCACTCCCATTTTATCAGCCGTCAGTAACATGTTTTTTATTGAGGATACATGTGCAGGCTGTGGCTATAGCTCATGGCAAGACTTTATCAAACATGACAGATCAGATGTCTATAAACAGAGAATAAAAGGAGTTAACATGAAAACCTGAAATGGATCGGTCTTGTAAATCTCTGCCCTAACCTCTACACTGCACGCCTGTTCAGTGTAACACTATTATTTTTATTGTATTATTATTGCATGGATTTTCTCAAAATTTTTGTTTATCAGGGGCTAAGTTGCTTAGGATATGCACTTGAATATCAGGTATGCCATCAGCCTAGTCACAAAAATGAGTCAGGCTCACAGTTTTGAGTCTGACCGGCAAGTGAGGTGAAACTATAAATCATAAAATTTTAGAATGATGCCTCACAGGATGAATCAGTAGATTGAATTGAATCAGTGATTTGAGTCATCTGTTGAGATGTGTACATGAAAGGAATTCAGCAATGACTCTACCATTATTATTATTATTATTTTTATATTATATATTATTATTTTTTTTTGATACAACACACATTACTCTGAAATGAAGATCTTTTTCAAATAAAGCCTTCTTAAAGTGAGTTGGAACGCTTCCTAACCACGAGGAATTTGAATTGTGTGACAGCTGTATAATGCAGACACATGACTACAGTGAATTTTCAAATACCAAACTGCCCTTTCTGTTGCTGTGCGTAGCATTTTTTTATATTACGTGATAAAGATGTCACGTAGCAGAAAGGACAAAGAAATACTGTGGTGAACCTCTGCCATCTGGTGGTTACATATGAAACTGCAGGTTGATGTCGTTACATGTTCTTTATGGGCCTTTCTCTCCATTTTTCTTAGAGCAGTTCGGCATAGCCAACTGTTGCCAAACTGTATTGAGCTTTTGACAGAGGCCCATTCCCATGAACCAGGGACTATTTTCCACATTTAGTTTAGACCACTCACTGCAACAGGAGAGCAGGCACTGATCAGAGCTACTGTGAGCTGTCAGTCACCATTTTAAATGATGCTTTGAACTGGTGGTAGTTCCCCGGGATGACTATAATGGCAGAAGACACGGCTTAACTGACACACTGCTATTCTACTGAACAAGATACCACAACCGCCAGTCAAATTAACCCATGGATCTGTCTCATTTAATAAAGGGAAATTCAACTTAAGAGGCATGCTAATCGCTAATAGACTGATGTTCAAAAACATTAATTAAATGACTTGAGACTTGGGTGTAGCTGATACCATAATATAAAAAATTAAAATGAACTATAAGCTGCATGTTTAATGTTCCAAATATGTCTGTCATTACTTTCACTTACCCAACAGGTCTGAAATGGGAATATTTTCTGATACGGTGTCCTATATGCAATCTGTAAATAATACATGACTTAAATTTGAATATGATATTTTTCAGGTGATGGTGAATATTGACAGAATATCAAATGCACTTTTTAAATAGTAGCCTATATTATTACTTGTACAAAAAATTTCAAGATGTCCCTAAATATTAAGAGTTTACCCATGATGAAAACGAATGCAATAGTTGTTGGAGAAGGACATTAACGAAGTGTCGGTTTAGCAGAATTAAAAGGCTTTTACAGCTGCGTGCAGGCCCCGTAACGTCAGTCAACCTCATAATCTCCTGAATGAGCAGAGACAGGTTTATAGGAGGAAATACTAGATACACCGAGGCCTGAAGGAGAAACAGGGCAATTATCTCAACTGGTTTACATTGTGCTTAGCTGCAGACAGGGACAAGGGCACCGTGTATTTACCATAGAAAGACTATAGGCAGCTCTCTTAACTCAGAGAAGCAATTTTGAGCTTTAAAATGTGTCATTATTCAAAGCCTTGTTCTTAGTCTCTGGCCTCGTGAGGTGATGGAATCGCAGACATTATTATGGAAATTGATTCCTATTAAGTGAATTCACTGCATACGTGGTTGTCTGTAAAACGGCAAAGCGGCCACCTCCGAGGCAATCGAACTACGGCGTTCCTGCACCCTTTCGTTTTCGCTTTTCCACCTGCGCCGTGACCTGCAGAGAAAATCTGGTTTTTGTTCACCTGTGGAGTGGATCAAAGTGTGATTTTATTTAATTTCACCTGTGGAGTGGACTGTGGTGTCATCTTATTTCAGTTCACCTGCGGAGAGGACCACAGTGTGATCCTATTTTGGTGGACAAGGTTTCAGCACACCTGAGGGGTAGAGAGTGCCCTGTGGCTTTGGTTCACCTGTAGACCAGACCATATAATCAGGTTTCAGTTCACCTGTCCACTGAACTCAGAGTTACTTAAGGTGAGGGTGAGGTGTTGTCATTCTGCTCACCTGGCATTTTATGAAATATTATGCAAATTATTACAGCTGAGGTGTCTGGAGCTTCAAGTCACCTATGCAGCTGTAAATTTCACACAAATTCCGTGACAGGTAAGAGAAAATGTAAAGCTCAAAAATGTGGTGAGAAACACATTCCAATACTGCCGGGAGGATGAAGACGGTGAAGACTATGGAAAGGAGACCGAAGAGAGCATAATGCTTGACCCCGGTTCTTTCATCACAGTCCTGGATGTCCCATTTCACAAACTGCACAATGAAGGACGGGATTTCTGAGAAACCAGGTCAGAGCACAATGGAACACAATTACCGCTACTCTGCCAATCACAACTTCGTTTATTCTTTTTATGAATGGAGGTTACAGAGGCTGAGCTTGTATAACTTGTTTCATTGAAGTTTCAAGTTCTGTTAAATTCTATTTGCTTAGCAGACAATGGATTATATTCAATCAACCTCTGCCCTTATCTTTGAGCGAAAGGCACATATAATCCATTCCCCTTGTTGAACTTGCTGAACGATATTGGAAAGGATAAAATAAACTGAAAACTTAGTTCTGGAGAAGAATGTGTATAGAAACACAACACAGAATGACAGTGCTTGTTTCGGCACTTCTTATTTATTTGGCTGGATTTTCACTGAATGCCTGTGTTGAATTGGAACCTGAGCATTGTTACAAAATTCTAATCCGTTACCTCACAGCCAAACTGAGACTGTGACCAGAACATACTTATAGGTCATTCTAGAACATTCTTGAAACATCTTGTGGTTGTCGGGATCACTGATACTACGAAAAAAAGGAAACAAATTGCTAAGCCACCTCAGAATAGAAGTTCGAGTCACAAATGGTCCTACCAGCAGCTTCGACAACTGCGTTTGTTTTGTGAGGACTGACACAACATGTGAGCTCAGTCAACTTTGGACGCTGTGTCAGACACTTCAAGGCTAGTTTGGCTAATTATACCCCAGCCTACGTGTCACTCAAACAGGTGGCTAATCTCCCAGCATCACCTGGGAGAGGAGAGAGTCACCAGAAAAACTGTCCGCGCGAGGGATTTGGACGTGAAGGGAAATTTTCTCTGCAAGCTCAGCATTCCGGGCTCAGAGCTCTTTACATTTATTTTTAAACTGCCCATAGAGAGGGCGACCGTGTGATCGGACATAACTGTTACAAGACCAGTCTGCAATCAAATCACTCAACGTGCATTAACCTTTGAAGTGCCACTGCAAATCATGATTGAATAGAAGGAAAAGCTTCACATTTTTTACAAATGTTAAGAGCAAAACTCATTTATACAACTTTCATTTTTTTGTTGGCAATTTGTTTTATTGATAATTTTATGGTATCTACAGCAGGTTTCCAGTGATAACCAGCATCTACGAAGTTATTGTGTTTGAAATATGTGTTTCATTTGGGGTTGGGCGTTATGTGACCTTTGACATCTCACATCGTCTCATAGGACGATCGTTCACACCATCACCGAAGCAGAAAGGCTAGGAGGGAACTCTCCTCTCAACATTTCAACAAATGTTGAAAGCCGCATGGCAGAGGAGGTATTACATAAAGGTAAACTTGAAAACTTGTTTTCAATATGTCATTGTAATCATTAACGTTTTAGGATCCCACAGGTCTGTACAAAAAGTGAGTTGTTGAAGTAAAGTGATGATGGAAGTGTGATGGTGTTGGGGATTCCACTTTTTAGACATATTTGTCTGAGCGTTCTGTTCGTGTGTGACTTATGAACAGCCTCAAAGCAACTGATTGATTGGGACTTCAAACGTGTTTCTCAAATTCGTCCTGCGAGCTTCGTCAAACGAAAACTGATCATGCTCGAGGGACGACAGCACTTACAGCATCTCAAATTTCAAAGATTCCTCTGTGAAGTGGAAGAGACTGTTGATGCTCAATACATTCAACATAGACTGTCAACAGCAAAGTCAAGCACCCAGAGATATCAGTATTGAGCTCATAGAGAAGAACACACCACTTGTTTAAGAATGATGCTATATATCTTACTGGTGGCTCAGCTGGAGAGGGTATCATGAATACAGATTGGGCATTTTGTACCATTTTATCGTAGTAAAATTTTACCCATCTAAACACATATTTTTCCACAGTAGGCTGAGTCAACTGTTTCTTTGCTAATATGTACCACGGGACATAGGTGGGAATGGTATGGCAGGCACCCAGGCACCCAGACTGAGGATATACAGTGTACCACAAACAGGCACTTTTGCTCCATGTGCCACCCAGAAAGGGTCCTTAAGGGTTCTTTGTTTGTCCCCATCATGGAGCCTTTAAAGGTTCCTCTTAGATAAGGATAGCCCTGAGGGGTTCTATGCAGACCAGTGGTGCTGACTCCTGGCCCTAGAGATCTGCAGTGCTTGCTGGTTTTTGCTCTCACCTGAAATTACACAGCAAGCTCAGAGCCAAGAAACCAGGTGAGCTGTGTAAACAACTCCTTTTAATTGGCCATTAAGTTCTGAGTAACAATAGATCCAGCACAATAAAACTCCCAGCATGCCATGGGGCTCTCCAGGACCAGGAAAGAAGACGACTGGTGAGGAACCTGACTCTGAGGGTTATACAAGGAATCTCTTCGGTGGTTCTGGAGCTCATGTCCAGGGCTCATTTCTGCAGTGTGCATCACATTGCATGAAAAACAAATGCAATCTGCATGAGTATACCACAGCAATGCAGACTACTCCGGCGATCATTCCCATGGCAAAATGCGTATTTCACCACAGGCAACCCTGTAGAGCAGAGGTGAGCAAGAAGAGGCGTATCTGTGTCTGGATTTGATGCCAACTTTTACCCTTAACGATTTAATTAGCCCATTCATTCACTTTATCAGACATTCTTTACATTACATTACATTTAACTACATTACATTTCACTACCGGCATTCAGCTGATGCTCTTATCCACAGCTCAATTAGCCTAGCTCATTGATAAGCTCAAGGATAACAGATGAAGACGGTTCTAAGGTCCCTCTATGAATGGAGAAATTGGATTTAATTCCAAGCTTCTGCCCTTAGTTACATAATTAACCCAGCCATTTGCATTATCTGGCATTTTAGCTCAATTCTTTGATAAGCTCTTGCATATAGCAGTTGAAGGCTGTTCTTATGTCGTTATATGAAGATTTACTGTGATCTATTCAGTGAGGCAATCTCTCTCATTAGTGTATGCAGCTACTTTTAGTAAATGAACCAGGAAAGTAACAAAAAAACAAAACCCTGCATATGTAAGAATATGAATTTCTAAGCCTGCTCTGGAGTTCTATGACCAGTTAGTTTTACAGAGAAAAACTCCCCCACAGTGTTGTTTCATCATGTGACTGACATTAAACGAATCAAGGCTGAATAACTTGACATGGTTATTGAGTACCAGACCTGAGGAAAGCAGAACTCAATTACCCTTCAGCCCAGGAGCATTCATTAAGACTGCTGTGTGCAACTTTCGATCTGTAGCTATGTCATTCATTTGGAATTCTGAAAAATAAAACCCTTAAAAAAACATTTTTCAGTTTAAACAGAATATTGTGAACAGACAGAGTATTGATTCAGATCTCTGCCATTCTTTTTGGCAGTTAACACAGACAGACAGCAGACATTCATAGCTGTGATAAATAATGTGATGTAACTGAAACTGAAGTTCCTTTATTGATATTGAAATTCCCTCACCAATGTTATAACAGGATTTGTGTCCAAATAGTTCTGGGCTGATTGTGTTTTGGTAATCAGGTGAGATTTCTGTCATCTCAATTCAGGTAACTGCTACCAGGTGTTTGGTCACTGTTAACAAAATCACAGTGCTGTTCCGGCCTCTTTCTGTTAATTAAATTAAATCAAGCGCTGAGGAGATTCATTTCAGCAAGATTTGTTCTTCTTCTGGAATAGTGTTTGGCGCCTTTCATCTTTTTTCCTTTGTCATATGAGTGTTTTGCTTATTCTACTACTGAAATTTGAGCTGACATTGTTTGTTTGGGGAAATGGTAAGACTCCTATTTTTCAACACCAGTTTTGCTAAGATGTTTAGACAGAAACCCAGTCTTAAAAATAATGGAGTTTGGTCATGTAGTTCCAGCTCAGTTGGGGTATTTACTTTCAGTTTATTTCTTTAAGTACGAACAGGCATTTTTTCCCTTTAACTTTTGAGGGGGTATCTGATTAGAAACCCCATCCATTCTGTTACATACTGCCCCTCTTCCCCCTCAAATAATTTTCTGATGTTTTGATTTAATCATTTTCATCTTATGTAGGGAAGTCTAAGTTTCCCCAACAAAATGTAATATCCCTGAGAACAACATCATTACAATATTAAACATATCAATCTGTTGCAATGGAAAAAAAAGTGGTAAAAAAGTTTTTTATGGAATAAAAAATAAATTTGCCTGATACATTTCAAAGTAGGGCTATACTGTAGATTAGCTTTGGTCACCAGTCATGAGCCCTTTTCCCATAGGGGCTGCACTGACTCCACTGTGACTGCCCAAACAGAGTGACCAACCTTATGTTCCGCCATCATCAAGATTAACCCTCGCCCTTTCCATGAGATTAATATTGTAAGGCCAAGAGTAAAGCAATGCATATTCATTAATGGACATAGCGTTGGACTGGCCGACTTCCAGCCCTGCAGATCGACCGTACTCTGCCAGCTGCGCAGCCATGCTTCATGCCAGGCCTTCCCATCATGGCAACATTTCTCATGGTGACATTTCTCATCCAGTCCTGCATGCCACCGTTCGTCTGACCATCTCAACCAACCCAAAGCCCGAGTTTAACCATAGATATAAATCAAACTGGTCCAGGCCTGGCCCAGAGTGGGACGTAGTTTCCTATTTCACCCCCTATTGCTTGGAGACTTAATATTGAAACCTGACAATTTTAGTTATTAACCTTAGAAGGTGGAGATTAAATTAACATTGCTGAATCCATTCTGTTCCAAACGATCAACTCTAAAAGCACCTTCATCATTTAAAAGCTTTTAAATTGTGTTCAGATAAGCAATTAAGCATTAAACCCAGGGAAATGCTGCAAAAGACTCTTTAAACAAATCTAGGTTAAAAGCCAAACCGCCAAGGTTCATGAATCCATAACCTTATTTTATATTCAGTTGTGACAAACTGATGGGGTACATAACAGATGAAATATTTGTCTTGTGGGCTCAAGTTTTGCTGACATCACCCCAGTCGGGCAGACTTATTCTGAAGGGTTTTTTTCTTTCTTAAATATTGACGAGGGATGTTCTACAGCTACCACTCCGGGTAAAGGTCAGTCTGAAATGGCATTCTAATGAAGCATTGCAGGAACGCACAACACAAAGTCTGTTTCATTATGTCCCCCCTCTCCTCACACAGACAACTCAATTCCTCGGCAGCTTGGGGTGGCCGCTCCGTATCAGTCTTTAGCATCGATTTCCACTGGGCAGATGAACGCTTCCAAGCCCTTTCACCCTCCCCATCGACCCGTTTGGGTCTACAGCAGCTGTCCAGTCCAGGAACAGACTACCTGCATCTCCTGGCGGTTACACACTCAGCGAACCCAAAAACACCCCATGATCCGTGGATCAATTCTGGGCTTACTTCCAGCCCAAGTGAACCCGACAGTGAAGCTTCCCAATGCTTCCATCGAACATCTACCAACATCCAGGGCCATAACCACCCCCTTGGTGATATGAAGCATTTTCAGTTTGGAATCGTAAGGGACAGGAGTACCATTTCAATGTACTAATTTTATTAGTTACACACAAAACTGAGACTGCTAATTCATATTAAATAGTGCCCTTCCCTCAAACCCATACAAAGCAAGACATGACAATAGGTGCCAAATAAAGTACAGTGACCAGCATGCAAGGGTATACATATCTCTAAGCCAAATACATACAGTAACTATTGGTCAAGTGCAAAATTACAATATTCACTTTAAGGAAACATTTATTTTTAAAAAAAATGCTGAGTATGATGTTCATGATTAACATAATAATCCAAATAAATACAGATATATTAATTTGATACTAACTCTAATATACATTTGTTTTAAAAAAAAAAAAAAAAAAATGGTTTTGATGATGGAATTAAAAATAAAGTTAGTGTCGAGATGTCTAGAATTCCCCAACGTCCACCCTCTTGTCTCGGACCTTGCTCCGGGCCTTGGTGCGAGCTTTGAATGCGGCTGCGTTGTACAGGTGCTGCAGGAGACATTATGCAAAATTAGTTCAGGAAAGGTCCAGGGAGCAAAAGAAAAGAAACTCCACCTCAAAACATCTCCCCAAATTACAGAACAACCTTTCAAATGAAGCCAGAAATTCTGTAAAAATCCATTACAACTTTGTCAAATGAAATCGATGATTTTCTATGTATATTAATTTGACCCAATCATGTTAAACATAAACTGCAGTATTGTTTCTGCCACCCAAACTGGACGCTGGTTTGATGCTTACTCTCTCAAAGCGGGATATCTTCATGGCCTTCAGTGTTGCCGAATCCACCATCACTGGTGGGCCCAGCTCAAACACATCACGGATGAACTCATTTGCCTGGGAAGCATTGAGACAGACCAGAGAGACACGATTAACAAAATCAAATTATATCCAAGCCCCATGCACACACAAAAATAACCAAGTTCTGTTGACAGGGCTCCAAGCAAAGCACATTGTAGCAAACTGTCAAAAATAACGTAAAAATCACTCCGTTCACATGAACATCTTCAGCTGCTCATGCCGAGTCCTGAAGCTGCAGTTTGCCTTTTCAGATGGCAGAATTAAGCGGATGGACAAAAGTATTAAGCTGTTTCCCCACTACAGTTTAAGGACATACTATGCGTTACCAAATCCTAATTACCTCAATCAAAATTGAGAATTTCCAGCACTAAATTACAGTTTCATTTTGGAGGATTGTGTTTAATCAGAGGTAGGAGCTGCCCATTGGTTCACTCACGGAGAGCATCCTGCAATGGGGCCAGTGGGCATGACTGTAAACCTGACATGAGGTGCTAGAGCAGAGGCCATTTCATAGGGACTCACCTGCAGGTGGTAGTTCATTCCAGACCCCACAAACTCGCGGAAGGCGTCGTACATCCTCTTCCTCACCCAGCAGTCGATGTCCATTCGCTCCGTACCGAAGCGGATCGTCTCGGTCTGGAAGTCTCCCTCCTGTTGGGTGGAGCAGGACGGGAATTCAGCAAGAGCAAAATAAATAGAAATAAAATCAGTAATAAACCATCCTCCAGGCTCAGAGGTGGAGACTGAAGGGACTCACCTCCACTGCCCTCAGCACGTCCCTGAAGACGGAGCGCTGCTTGCGTTTGTCGTTCTTGGCCCGGTGCTTGTTGCAGTCGGTGGCCAAAGCGTTCAGTTTCCCACACAAAGGCTCCAGCTCTTCAGGTTCAAAGTCCTGGTGAAAGGGACCATGGGAAAGCGGGCGGGGTCAGATCACATTTCACCCATGGGATGATGTCATTCTGGCAGCGTTCTCACTTCCACCTTTATTTAACCAGCTGGATCAACAGAGCACTCAATTCTATTTTGCAGGGCTGAAACTAATGCAGGCAGGGACTGCACAGCCAGTCAGATGCAGGACTGGACAACATGGCCATATTTGAAATCAGCGCATGTGACACTTTGCAGTCACACACCTTGAAGTACCTTGTTGCACCTGGTTTTACATTACATAATAACTGAAGAGCAAACGAAAACTTGTTTTATTTTGTAAATTCATAATTATAACCAGTCACCAATTCCATGAATTAAAAACCTAGAATTTAGAAGTCTGAAATGTTCTGTCTACTTCTGCATTGTCTTTCTTGTCCTCCACCAAAACTTCTTGTTGTGTATCTGATTGACTCATATTTCTAAGGCAGGAAACACTTGGAGGTCACAGGAAGTTGTGATGAGGTACTCACAGGGTCCAGGTCACGGGCCAGCTCGAACAGCAGGGCGATGGTCTCTCCTGCTGCTATCCTCATGTTCACATCCTCGCTCTCCAGCAGGCTAGGCATTCTGGGAAGGTGCCTGGAGACAGATGCAAAGGGAACAAACACAGGTGAGAAACAGGCTGGAGCTGGGGTCATGTTTATATCATAACATAATTTAGTTTTAAATGCCTAAGCCTTGCTAATTGGTAGTGGATATTATAATAAAAAGAACATATCTGGATATATTACCATGGCAACAATATGAATTACAATGTCCTCTTCAATTAAAAACAGAAATAAGTGCATCTACATTTAGACCGCATGTCTATTGTAACACTGACAAAATCTAGAGAAAAAAAAAATTCTTAAATTTGCACAAGCATTTTAGTATCAATTAGTGCTGTCTTTCAATTGTGTTTCAGCTAAACAACCCCTGTAAAAAATGCAGACTGCTACAGTAATATTTGGTGGATTTAGAGGGGCCTACTCAGAGTAATTAAGCAGTTATTAGTCACAAACCAAAAGGGCTCATAATTAGATATGCTCCCCATTATGTACCAGCAGGAACACAAATCCAAAAAGTAGTCACTTAGTCTGCACTGTGGGGAAGGCCTTCTGCCTCCTTTCATTATTCAGCCGTTCAATTAAACAATTACACCGAAAGCCATTAAGCCCCCATTTAGACAGCAGTAGAGGCCTGTACATCAAGGAGGCAAGAATACAGAAATGCGCATTCACAGTGAGAGGCAGCGGACAGTAAGTGGTAAACAGGCACATTAGACCTGTACGAAGCGCAGCTCTTCATTAGGAGAGCATCTTTGATGGCCTCCTCCTCGAGTCAGCAGGAGACCGTTGCTGTGAGAACTTATTTGGCTCAGTATAGGGTGGGGAAAATTTAATATAAAAAAAAAAAAAAAAAAAAGCATCCGAGGTCAAGGGTAAGGAGGTCATGACCAATGTTGTCAGAGGGGGAAGACAGAGGAGGACGGAGGGCAGCGTACTTCCGGAGAACGTTCTGGACCTCTGAGGCAGGGCAGATGGTGAGTAGGAGAGCCCAGGCCAGCAGGGCGTGGGTGTGCAGGACAGTGGTCTGTGGTCCGAACGCCGCGCGGCTCCCATCCGCCTTCGCGTAGCTCCTGGAAAACAGGCTCTCGAAGCACTCCATCGTAGCGTACACGTCCTGAAGGGCGACACAGAACACACGGTGAGCTGTGAGCTGGAGACAGCGCCTACACACCTTAAACCTCATGACAGCCAGCCCAGAGAACAGAACCTCAAACATAGTGTACACACCCTGAAGCATGACACACAGGGAACAGTACACTGGAGCATAGAGCTTACACACTCTGACACACTGTGCTAAAACCGACATAAAAGGGCCTTCAACATGGCCTATACCTGCTGAATCACAACACACAGTTAGACAGGCCTGCATGGAGAACAGCCTGCAACATTGCACACACATCCAAAAAACTGTGCCCTGCAGCGCAGGGCCTCTACTGTGATGCACTCATCCTATAGCACAGACCCCCTGGCTGGAGGACAAACTCGGAAGGATCACAGTCAAAGTGCTCACAACGGAGCCAGGTCTGCCTCGTGTACAAATTTGAAACCGTAACACGAGATGCCAGCAAAACCTTAAAAGTTGGATTTTGTACAACTCTCAAATAATGTGATAAATGTGCATGACCTTTGCAGAAAACTAAAAGGGGTGATATATGAAGTGTCTGACCCAGGTCTAGCCCCAGTGTACAGTGCAAAGAGAGCCTTAGGCTGGTGAACAGGGGCTGGTAGAGACCCACTGCAGCACGGCTGTCCTAGCGCACTCTTCCCCGCGTAACAGACAGCGAAACGCCATGCATAATGGAAGATGGATCTACTCCATTACACAGTTCACCAGGCGTGATGCGGCGAGTGATTAACCGCGACGGAGGCCCCGCCAGCGCGTGGGTGACGGATCCTGCTCCCTGCAGAGGCAGGAGAACACAGCCAGGGTAATGGAGACCACCAATCATCCCGCAGAGTGCTGCAGGACACCTGGACTGAGAAACTACATTTGGGCCTGCACTGAACTCCACTTTACCGCTGGTTACCATGCACAGTCCTGCTGCTGACAAAGTACACACCTGGCTTGTTATGTATAAAATGTAAGGCTCGATTTTATCGGCTTCATGGTGCAATGGTCAAAATGTAGTGCGTTACCCCAAGTAACTGCCGCTGTATACATGCTATGGCATGGATTTCATGCAAACAAAATGCAACAGTTTTGTGGCTACAATATTTACATCCATTTTTATAGAGAATTTTTTTTTTTTTTTTTTTTTTTTAAAAACATGAAAAAATGATCAAAACAAAGGCCTTTGATTAAACCAGGGGTTCATCCAAGTTTGTCATATGAAACCAGTGACCTCTGACCTCCAATACCCTTCATCCAAGCTATTTTATAACCCAAAACTGGTTCAAAGACAAAGGCATTACTGTAGCAGATTGAGCCCAAAACTCGTGGAGAAACAGCTGAACCACACAAGCCCCAAACTTACCAAGATATCATCTTCAGCTACCAAACTGCAGACGCCCAAACTTGTAGCACACTGAAACAAGAGAAAAGGGCAAAAAAAAAATGAGAAAAGTCTGGAGGACTGTGGAAAGATTTCCTTTGGCGCAAGCATTTTCATTATTTAATTATCGTTTTAATGTCTGCTGCTCTTTCATTCTATAAAGTACTTTGAGCTGCAGTTCTGCATATTGTTTTGTTTATTTTGACACTACCATTACATGCATCATCATTTTATTATTCCAACTGTTGGGCAAACAAACAGGGTACACTCACCGCTTGTCTGGCCTGGATGTTGGCGGCCCCGTCATTGAGGATGGTCTTGAAGACGGGTTTGAGGGTCTTGAACACCTCTTCACTCTCGATCCCAGAGCCCAGCTGAATACAGAGCAGGCAGGCCAGAGAGGCTGCTGCCCTTTGCTCCTCCCCTTTGCCTTCATAGGATTGGACAACAGAGGTCAGTGAAAATGAGGCTACACCCCCCATTACAACTGCACCAGTCAGAGCCATGTTCTTGTCTCACGATTGTATTTCGGGCAGTGATCTCAAACTCCAGGCCAGCAAAGCAGTCATGTCTAAGGGGTTTTGTGCTTCCCTTTAAATCATTTTAGGCCTTGTAAACAAAATGTGTCACATATTTAGCCCTTTAGCCTTGGTGTTCAGAGAGGAATCCACTTTTTGTTCCCTCGGAGCTCTTAATATTAGTTTGAACATTCAGTCTCAGACACTTAATAGCTGAGAGTCAGAGAGGTGAAAACCTTCCTCCAGCTCCAGCACATGGAATCCTAATTCCATCAAGCATAATTACTAACATTATGTAGCTTGGGATCCAAACGGAGCAGAAAAAGAGACGTCTGCACACACTCCTACCCTTGCGTCAGCCAATGAAGGACTTCCACTCCATTAGGCAGTTTAGCACAAAGTGTTCAACCTCAGTGAAAACCCACACACAGCACACCCTCCTCCCACAGACTTGGTGTCTGAGGTCTCTGCTGTGGACGGCTTCTCATTACAGGAAGACCATAGTGGAGTCTCGGGTCTTGATCACAGATTTGCTGACCCGGCGGGGCGGGGGGGTTGTGGACTGATGGAATACCTTTCTTGAGGCAGCGTTCGATGCTGTCAGTAACAGTCATCCTCCTGTCCAAAATGAACTCGTACAGCAGCTTGGTTGCCATGGCAGTCTTCAGCCCGTCTAGAGCGCTCTGTCTCGTTTTAGCACTGCAAGAGGAGGAGCCGCAGTCATAGCACATAATGTCCAAGGCTTGATTAAGGAGCAAAAACCTACAGATACCAACAGGACTGTGCATGATGCAGTGGATACAGTTTCATCATAAATGGCTTGGTTTAACTGCACAGTTCAGTGAGAAGCCACCCGAGACTAAACATTAACATATCACTTGTCTGCCTTAGCAAAAGTTATGAAAAAACCATAACACAAGTCATAAGCATGATCCATCATTTTGAATCAACAGGCTTTCACCCTTCCTATAGTCTATGCCATCACACCGTTTGGGTCACTGCCAGCTCAAATATGTGAAACAGGATCCATTCACAAAGAGCTCAATCTGGTCAGCACTCAGTTATATTACACACTGAATACCGCTAGGTTTGTACAGAATACGTTATTCAAACCTTTTGTCCACGGTGCTGTCGATGAAACCCTTCAGCTTGAACTGGAAATCCTCCTGAGCCACATCCTCGCTCACTTCCCCTGCTGCGTAAAAACGAACAAAAACCATAAGGGCAACTTCTGTGCCATCAGAGCAGTGGGGAAAAGGGAAAAAAAAAAAAAAATATATATATATATATATATGTATAACATCCACCAAGGCAATGTGTCGGGAAAGGAGAAGAACTCATTACATCACATCAAGCTTACAGATTAGTCATGTGGTATTTTGAATATTAGTCAGTCATGACTCACTGACGGTACACAGCTGATGATGCAGGTTGTATCATGTGGACATACACCATGTGCGATCGATTTCCCTCAGACAGGAGCTCGCTGAACTGAGCAATAGCACGGGGGATTGTATAAACCACACTGTGGAGCAGCTCGTGTAGAACACTCACGCAGAACAGTTTTCAAAGGGAGGGAGGAAGATCAGCTTTTGTTCTATTGATTTTGCTTACCCAGAGCAATCCTCCTAATCAAGAAGCATTAGGGCACATGCAAAACCCAAATGGAAGTCTCATTCCCCGGCTGACACACTACAATGTACTATACTTTCAGGAGCGTTTTCACCCAATTTAAGTGTGAACACTGAATCCACCAGGGCTAGCTTCATCAACACCTGTGTGCAAATTCAGGTCCAACATGCAGCAAACTCCTACAAAGCAACAGGGTCTGCTGGTTCAATCAGTTATCCTAAAGTAACCAAAAACCAGATGGGCAGAATTAAATCTAATAAGCTGCTTTAATTAAACAATAAACACACCAATCAAAGGCAGAAATCAGCACACCTGTGGCTCTCCAGGACCAACGAAACAGACAGGCTGAACGGCCTGACTGTCATCACTCCTGCATTGTTCTGCCACAGCATATAGTTAAACGGAGGGATCCAATTCCAGTGATGTACTGCACTCTTAGGTACAACAGCAGTACATCCTAAGTCCTTAACTGTTCTTTCATACAACACAAAATGGCAGCACATGACTGCAGAAACAGCCACATCTGGGGTTATACGATCTGTATGAGGGTACGGCCTACTCTCAGATCCACCTGAGCTCACCATGTTAGAGATGCTCCAGACTCCTCCTCTACTTTGCAAAGAAAGTCAAAATGGAAAAAAAAAAGAGTTTTAATTCACTTTGAAGAGTTCTAGAACTCTGACTTTTGAGCAAATGTAGTTTAAAACTGGCAACACTCTGAGGACAAGTTTCTAGTTACCAAAAAATGCTTTTGTGCACTAAAAATTATTATGTGTACTAAAAGATTTAATTCATACCATTTCTGTCTAATAAATTGCATGTTTTTAAAACAACATTCCCATTTCAGAACCTGTAGAACTGCAAAAATAATAAAGATTCCATAAGGAAAGCACAACTCTGGTGCACAAACTGGTTTTGCTTGCAACCAATTATTCTGATTAATTTTCAAAAAGTGTTACAAGCAAATACTGCTAAACTCCTACTAATGGTTAACAAAACATTTGTACAAAAAGATACATGTACAGCCTACAGCAGTGTCTCATGATGATCAAAAAAAAAAAAAAAAATCTGAGATCAAATAAAAGATCATAGCTGTTTGTAATGAAGAGCTGAAGTTGGAGTGAAATCCTGAAACGGATCAGGTCTTGGGCATGCAGGGATCCGGCTCACCTTCCTCTGCCACGCTGTTCGTGTCGCTGAAGCTGCTGCAGCGGCTGAGGGTTTCGATGGAGGCGTCCTCATCACTGAACGGCTGCACAGCTCTCTGCTGGCCCCCTGCACATGCACACACAGACACACACAGTATGTCAGCCCAAGGCCATTCAACAGGGGGCCCCAGGTCCAAATGTCACGGTAACTGGAAAGAGTTGTTTGGGTAGACTATCAAGGTTGACCTCAAATTACCCTTTGCCCAGGAGTAGCCTTGATTAAATGAACCAATCCACCCCCACCCCCCACCACCACCAAAGAATTTGCTGTGAAGAAACCAAGGCCTTGCTATCTAGCCATTTCAGGTAGGCAAACAGGGACCCAGTCATTTGCATAGAATTACCGTGCGAACAGAATGAAAGGGATTTCTAGCCAATCAACTGTATGGGTGACTTTGTGGCCAGATGTAGAGGCCCATTTGAGTGAATGTGACCTGGAAACGAGGGTATAACCCATCTACATTAAAAAAAAAAAAAAAAAAAAAAAAAAAAAAAAGTACCATCCAAATTTTGAATGACCACAGCAAGTCAGGACCTTTGTTTAATGCCTAGAATAATGGCAAAACTTTGATAAATTTACATATTTAATTATTCCAACCCACTAAGCAAAAACAAGCATCAAATTCGGAAATGGTTACCAATGAAAGCAAATTAACTTTGAGTGACCTTTATGCCTACGGTTTCCTTTAAAATCAGAGCTGGAAGACTTGTTCCCATGGAAACATTTGACCATGTTGTAATTGATATTCTAAACAAATGGCTATGGTTCAACAGGTTTTTTTTTTTTTTTTTTTTTTTTTTTTCCCTGCTCTGTTGGACATTCTGTTCCCTTCTTTCAGTGAGCATGATCTGGCAGAACTATCAAGCGGTCCTTTTCTGTGGTGTCAAGGACACAGCGATACGTGAGATTTGTACAGAAAATGAGACAAACAAAGCCAGTCAGTACAAAATCTAACCTTCACATGGAGCATGACACAGAAAATGATACAGATTCTATTCCCCATATCTCTGATCAATCCTGTTAAACCAGCTTAGTAACATGATCATGTAACATTTGCATTCCAACATCACCTCATCTACTCTTGTATGTCCAGCTTTATAAAAGAGGTCTGCCGAATTGGGCTGTTACAGTAAAGCGATCGAATCCAGCCTCCAGCTAAATTAAAATGTCTTAAAAATGGAAGATGCTGCGCTTAACTTCTGATGTCCCCAGTGTCAGACCTTTTGGTTGCAATCATTTACATGGAATGCACCTTTCAGTCTTTCTTGCAAATGTCATAAATATTCTCCATGGCAAGAGTGGAAGCGAAAAAGCACCTGGGCGACGGGCAATGACTGTGAATGGGGGATAAACCACATTTTAGAAGCAGGTTTAAACATGATGATCCAAGTCATCTTCAGTTAGTTCTCAAGTTCAACAGTAGCTCCTCCACTTCTCATTCCTCAGAGTTCTTAAACCCTTCTCCACAGGCATTCTGCTTTTGTCACTAGTTACGTTTCCATTGAAAAGCACGTTGTTCCTGTACAGATACTTACACCACTGCTTAAGGGCCTTTTCCCATTGTGGCTGGTCTTTTTTATGAACTTGAATCATGTCTCTTCCTGCTTTGGGATCTACCAGATAATTCTCATTCACACTGGAAATGTGTTGTCATTTGGCATACCACTGAAGAACTTTCAGGTTTTCGGGTAAGCACCAACATTTCTCTGCACATGACTTTATTTTTAGGGCCATATCTTACACAAACACACACTCGCATTTATAATCACCTCACAAGTGTCACAGTTCACCACAATGTAAACAAGAAGTTCAGTCAAAGCTCTCGCCAGTCAGCAATTCCTTTTGGCCCTCTGTTCAAAGTCACACCATTACATTACAGTCATTTCTGACACTTTTTTTTTTTTTTTTTTAATTTATCCAAATCGACTTAATCAGGCTGGGAAATCCTCCCTGGGAGCCTTGCTCAAGGGCCCAACAGCAATGGTGTTTTTGCTGTGGCAGGGCTGGGTCTTGAACCACCAACCTCAGGGGTCCCAGTCATGCACCTTGGCCACTAGACTATAGGCACACCAGGTCACCATATATTTACACAGCAAAAGCATGTGTTGTAGTATGTCACTCATCAGTTACTATTCATCAAAAATAGAAATGAGAGATGTGCAAGAGTGAGAGTAAACAGCATTTTATATAACTGATTTGTTCATTCACATGCAAAAGGGTTATTTTAAGTGATGTCACTGTAACACTACAGCTCCTTTGTTTAAGCAAATGAAAAGATAATACTGAACAGAGAATACAAAACCATTTTTTTTTCTGTTCTCTCCTGCACTATATTCTTTTCTCTATGGGGGAAGTGGACTTGCCATATTCAAGTCACTGTTCCGGCACTATATGGTCTCCGTTGTTGACTGAAGCATTATATCAGTACATGATAGTTATATTGTTCCTGCGTAAAGAACCACTAGGCTCAAATATTTTTGGGCCGAATTCCTTTCTGGGTGTCATTATGTTCCTACAGAATCAACTTTGCAGTTTAAAACTGCGACAGAAATGACAGTTAGCAAGTTCTACACAATTTGGTTATGAATTCAAAGCACTTAAAGTTTCATGGCAAAATAAAAAATGAAACAGTATGCGAACACCTTACTGTCAATTCAAATAAAATGGTGCGTTTGAACGGTCTTTCTCGCACGTACATTTAAACGAAAGCAAAAACGCCTGCTTTCACCAGCCCTGGCCTGCATTTCCCCAAAGATAAAAAGCTGGTGTAGCAAAAAGAACTCGACACCGGGTTTGTCAGAGGTTACCTGAGGACTTGCACTAGCTGATCATACTCCCTGCGGTTTCATTCCTTTCCCTCAAATACCCCCGTGTCGGTGACACACAAAGCTTCGTGGCCTTAAAATGTGTTAGCAGTAAAGTAGGCCAATAGTTTTACCAGCACAGATCGTCACCGACCATTGAAGAGGCGACATTTAAAATATAATATTACATTAATTCAGCTTACTCAGAATACATTTATATTTTTACCATGAAGTCACGTACTAAGATGGCGTCGAGTATTTTCCCCAGAAAGTACACCCACAAACTGATCGCAGAACGGTTTGGCAAGAAGCCCAACCTTAACAAACCCTGCCGACTCAACACCTGAAAACACATTTAAAATCGTTGACAGTTCGATGGATCCCTTTTCACGCTTTATTTAAAGTGCTCATAATTAAGATGGACGGTCTGTACGACATTTACCAACATAAAATGGGTCAGCAACTTTAAAAGATTGAGGAGTAGGTTTTGACCTTAAGTAACCCATAGCTAGTGACAGCTTGTCAACGTTCCTAAATGGATTTAAAGGACGATCAAACTACTTAAAATTAAAAAACCGTCACAATCCCCACAGATTTTATGGAAGAAATGTTTGTTTCGTTAAACTGAAACAACATGGCCTCGTTAGTTGTAGTTAGTAATTCGCTACCGGACAATAGCCCCGGGCTCACATAAAATTGACGAACAATACGACGACGACGATCGACCATATCTAATGTCAAATATTGGATTCGTTTTAGATGAAAATGTATACTCTCTCTCGATTTATAAATTATCGAATGAGTCGTACCCGATTGTTCTCTTTTATCAATTAGCCATAGCTTTCTCGTCATATCTCGTTAATGCTTCAAAAATAGTTTTTTGTTCGAGGTCGATATTTCTCCACAGCAGTTACAATATCAGTCTATGAAATTCTGTAAAAAATACTATACATGTAGCTAAACATGGAAGAAACTAAGTTTTTTTCTATATAATAAGGTGGCTTCCATCCAAGGCAAACACAGGCCACAAAACGCTGGGTAATGTAGTCATATTCACCATAGGTTATTGTTGACTTAGTCACGAGGTTTTCCCACGTGTAACTACATGTCCCAAAGTTCCTTTCGCACAAACCATGGCTGGTGTCAACCAGTCAAAACAAACTGGCATCGTCCTTACCTCGGTTACTCCTCTTCTTGGACCTTGGCATTTTCATAAAAAATTATAAGAACCTTCGCAAAAATCAGCCAATCGACGACCAGTTTCTAGTGCAATGTCTCTTCAAATAAAAACCTTCAAGTGGCAGTGATAAAAGGTAGGAATTGAAAGCAGTCTCGGTGGAAATCTGTGAACGAAGACGATACATTTTCCCTCTAAAACTAGGGCTGAACTAGATTTTACTGCCCATCGGTATTTATAGTGCCGACATGTCATACGTAAAATAAGGAGGTCCTTAACGGGAAATCGAGCTGCTCGTCATTACTGTAGCCAATCCGGTTGTAAGGCACGATGTTTTTGATTGGCTGTGGATTTGCCAGTTTGCTTGTCATGTCTCCATGCAGACAGTTACTGAACGAGTGCGTTGCTGTAGTTTCCATGCAAATGAAAACAGCCTTTTTGCGAATTAAATCCCACTAGTGCTTAATTCCATACAAGCCTAGAATTAAAACGTATACATTTTAAAGTAGTGGTGTATTTTATTGCTGAGAATTAATTTATGTTAATAGACAGTCAGTAAACAAACAGAAGCACTTCCCACTAGACTGGCTACAACCAACAGGCTGTTATACGACACATTATTAGTGATTTATCTTAAAGCTGTGGTATGTACGATTTTACATTTACATGTAATTTTATATTAATTGAAATATTTTCATATTAATACATAGCTACATTTTTATTAAAAATGGTCAACTAGCAGTCAGTCAGATCTTTTGTAAAAATGTCAGGTCTGCACACAGTACATTGCAATATATATTTACCATTATATTTTAATCAAAGCAGGACATTCGACCAGATGGAGGATGGAGAGAACCAAAACAGGATCTAAAGATGCCGAAGGCAGATGCTCAGCTACCTTTGGTTCCCCTGGACAGGTAAGTTTGCTGTTTGTAAGTTGAGTTATTAATCAATAAAAATCCCATGTTTTTTTTTTTTTTATTCTGCAAGAAGCCTTTATCACAGAGTCATGGGAGAACAGCAATAGGTGAGAGCTTGGGGGAGGGCTTAGAGGTGAACTGAATGGAGAAAACAGTATGATAAGGAGAGGTTTTAAATACTGCCGTTTTAATGAGCAAATACATATACCATGACTGTCCCACATTCAAATGTAGCTGCGTGTCTGTATGTGTGTGAAAGTAACTGTATGTAAGAGTGCACATATGTTCAAATCAATTAGTATGAATGTCAATGTGACATGCATTAAATACCACAGTTTTTCCACATAAATTTCCAGCCATCCAGTGGGTCCTGACTCTTAGTGCCTGAAAAATATGGTATAAAAACTCCCCAGGTTAAGGTAACAGGAGGTCTGTCACAGTAGGCCTCTCCTATGTGAGCTAAAGCACGGTGTACAAGAAATGCACAGCACAACATAAATATTTCCTTCAACCTGGAAAAGGATGTTGGCATCATACAATGTTTATTTTCTGAATACCTGAAGAGGCTGTCAAAATGAAAACATTTGTAATTCCAAAGCAGGTTTTTTTTTGTTGTTGTTGCTGAATTTCGTCTCCCATATCCATGTAGGCGATGCAAGAAATTCACCTTGAGGAAGTAAACACACACATTTCTTGAACATTTATATCACATAAGCCCCAGAAAGCACTCTATTAGGAGTCATGGCCTCAAGGGCCGCCCAACCCCCCCCCCCCTTATCTTCACTGCACACACGGCTCTAAAATACAGTATGTGCTGTGTCCAACTAGAACATCTGCCAGATTTCTCACATCAAGACACCAAAATGGTCTGCTTTATGGGCTCTGTGAAAGAGCCCATGTGAAATATTTTCTGTCAAAAAAAAAATTGGGCTTTAGCTTTCTTTTCACTGAGCTCATCATCGTAGAGCATGTGTCACCCCATCGTTAAAAAAAAATAACATCAGTGGCAACTTTTGTTAGTGCAGTAAGGGCTAGAATGTCATCCATTCCCTTTTCTATATCTTCTGGAGATATGTAACTAAAAAAAAAAAAAGCTTCCCTACTTTTTGACGATTGGTGAATTTCAAAGAAATTACACACCCTTAAAAAATGTCAAAGCCTTCAATGTACTTACATTTTCATTGTGCTCGAACAACAATGAGAGAAAAAAAAAGTCATTTTAGAAACCTATCTCGTGCGCTCAGCAGCTAGCGCGAGCCCCCTCGGTGCTCCATTATGAACTGTGTCCCAGAAAAGTAATCTTCATGCCTCAGATAAATATGACAAAAGGAAGATAAACTATACACACACCATTGTAGTGAAAGCAGTTCTAATGAATGTGTAAAGCTGTCTTTGTACATGACATGCCTCCACACGCATTCTACATCTGTTTGCCAAATAAATCTGAATATATTATTATGTCAGTGTATTCCAGCATTCACTGATATCAGCTGGGACCAGTTCACAAATAATGTGATGACTGCAGTGTGCTTGTGTGGGGGGCCATGTAATCAAGAGGACATTTTAGAGGATACTGGATATAAGAGGACAACTGCCGTCTCCTTGTGTCACATCAAATTAATATACAAATCCATTTGAATCATTTGGAATCCTGAGAGTCAACCTTCTGTCAGCAGCGCAGTCCAGGGTAAATATACTACAGTGTTAGCCTGCTTAAGGCTTCGCTTTCCTAACTTACAGTTTGTCTTGACAAAGCTATATCATCTCTTCATGCTCTCTTCATGCTTCGTGCTGCACACCAGTGCCTGTTACCTCATTAATTAGGCCACAGCGTAATGTTTCATGTGCACACAGCTTTCAAATGTCATTTATAAACATATAGAAATTGTAGCTAAACAGTCAAATCGCATAAGTGATTGATCTAAATAATGCAGAGCAAAGTCAAAGTCAAAAGATATGGTCCTTCCTGCTCTCCTCCAAGCTACATGGGACCTTCACAAACCCACGAGGCCCTGGCTGACTTAGGCCCACCCTGTCCCACGGGAGGTCAAGGCATTTGTGGTCTACAGCTGTAGACTCCCCACAATAGTTTGCTAATGACATAGCCCAAACTCAAAATAGAAATGCCTAGTCTGTAGGCCCCTGTCGCTACACTCACAAAGAGGGCCTTTATTGACTAGTGGTGCACCTCAGGCTCTCCATAACACACTTGAGAAAAACAGATTCAAACAGGAGTGTTTTCTTCTCTTTTTCTGATACAGATATAAATCTTCATTCCCCCTCTGAACAAATACATTAATTGATCCATGGTTTTTTATTGCTCCTTTTTTTTTTTTCTGTTTTTGGAAAGTAATTCAAACAATGGATGAAAGCGTTTAAAGAAAAGTATTATTGTTATTATTATTATCTACTTTTTATGTGTTGAAGAGGAACTAGAACTTGTCGGGGAAAGACATACTAACACGACAGACTACTGGAGTACAGTCGCCATATCTCCTTGTACCTCAGGGAGATGCGTTTTTGTGGGGGTGGTGTGTTGTGTAAATGGACAGAGTGTCTGTGTGCGGCCTGAAAGTAAACACACAAGGAAGGGACCAGAGGACACGCCAGAGGAAAGCCCCCACTCGGCCAACACATTTTTTTAGAATATTTTTAGAGCTTCTCAGTCACATGCCAGCTAATCTCTGAGCTCTGTGTCTGATCAACAGCACTCTGCATACTACTACTCTGCGATATCAGATCAAATTTGTTCTGTTACGCACATTTTGCTAAATATTTGTCTGATTGCACTTTACATAAACAAAGAACAAAAAAGTAGTAAATAGTATGGACTGTCTTTCTTACATTTGTCTCCATTTGTGCGTGAATACCAGGGAAAATATCACTTGTGTGCTGCGGGAATGTTTTAATCGTAAGGTTAGTGAACTGTCTCATCGTTATTCCATTGGGTAATGTAAACTTTCCACAGAGCACTGGCAAGTCATCATTAGTAGTTTTTTAATAGCTGGAAGTATTGCAGCTCACTGAGCAAAACTATAAACTACATTTACAGCTTTTAAAAGTTATAAGGAAATAAGCACTGATTCAGTGATGTCATTTCTCTCCACTTCCAACACCTGTTATTCTATTTTTGCAGGCTCTAAATGATTTCAGTGACAGGTTTAGGTAGGGCAGATTCATCACTAGAACAGCACATGTGTCACAATGCCTACCAGTCATAGTGACATGTATAAACAGTCAAAGCCAAGGAACCTCAATCCGCCAAATTTTTCAAATCTCCAAGTCAGAAATTTACATTGGAAGAGAAATAATCAAATGTGTTCATTTGGAGATGTGGAACCAAGAAGATCCTGCCACGGCTCTTTGTTCACTCAAGCAAAAATGTAAAAGTGGAATTTAAACATGGATAAAAAAAGAAACAGGAGATAGTCTGCCTCAAGCCATAATGACCACAGGAAGAAACAGGAAGTTGCACCCAAACCACTCAAACAAAGAGATCATGCAGTTCCTGTGACATTTCCCTTCCAGAAAAAAATTATCTCTAGTATGCATCACCCAACAGGATGTTATACTGTAAGGTTAGCTATGTGTTTGATAGCCTCAATAACATCCCATTTGGATCAGAGTCTAAATCAACATGTACAGGAGCTGAATGACAGCTGAGGGCTGTGCATGTGTGTATGACTACAGGTTTAACAGGGGCAGATATGCAGAAATGCATAATTTATCGCTGAGTGACAAAGGTCAATATCAAAGGGTGTCTGTCCTTGACACATTTTTGATATGCTAAAAAACAGACCACCTCTGAATCATGTTTATAATTTTGTTGATATGCGACAGTACCTGAGACATATTAAATCCAGATTTAACTTTCATTTATATAGACGAATACATATTCTTGGGGTCTCTCAATGTCATGCATGATCTTCCCCTACATCCGGTTGGCTCTGTGACACATAAGGTTGATGTATGACATTTTCACCCACCAGGTTCAGAACGTGATTGCACGAACCTGTGTGTTAAACGTGTGGCACGCTTTGCCCCCAGTCTTGTCATTCTGTGGGCTCGACATTGACCCGTCTCGTCCAATTGGAGAGCCACTCCATCAGACGTGACGCTGATTTTCGGCGCACAAGTCCCTTGACTGTCAGAGACATGTGGTGCGCCCAATCGCTCCTGACGACCAGACATGTCAGGGTAATGAGTAATCTCCCACCTCCATTTTATCGTTCCGCCCGTCAGCTCCCTCCCCTCCCACTCTGTCTCCCTCCCTTCCCCTTTCTGTCTCTTTTTTTTCGGGTGGGTGGAGGGGGGTGGTGTGCTCTGTATGGTGTGCTCTGTGCCACTGGAGGGGGTTGGATGGTTGGGATAGCTGTAAATATAATCATGTTTTTCTACGGAAAGCTGGGCTAGCCAAGGCAAGCCTAGTTAGGCTGAGTGGTCTGTTCTCGTCATCGTATGTACTTATGTTCTTATGTTGCTTAGATGCAAAACTGAAACTGTAGTATTTGGTACATTCAAAACTGTTTTGCTGGAGCAAATAGACTAAGACAGCATGTGTTTGGCTGAGGATGTTTGTTTGCCGTAATCACAAATCATGTCGCTAAAATTACATGTGAAGAAAGGCTTTGATAATTCTGGCCTAAGTTCCCCACCTCCTTCATTCCAAAATGACAAGGACCTCCACCATGTGCAGTGTTTCCCGTGACAACAGTACCTGGGGGCCCCTCACCTCACCTGCGGTGGCCCCTGTGAGATTACAGCTCCACACCAACGATTCGGAGACAGGCGCTGGCATGGGCGGCCATCTTTGACAGATCCCTGATGTCCTTGGGGACTGACGCAGCGTGGTGATTTATGGGGCAGCCGCATTGTCGTGGCAGCAGCAGGGATGCTGGGATACGTGGAGGTCTCTGTGATGCGTACAGGGAATAAACAGGCCTGCTAGAAATGAAGCTCTGAACACAAACAATGGGAATACACAGAGATGTTTGACTGAAGCAGCCACATAATTAAAGCCAATAAAAAGCTGTAGAATTAAATGCATTAGGATATGGAAGCATACCAGCTGTACAATTAAATACATTAAGATGCGACAATTTAGCAGGCTTTCGAATCCATTCCATTGAAAACACTGAAATTGCTGTATTGTAGCAGCTAGACATAACTACATAAATATGTCATAGTGAGTATTGCATTCATAGATTTTTCCTTCAGATCAAAGTACTTGATAGCTGACAGTCTCATATATTTTCTCCTATGGTGTCCTTTCCAATGGGTGCGTGTGTGTGTGTGTGTGTGTGTGTATTTGCTTCCTGTTGAAGTTTCAGAAAAAAAGCATTGGACACAGTCTTATACATAAGAAACTGTACTCTCAAATATTGCCTTCATTGACAGTATATTGAAAACAGTCGTTGTCTGAATGTGCAATTGAGTTTCCTTGACCAGAGAAGTTGTGTTAGAGCTACTTTGATGGAAGACATGAGATATTTAGAGCTCCTCTAGGCAGGACTTTTTCAGTCTCATCGTTAATGGATAATTATAAAGCTGAAAAGCAATCATTAAGATCTTATCCTGCTGATATATCAAACACCTGCAGAGAGAGACGGAGTGAGAGAGAAAGAGAGAACTAGAGAGAGCAAGCAATGAAGTAAAAGAGAGAAGGAGACAGAGAAAGAGTGAGCAAAGAAGAGGGTATGCATGTGACAGATTGGGTAAGACAGAGAAACAGAGATAGACAGAGAGAGAGAGAGAAAGGTAGAGAATTAGAGACAGAGATGGATGAATAATTGAGGTGGGTAGATCTCCCACCGTGGCCATCCATCCAGTCATCTCCACGATGGAGGCTGGTATTGATTAGCTCAGTGTGCTGCATGCTGAAGGCGTAAGTGATTTTCTCTCTGCAGTCCTCCAGCATAACAGCACCGGACTGACTCTACAGCTTAGAGGCCCCTCGGCAGCTTCACGGCATTCTCAGTGACATTAACTTCAGCTTCCACAAACAAAAATACTTTTAGGCTGAACACTAAATGCTGTAGTTTTTAAAGGCCTGGCTATTAATTTGAAAATTTTCAGTTTACAACTCGAAAGTAACGTAACACGAGCAGAATTAGTAATTAAACCGCAGGCTGCCACAGTCGCGCATATCCCCCAGTTAAGCTGGGTTAAACATGTCTAACAGAGTCAGATTCAGGAGCGAATGACACAGGGGTACACTGGGAGAGGGGATGTGGCAGCAGGGGTATTGTGAGACAGAAAAGCAGGTCTGGATGCCAGTAGCATCAGAATGTGCAGCCGGCCTTGCAGAGGCGTGTGATCATAAACAAACACAGACTGCGCCGCCACCTCAGTCATTACTCTGTGTAATCAGGTGAGCCTAATGACAATGATAAAACTGTTTAAATCCCATTACTAATCGCACAGAAGATAGCAATTAAGCCCCTGGGACACAAATCATAGCTCTTAGCTGTGACAGGCAAGCACTGCAGTGCGTTTTTTTTATATATCTCATTCCGCCCCTTTGTTTTCACACAGAAACTGAACTTTTATAAACCCCCTCCCACTATGAACTTCTTGGTGGAACTGAGGGAGGAAGTGGCCAAACGCATAAGTCCTACGGTTCACAACCACCACTATTTTTCACACTGCAGATGTGGCACCGGTTGAATTCATACCAACACAGTACTGCTCAAAATGCTGCAAATACAGTGAATTAATGTTCAGCTCATGACCTTGCAGTTGCACGGCAGGCCAAGAGAGGTCACTGGAGAGTGATGAGTGTAACATGCTAGAACCCTATTTCTCTTAAGCTAATTGTTGCCTTGCCAGCATGCACATCTACCTACCCTCCTAAAGCACTAGAGCTGCACAACAATCATGAAACTTCCCTTTGGATGCCACCCGAAGGCTTCAACACTGCACTGTGTAAATATGCCTTTTTTAAATGAAATATATTCTCTCTAAATGCTGCAAGCAAGAAAGCAGACACAGAGCAAAATTAGATGTTCAGAAACTTCAAAATTACATTTCCAAGTAAATGCTGGAGAAACCAGCCCTGCAGCTTCGTTCTGCCTGAGAAAATATGCGATTTGCTCTAGCACAATCAAAGCTAATGAGAGTGTGGGAGAGATTAAGATTTATTTCAAAAGCAGATCCACAGACACCACAGAGTTTTGTTCAAGTTAAAAGAGCACTCTTTTGCATTTTTTGTCTTCAAATTAAGTTTAAGACTTTTTGGTAAACAGAAATTATTAACAGCTATTGGAGAAATGTGTCTGAAAATGCCTTCTGTTTGTTTCCTGTACTTTTATTTTCAGTATCTTAATTACACAGGCAAACACAATGTTTTACAGTGTCTACAGTGTTTATGACACAGGCCCTATGGGATACTAACTGTTACACTGAATCTCATGAGGTTGCCTCTTCCCAAAAAGCCTACATCTGCAAGTTAATACAGCAGACACTAGAGGGAGCTCTTCTTCTAAAATAATAATCAAAATACAGCAGACAGACAGCATGCGCATCCGCACACAAATGAAATTCATAGCACCTGCCGATAAGCCACTAACATCCAATTCATATGTGACATTAGAGACAGAGGCAGTCTTATTTTATTTAATATAAAATCATATTACTTCATAAATCCCTGCAAATCACAAATACCAAATGCATATATGTCTGTCACCTTCAAAAACTATTTTAAAAATAATTTTCATGCCTTAAATCCATAGCAACAGTATCAGGAATTTATTATTGCTACATGTTCTCCAACGCAAATCAGAAGTACATGTGAAATGGGGGATAATATAAAAGGCGATTGCCATATGTATCCCAGTTCAAACGGGGTCTTTCATTAGCCAGGAGAGAAGGCAGAGAGCTCAATGACAGGTGTCACATCAATCATAGCCCCACAGCTCCCGCCCACTCACCTGGGCCGGCGCCATCTTAACACCTGCTGATGAAAACACAGGAGCTGCACTGACAGTGCAGGGGGGCGGCGCCGCCTGCCAATCACATCGCAGCTACACGAGAGGCTATGTTCACACGCCCGTGTGATTGGAATACAAATGATGAGCATCCAGAGCTGGTCCTGAGAATACCAATCTGATCCGCGAGCTTCTGCTCAATAATTCATACTTGTCGACCCAGGGTGTCGCACTGGGGGAGAAAACATGGCTTCCTCTCAGTCTGATGGATGCCTACAGAAAAAAAATAAAATAAAAATCTATAAATAAGCACATAAAACAAAAGCATGACAAAATGGCACTCCAAATCTTGATTTGATAGGCTGTTGTCACAACAGCTTCATTTAGAGAGGCCAATGAGAATCCTGGGATGACAAGTCAAGCATATGAAGTGCATGTGTAGTTTCAAAGCCTTTTTACCCCCCTCTCTCCCCCATTTCCATTTCCTTTATCTTCACAGTTTGGAATTCCTCGTCCTGATTCCGCATCCCATAGGCCGTACCACGTTAGCACAAGCATGGCAACAGTGGTTTCATCTCAGCTTTGCTTTCCATCGGCCTAGCGCTCAGTTAATGTACCCGGGAGGCCAGGGTTAACGGCCCTGCTATTTTGGAAAAGTTTCATGGGACATGTAATGACTACTGCGAGTTAGGACCTCAGTTTGACATCTCATTCCGAAGGACAGCACCTCCTACAGCAGTGTCCCCATCGCTGTTCTGGTCCAGAGGGAAGAGCGCCCCCTACTGGCCCTCAAGCACCTCAGAATTCTTGCACAGTCTCTGTGGGGCTGCTCCCCTGACTCTCCAACTCCTCCGTCAGAGTTTGGCTGCGGCGCAGGAGGAGAAGATTAAAGGAGACATCTCCTCAGAAGAATGACTTCTCCGTCGCACCCTTCCCAGAGGGATCGCTAACCGAGGTTTTAATTGAACAAAAACCTGAAAGATGAACTCCCCACTCCTCTCCCCTTTCCTCTTTCATCTCTGCTCAAAGGGGGAGAGAAAAAAGGAGAGAAATGCTTACGGCCTGTACTTATTAAATTTATTTCTACCAGATCGCCATTGTTGCTGGGATATATATTAGTTTTTTTTTCTTCAGGTTTATTATGCATTTGTTTCAGAGGGGATAAAATCAGGGTATTTTCAACAAGCCACAACAGGCTGCATATTTTAAGAATTTTTGGCCTTGATGGTTATATTCTCTGGTATGTGCGGGGACCATATCTGGTTTGAATAAAACCAGTGGGATTTGCTGAGGATGGAACAAGGGGGGTGTGGGGGGTGGTTGAGGAGCTGGCAGAAAAGCATTCTGAAACTCTGTCAGACTTCTAGAAAGAGTTCACTCAAAAGGCAGCCAAAACTGTTATGCCAACCGGTTACAGTTAAGCATATTGAATTACTGGAAAATAAATCTGTCTAAACACCGGGGGTTTAAATCTCAGCTCTTGATGAAATAGGCCCTGGTCCTGACACAGTTTTTAATCTGACAAGCAAATGAGACACAACAAATGGCACTGGACTGAGTCCATTGCTGTCGCTGGCTACGCTGCGTTTGCAGTCACTGTTGGAAAACCATGTGACTGAAAATTAAATGAGGAAGGCTAAACACAGCCAGCAGTCTTACCATCACCGTCCCACCCATCCAAAAGATAAATCTAAAATAAAACGGCAGTTCATTTCCCTTATCCTGGGCTAATTATACAGCCTTCTGACATATAATTTACATTTACATAGGACAGAATGTTCTTCAAATCAGTAATGTCCCACCTTGGATTAGAAGCTGTGCTCTTTTTGATTAGTACAGCTACAGGCCTACAATTGATATATAATTAATAAACTGGTCATAAGCTGTTAGTTTCTTATATATGTGGTTTCTATACTTTTTTTAAAATCTTCAGTTACCATCAAAGGCAGTAAAAAATGGCAATAACAGTAACAATGGTGGCAATATGGTGGAATATGATGAGAAAAACACATTTCTATGGGATATTGCTGTCATGCTTCGCTAGCTGCAGTACATCGGGTGTAAAAAGAAGCTGCCTGAACAAAGGGGGCTTCACAACACTGAGGTGATGGATTGTAAAAGCTATTGGCTTTCATGACTGCTGGTGCTGAAATCAAAGTGTGCACCGCACCCTTCAGCCAGCTTGCTCCCCGCACGGCCTGCCTCTCTCGCTGGAGCTCGGGCTAGCGCGGCTCAGTCAGCGCACGTGATCGCTTATCTCGGAGAGCCGCCGGGGCTATCGATCCGCGTGGTTTTATTTCTGTCCGCGGGGCCGCAAGTCCTTCACAAATCTCAAGACACAATCCCCCCGACTACACCTCAACAAGACAGAAGAAATGAAAAACCTGAAACCGCTGTACATCCCAAGGCACAATGTGCTCCAGCCTCCCCTTCCAAAAGATCCAGAAGGTGAGATTCATTTAAACTGAACCAGTCAGAACCGGTTCAACACCTTTGATTGATTTCACTGAAAAAAAAAATGTCTCAAAATTTTTAGAAGGCTGTGCGATCATATCCAGGTAGCTGTTTAAATCTGGCGGTAGGCCAGCAAAGTAAATATTCAACTTATCTGGCGAGGAGCTGACCAAAAACATGTCAGTAAAAATAAGGAAATGAATGACCAGCGCACTGTTCTCCAATGCAAATTTATTTCATTGCATTCTTTGTTACCGCACCAGGCAGTCAGGGTCTGACTGTAAATTATGAGGGCTTCCAGGAACAAGCTGCCATTTCCCTTACACTGAAACTTTGCCAAATAAATCTGCAGTGAAGGACAGTTATATGATATTGTATTTCTTCCCTATAACTGTCATGAACCTCTAAATGGGTGGAGCTTCAATGAGCTACCAATCAATGACAAGTCAAAAGGTCTTTTTTTCTTCAATGCAAAATACAATTATTGGTTCAAATCTGAGTCACTCATGCTCCCTATCGCTACTTGGAGGCTTATTAAATTAGAGATACTGAAAGGACTGCTAAACATCTCATTTTCTTTCTGGCAGGACATGAGGGGAAATTTCACTCCACTCCTCAGTGAAGCTGCTGGGAGTGCTTAAATGAGAGACTCACTCTGTCTTTCATCAATAAAGTTCATAAACTGCACTTGAAATGAGAGGTTTCGCACACTGAATTTCAATCTTGAGACTAAGGTGTATGTGGCAAAGAAACCTATTCTATTTTTTTCTACAGTAAAAAAAACTTTTTTTTGAAAAGTTAAAGATTGAAAGTATACCATATCTTAATGAACTGACAAAATGAATTCTCTTGCTTAAGAACTAGGCATCTGCAAAATAATTAATTATTATTATATTAATTTGCTTACACTTATTATTGTTATAACTCATACTAACAGTCATAAATCATTATGTGTGTTACAGTGTGTGAAATTGGAAAAGGTTAAATGTTAAAAACTGAAACTTTGCTATTGTTAAAAGCATGTAGGAGAGGTAATAAAACAAACATACAGCGACAACGTTTCTTGCCGCATATTTCTTATGTAAATGTTCAGCAAGCAAGGATTGAACCGACAGCTGTCATCTCCAAGGCCCACGCGACAACAACGAACACACCGAACGCTCAGCCATCATCGGTCCGACTGCGCGTGACTCGTTATTATTGGCAGTGAATGCTTGTTTGACCACGTCAGTCACACAGATCTCAGTTGTCGTGTGCAGTCTAAGTCACTTCATCCCCTGAGAGTCTTAGTCATGACTGCAGCTCATTGTGAGCCCATCACACAGAATTACAGGATTTTTGTTCTCTATTAGAGGCTCAATTTACTGATGTTCGCTTTATTCCTAGCGGCCAAAAAAAAAAAAAAAAAAAACACCCGCACATGGCTATGATTTTTGAAACATATTTAATATGGCAGTGGCCATAATCATTAACAGCTGTGGTGGGCATAAAAGTTCATTTAGAGAGGAGGAGTTTCTGACCATTTGTATTCAAAGGGCCCCTAAAATGACCATCCTCTGGCCGAGAACTGTCATCTCTGCCATCAGACTGGGCTGCCCTGGACATTTAACATAGGCTACATGTATGAAAACATGCTCAACACAAGATTTCATGAAAAATAGAGGTAGCCTATGTAAGATAATGTGTAAGTTTATGTTTTTTTTTTTTTGGGGGGGTGGGCGGGGGTAAACCCAGTTAACAAAAATGTAATTCATGTGATGTGGAAATATGAAAGGAAAACTGTTTTTCCATTTTGTTGAGATATGCTGCAAAGACAGTAGGGGACTAATAAGCACATAAAAAGTAGGGAAGGGGGTCAGATTTCACTAATTTTCCAGTTTGTGAAAATATTTGTCTACAATCTGAAGAAAGAGGGGGTAGAAAAATACATTTAAAAAGGGATGGGGGGTATGTTTCTTCCTTCTCATAATGGTTCCTACACCCTTGCCCAGAGCCATACAGATCTCTCCGATTTTGGAACCCCTGCTACAGAATGTATTCTGGCATGCTCTGCTGCCGTGATAGCACTGTGAAGCTGTGTCTATCCTCCCTTCGATTCCCATCTGTCCCGCTCCGGACTCAGGATCATTATCAGAAGTGGATCTGGCCCTACTCCTCTGGCGGTGAATTCGCGAGAAAGCACGTACCTTCACTAACTGAAACAACAAAGCATTTCTGCAGCCCACTACCGTAATGTACTTGTCTGTTTGGCTAAAGGAGGAAGGTCTTTTTTTGCCGGTGGTTTCCAAAACCATCATGTTTTCTTTCCTGTTTCGAGACACAGACTCGTTGTTAATAGCATTTGACATAACTTTTGAGGAAATGGGGGGAAATTCCGTACTCCAGATGAAGTTTCTGTTCTCCTTTGTACTGGACTCTACTCGTCACTCGAATCCCTGTCCAAATGCGTTTGGAGAAAAAGAGCGCTAACTTTTTCTGACCGAGAGGAGGGGAGAGAGAGAATAAAAGCAAGTACATCTTTGTTACGGTCAGTTAAAAGTGTCATACATCGCTAACTACCTCACCAAAGAGATGACGGGAATGCAGACCGCCTCGGCGGGGTTGCCTAGCAACCTTTTTAGTCTTAAAGAAAGATTCTGATACAGATATTACCGATGACGTCAGTTAAAAGCAGATTTATTTTAGACATCTTGGAAAACCTGACTCGATGCGTCCCAGTTCCCTATTTAACTTATCTCTGAGCTCATGACAACATAAAGCACTATTATGTATGAGTGAGGTAAGTGCCACATGGGTTCGGATAAGTAAATAAACTCACATAAAAAAACTTGCATTAATGAATTTATCAGCAATACAAAACCATGGGAAAAATTTGATTTGATTGACAGAACAACAGAGGAGAAAGACACATACTGGGGAATAAAAAATGTTCGCAACTTACAAACTGTTACCTGCATTTTGTGTGCTTTTCTGGAAGAGGGGCAAAGCTCAGGGGAAACACTAACAAGGGTTGAATTGCTCCATAAAAAGGTACATATTAAAGCAAAGATGAACAAAAGACTTCCACAGAGGAAAGGCTCACACTTTTGATTCCTCTGATTCATAGGAGATGTACCTTACATCACGGCAGACGCAACTCCAATCGCATATTGCCTTTGCCATCGGAGGAGCATGAAATCAACACGTGACAGGCTTGCAAAACTTGCGGACACCAGGTCAGCCAGCAGAGGGCACTAGTGATCCCCTGTGAGGCTGAGCCAGCTGTGCCTGACCAGATGTGGAAGCTTAACCGTAGCTGGTAACAGCAAGGCTAGGACTTAAGCTCAGCCGCAAAACCCTCAGTTACATTATGAATATGTTGTTTTTATTCAAGGATCCACCCGAAGGCCATAGGAGAAGGCAAAATTGTCAGTGAATGGCTCTGCTACTAGCAGAACACTGCAGTGCTAATTTGCTAAATACTCATGTGTTGACATCTGCTGCCGATGGCAGTCTGATAAGTGTGTGCTTGCTGGGATCAATACGCTAGTGAGCTTTCAGAAAAAGAGTCTTCTGTCACCATCAACCTGCCTGTCTGTGAGCTAACTAACAGCTATCAGTCACCGATATTCTGTCAACGAGCTCACTAAATGAATTACTGACTGACTGGTTGAATTATCCAACTGAAAGACTGACAACCAGTTGTGAGTTTTCTGGTCAACTGAGACTTGTAGCCCAATCAATAAATGATCAATGTTGTAGTAATGTTGTGGCTTGATGTGTTGTGATGATGTTATCTGTGCTCCAGAGTGTGTCTGCTATGATAATTGTATGTATATTTTTTACTGGGCTGGATGTTTTTTCTTTTATGTATTTCCCAAAATGTTACTGTGAAGGATTCAGCATTCTGTCCATAGGCTCCTCTGTGTATGAACGCTTTCAACACAGATTGTACAGACTCACCTGATTCTCTGCCTCTGTCCACTTCCTGTTTCTTCAATACAGGTTGCTGGTGCTATACTACAGTACCTTGTGACCAAGTTGTGAACTACCAACACACTCAAATTGTGCAAACAAACACTGATACCCAGTGCATTTATTGCAAATAAATAGTGTATTTTATGTTAGTTACTTTGTTGGTATGGTGTCTTCCTTTCTTTTTAATTCAGTGAAGGGCCAAAGTGTTTCTGAGTGTGTGTTAGTTCATTAGTCATTCTCCACCTTAGACTAGAATATTTGATTCCACTCCTCACTTCTCACGCCTTCCTGGTACTCAAATTTTCATGGAAGCTGAATGGGGGGATTTAAGTCACAGATAGTTCCTCATTCAATGAGATCCTGTTCTGCATATGTGAAAGAAAATGTTAAATAAGGAATCCGTGCTTTCAAGCCAGACTACGGCGGAACCTCATTCATAAAGTATCTAAGAGCAGAACTGCTGATCTGGGATCAGATTTCCCCTATCTATATCTTAACTTTACCCATTATGTGTTATCGTAAAGAAGAGAAACGAGATCAGTGCTCCTGCTTCTGATATGCTTTTTTGACAGTGAGCCCAAAGTCAGATTTTTTTTTGCTGCAGGCCTATTTTATGCGTCTAGAACTACCCCCCCCCCCCCACCCCACCCCATCCCGACCAGAGTGAAGCTGCACTCCTTCACGTGCGGTCCATATGAGAATATCTGCTTCAGAGTGCCCGCTGGTGCTTCATTAAGATGCAGTGAATTCAGCCAACCATGTGAAATTCACAATTGGCCTTTTCATCAGGAGGGAAGGTTATGAGGTTCCCCCATTTGAGTCACAAGCTGTAACTTGAGAGTGGGCAGTGTCAGCGTTCGCGACATGAGTCTTTACCTGTGGAAAAAAACTCCAAACTGACAAGGATGAATCTTCATTCATCAATACTATGAATTTGAGTTATTAATAATATGAGAATATCAAGAAACCAGCATTCATGTATGTATTAATGTGACAGCACGGCATTCAGTAAACATCATTTCTGTCATATATACACACATATATATATATTCTAATATAGCGATGCAGGGAAGCTGTTGAAGTGAATCAGCATTGAGTCAACTGCCATTTAGCCAACTGCTCACTATCTTGACGTTCTGTCACTGTGTAGACCACAAGAGACACGCTGAAATTAAATCAGGTTGAGCTTTATCTTGGGTCACCCATCAATGCACAACAATTTTTCCTCTCTCTCTCTCCTCTCATCTCTAAACAAATACTTGGCACTCTGTCCAAATTATCTCCATGACAACCTTTTCCCGGTGTGTGTTCCACAGTGCCGGATCAATTTTGGTGTTTTCGGTAGCGAGGAGACGGGATGGGGGGGGAAAGCGGAGTTTATCTCTCCCGCTGGTGTGGTGAATCTAAGGGGAGGTAGACCCCCTTTCTCTGTACCGCTTGTGGCAATACCAGCAGACTGTCAAATCTTTGCTGTGTTAAAAGCCCTACGCTCATTTTGACGATCCTGGAGAGGGGAGGGAGAGCAGTGCAGACAGAGAGAGAGAGAGACAGTGTGAGATGGAAGACCAGAGAGAGAGAAAGAGAGAGAGAGAGAGAGAGAGAGGAGAGAGAGGGGTGGTGGAAGAGGGATGAGAGAGATTGCTCTGAGCGGTATTTAAATGAGGATCTCAGCCCAAAGCGTAGCCAAAGCTGAATTAATACCTCTGTGTGTTCAGCTGAGTTTTTTCACTCGCGGCCGACAGGAGCGTGCTGCACTGTCTCCTGTAATCCAGAACGACACACACAATAACAAATAAAAAAAAAAAAACAAAGAAAAAAACAGACGGGAGAGGAAAGCACTACATTTCCGTCTTTTGTCTTTCCTGGCTTCCTGGTAGACGGAGCTGATCGGATTCGGGGAGGGCCTCTGGGGCAGTTGTTGCAGCCCTTTCAGAGGCCCCCCACCCCACAACCCCACAACCCCACCCCCAATTTCTCTGCCGCCACCTGATCGAAGGAACAGGCAGCTGGCAGACATGACAGGTCTGTCACAGATGAACGGTGGGTAGCTGTGGCGAAGGTAACCTGGGCCGTGGAGAGACAAGACGGGAGGCCCGAAGTCTCACCGTCTGCCGACCGCAACGCTCAAGTCATTACTAACGCTTCCTGATTCCCCCCACTGCCCTCCCCCCACCCCCAACCCCCACTCACCCCTCACACCCCAAACAGTGAACATGGATTAGTGGCACGGTAATTCCATTATGGAGATAAGAGGACACATTCAGAAAAGGGCTACGTGTCCTTAGCGGGCGTGCTCCTCTTGAACAGTTCTGACTGATTCATAAAAAAATTATGGTGATTTCTTTATCCACTGAGCCGTGGCATCTCTTCATCCCATGGCAAGGAATGATGGTGGCCTGCAGGTGACAAAAGTGCTGTGAGACTTCCCTCGGCTTTTGCCTGACTGCAAAAACATTTGAAGAAATGCAATAATTTGATGCACATTTAAATGGACACATTCCATGTAAATATTATCATTATTAGCAAATAAACATGCATATTAAATTACTTGTATGATATCACAAGATTTTGCTTAACAAAAGGCGTAACAAATTTTCCCAATATTTTTTTTTCAGCTGAAGAACATTATCTAAGAAAATTACTCCTAAACTTTTAAATTTAAAAACCAGTCTCGGCACAAAGTTACAAAAATAGTGGTGACTCATACAGAATGAATCTTTTTTCACTCAGCAGTGCCTTGGGCTTTACCATATTGAGTGAAACAAGTGAATTATGAGCCAATTGCTACAAGTTTTTACATCAGTGTCTGTTTCTGATGCTGAACACCTGCGTCATATTGTATTGATATAAGAAAAATCACTGCAGGGGTTGGCAGAGATTTCTTTGTTCTTACCTTCGTTTCTGTGGGAGATCAATGTTCAGGGCAGGCTCTGTGTCAGCAGGAGTTTCCCTGTAAACAATAATAGCCCTTTTCTGTCATCTTTCATCGATTCTTCTCTGACACCAAACACAATGCTGGAATTTCTTTCCTGCCGCTGAAGCGGAAGGTTTTCCTTTGTGTGGCCTAGCCATGTGCTGCCAGGGAGCACAGATGTGTTACACTGGACACAACTCCAGTGTAACACACACACACACACACACACACACATACACATGCCTGCACACACATATGCACATGCACACACATGTATGCCTGCACACCCACACACACACGCCTGCACACACATATGTACATGTACACACACACGCACGCATGCCTGCACACCACACACCACACACACACACACACATACACAAACCTCATGCCCTAACCCCCCATGCTCACATCCCCTTTCCCAGAACCCACAGCCAATCCCCTGTATGGACGATCAATACGCAACAATAGCTGGTTAGACACAAGCTTTCCTGAGTGTCCTCTGACTTCACCTCTCGCTGACCCCCTTACATTACAAGTCAGTCTTGATTACTGCCCTAACTGGTCAATACAGCACTTTAATGAGTCTGTCCTGCTACCTTGGCATGGCTGGGGAATTAATAAAGTTATCCACCTCTTCAATCACAAACAAGCCAAAAGGGTAGGCCTACACCCCACCGTTAAAGTAAAAAATAAAAAAGTTCCAATGCAAATTTAAACAGTGGTGTTTTTTTTCCCTTTTAAAAGCTTTTCTCTTTCATTTATAATTGAGTGCTCACGCTCTCCCATGGGCTTTCCAATAGAATTGATGAAATGTTTTTTTCTTAAGTGATGTCTCCACCATGCAGTTTGAGAAAGCATCTGACCTACATCTACTCTGTGATCTTGCGCTGCTAGAAAACATCAGAATGTGAAAAAATGGCATATTGTTGACGTCAACAGTCCAATTTGAGCACCATGTAACAAATTTACAACTGCTGCAAAATAATGACATCAGGCACCTAACCTCTGTAATGTACAGCAATGACATGGAAGTAAAATCTGTGAGAAAAGTGACACATATTTTTATCACCTTTCCTGCATATGATCATATCAATTTAAAACAATCAATAAATAAAATGCAGTCATCATATCTCCTGTGGCAAAGAGCAGGAGTTTCACAGTGTCCTGGCAAAATTCCCAACCTGGTTCTCTCAATCATCCTGCAGTTTAATTGGCTCAGTAATTCCCTCCCTCTCCAACTCAGTGAATGTTTGGCGCGTGGTCTGGCACAAAATGGCTGCCGTGCATCAGCCAGGTGGGGGGTGCTTCACATTTGTGTTGGCTGAGGTGAGTTTCTCCCCCTTTATTGGCTGAACTACAGAGGTCTTTGTCCTGACAGGTGGGTTGGTACGAGAGCTTCCTAATCTAATCCAACCAAATGTCCTACTGTAACAGTAAATCTCTGAGGTTTTAGTTTGGTTTTTGAACAAAATTTGCCCTTAGATGTAACTCACAGTAACCAGCACAATTCAGCAATTGCCAAAACTTGTCTAGCTGTGTCAGTCAGTAGGCTTCAGTGAATGCAGTTCCCTGTCATTTAAAAGTCAAAGATAAGGACGAATGTGGCTTGAATCTAGGCCTGTGTGTGTGCCAGTGCGGCTCATTAACAACACGACTTTGGCCTGTCTATGACCGTCTGTCTGACCTCGCCTGCCCGCCAGCCACCTCGCGGGAACCCCGCGCGGTTCCGTCCTTTCAGCTCACGCGGGTGTGTGGCTGCCACTCGCAGCCCGAACAAGCCCCCAAAATCCGTGTCATCGCTGTTTGCACAGGAGAGTGCCACAATTTTCTGCTTGGGGAAGCAGACACTGCATAGTTTTTTTTTTTTTTGCGAACGCTTTCACAGCTCTAGCAAAGAAGGAAAACAAATTAGGCAAAGCTTATTGCGTTTTGCTCTGCTCGTTGAGGGCAATGCACTCCAGCTCTAGGTGAGAGTTGAGATGAGAGCTCAGAAACAAACAGAAGACCCCATCGCTCATTAGCGTTTTTCAGCAGGGACAAAAAAAACAAAAACCCTGCCCGTGGAAACCCGCAAGCTGACAGCTTCTGAAACACTTTGCTTCAACACCCGACCTCGTAACGCTCGTAACGTAAGGGGAGAGGGAGAATAAAGAGACAGCATACATAAATTCATTCCCGTAAAGCTCGTCTTGTCTGAGGATCATAGTCTGAAATCCTGTGTTCTGACAGCTGAGACGTCGTTTGGTGATGTAACAAAACACTACTAGCATTAGATTTTAGGTCTGATGGGAAAGGTGTATTTTGATCTAGGGTGACACATTGAGAAGGATGCTTTGTGACAGAGAGGGGCAGAAACCAGAGCCCTCCTGTCCCCCCAGTTTGTCAGACATCGGCCCTGTGACTCTTCCACAGCTGTGGTGCAGCACAGATTCTCTCACTGCCTTTGATCTGTGCAGGATTGCGGAGTGACAGTGACAAACCCAGGACGCGTTTAAATGAGCGGTAGGATCTACCAATGGTGGGAGTGGCTAAGGACCTCGCAACGTGTCGTCATCAGGACACATAGGCTGCAATGCGATAGAATTGTTTTAAATTAAGTTCATGAGTATTACAATTCATTACTGCAACTGCAGCTACCGAAGGGCAGCAATGTAGAATAACATTTTGGGAGTTGGTCCTGTAACTCATATACCAGAGGGTTTGATTCCCACTTTAAGCAAGGTATTGCTCCTGAACTGCTTCAGTGAATATCCAGCCGAATCAATGAACAGTGTTTCATTTATACAACTGTAAGTTGTTCTGGATGAGAGCATTTGTTAAAGGCTTAAATGTGAAAATTATATCTGATCGTTAAAACGACACAATCACTCCACCCTATGACCAAAATTGTTTCACAGTTCCATAAAGTTCCATAAACCAGTTTCAATACAACTGAAATAATGATTGTGAAGTAATTAGAATTAAAGGGCATATGCAGACCAAGGCTCAAATGCAGATCAAAGGCCGACAGGAATTTAAAGACTAAGGAAGTATTAATCAAATAAATAATGAAAGACCATGAACAAATAATGAGAAAACAAAGGTGGTTAAAAGGTAGTGAATATTTAAAATTTTTTAAAAATATGTTTTTATCTCCCTTGATGGTCTGGGAACATTTTGTGTTTGCTAGTTAGGGGTCTGTATGCAAGGAGGGGTTGGTTCCTTTTTTCATGGATCAATTTTCAGGAAAGATAATATTTGATTGTGATATGCCCAGAGTTTTATTCTTTGATTGATGAGGAACTTGTTTGGAACAATAAAATGGTCTGGGCAGTTTCTCCCTGTTCCTCTGTGATGTTATTAACCAAACAAGGGCCAAGCCAAATCAAACTAAAAGGGTGGCATTGTAGCGTGATGGTTAAGGAGCTTGGCTTGTAACTGAGAAGTTGTTGGTTCCACTTCCCACATAGGGACCTACTGTCATGCCCATGAGCAAAAGAACTTCACCTGAATTACTTCAGTGAATGTCCAGATGTAACACCAGACCCTGCAGACTGTGCTGTCCAGTTCCAGTCTGCTTTCCTCCAGATGTTCTTGTAACACCACTTGTTTTTTAGGTACTGTCACTTTAAATGAAATTAATATGTTTGATTACTTTGATGTCATGTTATTTATGCTTATCAAAATGATTGGAGAGCAGAGAATCAATGGGCAAAACAGAGCACTGGTCTTCAGTTCAAGTCCTAGAGGGCCATGAGGTACTCTGATTTTAGTAGATTTTTTGTATTCATCAGTTGAAGACCAATTAAGACAGATGATTGCACAGCTATCCTGATTTCTGAGATCTGGACTGGGGGATGCCAAGAAAACTGGGTAAATCTGAACGAAAACAAACTTATCCAAACTAGTTGTTTTTACATCCAGTCATGTATGTTGCCAATTAACGACGGTTTTTAAAATAGCCCTCCCCACCCCCCAACCCCCACACACCCTATCGAGCAACCAACCAAACCAACCCTCACCCAGTTGACCAAATTCAGGGGGGACCAACAGTGAGACTTGCACCTGGACTGGCCGGTGACCCAAAATGCGTACCAACTGCCTTCATAACCTTCATGACACGTATGCATTTGTTATACTGCCACATGAAACTGAGCACACCAACAGTACCCTGTACCGGTACTTGTCATTCTGCCTCTCCATAGCTGTTTAACTGGTTTGCCTCCACACCTGCTGGCAGAAAGAGCGTAACACTCTTCCAGACCCGAGCTTTTGATCGAGCATGGACCGGGAGGAAGTGATGCCTCTGTTTCTCTAAATTCCCAGGCTGAAAACGGAGCTGTTATCTTAACAAGGGCTGGTTATCTCTCTGCAAACACAAACTGCCCGAGAATCAAACCCCACTTCCTGTTTATCTGCGGTTTTACAAGTGTAATCATTCTTTAAATGTGGAACTATTCCCTGTGAGCTGTTGACTGGACAGGTAATAAAAGCATGTAAATGCTCTTTCCAGCTGAATCTGGTCTGAAATTAACAAAGATAATTTATCACGTGTCAGCCTCAAAGTTCAGTCACAGCTAAATAATGTGCCATATCTCATTCCATGGGCAAATCAAAGCAACTTGACAAGTTTCTGAAGGTTTGGAGCCTCACATGTTTTGGTATTATGCAATTGTTGTACCAAATTCTGTTGTGGTACTTTTGAAAGTATATTTTGGGATGTATATTTAGAAACCAGAGGCATTTATAGTTCGTCTGGGCAGTATAATAGTGTAATTGTTGGCCAGGTTGTGATCTTCTTATAATTTGGAGGTTGCAGGTTCATTTCCCAGGTAGGGCACTGTCGTTGAATCCTCATGCAAGATTCTTCACCTGAATTGCCTTGGTAAATATTTGGAAATGAATAGACAGTGTGTAAAAACTGTATAAATCACTGTAGATAAATGTACCTGCTATTTATCTGTTATAATAATATCATTCTCTGAACTGAAAATGCAGAGGAGAGAGACTTCTGCAGACTTCAAATCAACACACGTTTCATATTATTACTTAATTTTCAATCCTAGGGCCTTCATAAGAGCATATGAAAAACATTTTGTTCTGTGAAAGTCTATAGATCAAAAGTTCAGCAAGAAACTGAAACATGTATTGATTTCACAGGTTGAACTGACACCTTCAAAAACAAGTCCGCCGTCAGTTAGACACTTCTTTTTCAGTTCCTGCAGTATCTCAAGGTGTGCCTAGGCAGGGCCGCATCAGGGACGATGTTGTTTTTGTGGCAGACGCCTGCTAACCACCGTCATGAAATGGCGCGGCTCAGATCAACAGTTACGGAACGGCAGATATGGCCACAGCCACAGGCTGTGAAAACCAGGTGAAGATGCGCAGGTCGGGGGTTCTGCCTTTGATTTGGGGGGGAAGGGAGGACAAAAGGAAGGGGGGCAGGGGGCACTGACATCACACTTCCAGTCTGACAAACCAGATATGACACTGTTACAACAAATCTCCAACTGGGGAGAAGGGGGAGGGGGGGTGGAAACGGCAGGTGGGCGGGGTGGCACTTGTGGTTTTTCAGCCTACAGCACAAAAACAACTCCAAATGAGGGGTTACGCGGTTATCATTACTCCAACAAACATGCAGGCCTGAATCAGCCAGTCAGGGCATTTTCTGGACTGTGTCATTATTTGAGCAACACCGCAAACTGAGGTATAAAAATAGACTTTTCAAAGATGTTCAAAAGCCTTGAGCTCTGATTCACTGATTTTTTTTTTTTTTTTTTGCTTAAAGCGTAAAGTGCAGTAGTTCTTTTCTTCGGGGTAGAAAAGCGTGCAGTTAGAATGCTCTCAGTCTGTTTTGAGCACTGTTTTGCCACCGCAGAATTTGTACCTCAGCAGAGTATATAAGAAGGACACACACATTTGCAAACCCAGAAAATATTTTTGCTCATTAAAAAAATAACCCAATCCTTTAAACAGTTTATTCCTTATGGAATTCTTTGATTCGCAAGTTTCAGAAAATTGCTTTTAGTTTTGAGAACGGATTATGGATGTATACCAACAAACTGAACCTTAATTTACGTTTGTCAGTCTTACAGTAATACATAGAAAATCACAGTAAAGAAATTCACTCACTATTCTGTTACTTACATCCTAGAGCTCAAAAAAGAATGGCAATTTTATTTTTAGATGTACATTAATATGCTTAAAACCGTACCAACGTTCACACTCTCCTGCGCTCCGGCGCGGATCAGCTCCGTGCTGACCTTCTGGGATGAATGCGGAAAGCCCTCAATATGGACATAAAAAGATCTGAGGATGGAAAAAAATGTCCACTGGAACTGCGGCCAACACATACAGCACACACATGCATTGGCTTCTGGCTGATTAAATCACACTCAGTCTTTCATTGTGATATATGGAGCCTTGACGACACACGTGTGAAGGGTAAGTGAAGTCTGGAACCTGGCACATGCAGATAGATGTATTTTAATGAGACCATACAGAGCCTTTTATTGCTGAAGAAAGAGGGAAAAATAATTAATATATATACAGTATTTGCAGGACTATTATAATCAAAGGTATAAAGCTCATGTGTAGGTGCAGATTTGCCTGTGCTGAGATGATTGGATTTAGAGGCTTAATGGACACCATGCACAACTCTCTAAATACACACACACAAACATACATAAATACACACACACACACACACACACACACACACACACACTCACACACAAACATACATAAATACATACACACACACACAAACATACATAAATACACATTCACACACAAACATACATAAATACACACACACACACACACACACACACACAAACACACATAAATACATACACACACACACACACACACAAACATACATAAATACACACACACACACACAAACATACATAAATACACACAAACACACACACAAACATACATAAATACATACATGCATACACACACACACACACAAACATACATAAATACACACATGCATACACACACACACACACACACATACATAAATACATACACACACACACACACACACACACACACACACACACACACGTAACTACACATTTCTTTGATGATGAATTAATTACTTGGTCTAATTCATCAGCTAATGCTTTGAAATATGTTGTTGTTATTTAAGCAGCCAGGGGAAGATTCTGCGGAGTGAGTAGTGAAATGAAAGACCCCTCCCCCAACGCACACACACACACAAACACACACACCCACCCCCCAATGCCCATTCTTAGGGGATCCTGGTGACATGAACTCCAGTTTCAGAGGCAGACACCCTGGCTTTAGAAAGTTGAAGCACTGTCAAATATTTGTTCCACCCATGCACTAAGCCATTCTGATTAGCACAGCTCCTCAGCCAGGTAGGCGAGCTAATTAATGAAACCAGCCGGTTTAGTGTGAGTGTGGAACAAATACATGGTAGTGTTGCTGTGCTCTCTGACGCCGGGGCGTCCACCTCAGACTAATTCCAAATGATGGGCAGTGAAGCTCTGAGGATGCCAGATTTTTGCTGGTCTTAGAATGCTCACCCACAAACTCCAGAATCATAAATCCACGGTTATCTCTTATGCCTTCTAGCTGTAAGTGTTCCATGTGGTAATGTGTGACATTATTTCCCAGGCTTTTTTTTTTTTTTTTTAAAAGTTTGAACTTTATGTATTGTCCTCACCTTCACCAACGTAACCTATGAAATGTCAACACCATTTTTCTATGGCATTATGATCAAGCAGTTATTTCATAATCTGTTTAGTGTCAGTGTCCAGAAGGTCTCAGTCCTCCAAGTTGCCCTGCTGTGACATCACAAAGCAAGAATTGAAAGAGCCTTCAAATTTGACCCAGTACCCTCCTTGTCATCTACATTTCCACTGTTTATCTTTTTCTGGATAAGTATGTCTGAAAACATTTTAGTTTTTCCTTTTTTATTGTGGTTTATTTTCTTCATGAACACCTTATGTTGCAATCTTTTTTCCGTATTATGAACACTTGGAATTTCTAAGCACTTCTCAGATTTCATATAGGATGTCAGTGACACGTCGTTATGCTGTCGGTGTTCATTTAGTTTATTTCATAATCTTCTCAATGTCAGCGTGCTTTTAATTTAACTGCTGACTTTCCCACAATTAAATGGCTTAATAGACATACAGGAAATTCCCAGTCAGCACTGTATGGACTATTTACCACAAATAAATGCACTTAAATTATTCAGTTGTGACTGTAATTGTTCATTTGATTTATAATACGCACAGCTATAGCGTATTATTAATTGTGCTGATTGCACATATACAGCAGATTGAAATGGCAATTAGGTGCATGGTTGCCACCTCCTGTGTTGAAAACGGGTCTGAAACGAGTCCACAGTGGTTTGTGGGCTGTCGTTATTTTGTTCATCATGGGCTTGTTTGAAGACTGGTCACTAGCCGCTTTCCCCCGCCAGCGAAGAACTGGAACCTTCTTTTGCTGATTGATGTCAGTTCTTACTGGTGTAAGTGAGAATGAATTGATTTGCTTTGCAATGGTCTCAGATCATTGGCTGCCAGAAGAGGTTTGGCGTAGCCAACCAGCCACCTTCCCAGGGGCTTTTTCTCATTGGGTCCATTTAAACGTCTGCGTTTTCATCTGCTCAATTGACTGGCTTTTTAATTTGATTAAGCCAGATTTAATAACGTGTCGAGCTCAGTCAGTCTGGGTCTTATGGCAAAAATGAAATCTGTGATCGAAATCTTTTCCCCCAGTACATCACATAGCCATGGCTAAACAAAGGGGTATTTATTATTCACACATTCATCAGTTACATATCAGATATGAATATGTGACAAATTATATTCTGCAAGTGTGTGTGCGTGCGGGCGTGTGTGTGTGCGTGCGCGGGCGTGCATGTGTGTGTGCGTGTTGGCCTGTGTGCGTGCATGCGCGGGCGTGCATGTGTGTGTTTGTGTGTGTGTGTGAGTGCTTGTTTGTTCAGTCCTGGCATGAACGAACAGTGACGTAACTCCACTCTAGATTCTCATGTCCATTGGCTCACTACTAATTTTCTTTTCCAAGCCTGTTACATAAATCTAACTGTACCTCTTCATTTATTCATTACACTTCTCATTTCCTTGAGATCCATTTCCCTCTGCGCTGGATTGAATTGACACAGTTAGGCTTCCATTAATGATGTTACCATACAGCACATACCAAGGTACGTGATCGGAGGGTGCACATATAGCCGAGGTACTGAGAGAACTGATAAGATGGTGCTCACATAGCAGAGAGACTGTGATAACTAATAAAATGGCATCTGAATAGCAAAGATTCTGAGAGAGCTGATTGGATGGTGTCACCTAGGTAGCAGAGATTTGGAGACAACTGATTGGATGGTGACTGTATAGCAGAGATTCTGAGAGACCTGACTGGATAGTGCATTATAGCAGGGATTCTGAGAGAACTGATTGGATGATGGCTCTATAGCAGAGATACTGAGATAACGGGTAGGGGTGTTCTTGATTTGTCGATTATGAAGATGGTCTGCAGATTGGAGACCTTCTCTGATTCAGGATGAGTGATTTTGTCTCACACATCTTATAGAGACCATATGGTGGCAAGCTGATACACATTTTGAGCCATGTGCTGTCAATTAGGCTTGAAATAACTGCAGTGTATTTTCTCATTTCTTACTGCACCAATGTGAGGGAGAATTTAAAACTTTGACAGGCTTTTCCTTTAACAGAAGGGCTGTCATCAATTCATTGTAAAGGGAATAAAAGCTGTAACCAGCACTAGCAAATTCCATTTCCTCAATTTATGCCATTTTTAAACTGCAATTGTCCTTCTGAAAACACTGGGGAACATTCAAGTGAAATTGCAAGTTATTTCTCACATAATGTTTTGACAAGAACATTTCCCACATAGTCTTAGAATGTATTTATTATTTTAAAAAGGCAACATTTTCCTGGCATACAGCATACAGATGTTCTACCACACCATTTTGAAAAATTCTTCAGAATCCTTCTTTAAATAGAAATAATGCAACTTATTCACTTCTGATGGTCATTCCTGAAATATCCCTGGTGACTAAAGAATAACTTTTAATATTTACTTGAAGATTAGTTGAATGCTTGAATCAAAAACTGTTATTGGGGACCACAGCTCAGTGCTAATCACCATTACAGGAAGTGCTGTCCAGTGCGACAGCGTCCTGAGATGTGACTGTCTAGATTCTGAGATGGTCGGAGTGGTAACCCACAGAAACCTGTCAAACTTTTCATCCCACCAAAGTTAGGTCCCACAAGGCCAGCTGTCAGTACCAATTGGGGGGATTCTGTCACAGGTTCAACTCCTTGGGAGGAGGAGTAACAGCTAGTGGTGGGGGAGTGAGGTTGCATTGAACCACAGCTACCACAGAGCAGCCTATCAGTGACTCTGATAGGATGTCTCAACAACCAATGACAACATTGGTTGTTGAGAGAAACATTTTTTTTTATTGGTTGAAATGAGACAGTGGTTGACAGCAGAGTGTTGTTCCACCCAAATAGATTCATGAAACCTCATTTGAACAATCACTTCTGACAACGTGCAGCTAAGTTGTCATGGTGAGGCAGCAGACAGTGACAATTATAACACAAATCAATAAGATGCATTGTTTGAAAGTTTCTGTTAGGCCTCAATCAATCTCTATTAATCACATAATGAAAGACTGACAGGAACCAGAGAGCCCTGTTAATGGTTTCTGGAACTGAGGCCAGTTTCTAGTCTTGTTTTCCTGGAGATAACAGGGGTAAAGTGGAATATTATATGTGAGGGTTGGAATTCATTGGTGTGGAAAATGCTGGCGTTTTCTACATTTTCTTCAAGAAAGAGCCTGGTGAATTTTTTACAGGTTTATCGAGATTTACCTCAGTACTTCTCAGCTTATTATTAATTAATCGCAGGGAGAGTATTCTGCTCTCATTCATCTCCTGGTAAAGTGTTCAATTCCTAAAAGAAAGAGTGGAGGGAGAGAGAAATAGAAGAGGGAGTGATTGGGATGGAATGCATTAAACAGAAAAAAAGTATGTTGCAGTGATAAGATACAAAAAAAACTACAGCAACACTGCTCCTCAAACAAACACAGAACTGTGTGTGACCACCATCCTGTCCTGCACACATCCGCCAATAAACAAAGCTTTATTTAATAGGTCACCATATTCAAAGAGGTGCTTTGCAATGGACAAGAAAGAGGGAAAAAAACATTTCAGGTAATGTGTCTGCAATCACTCAAAGTATTCTTTGATGCTCTAAATAATGATTATGCCACATGATCAAACCGGCACAAAAACATGCTCAATAAACACAAACATACACTAAGCTAACACAGGTGAGCTGTTCCCTCAGGTAGGGTTATATGCATAGTTTGCAAGAACAGTGAACATAAAGTCAGTTTTTTCACACATTAGTTTCCACATTTCACACATAAGTTTCAGGGACTTTTGAAGTGTAAGAGGCCACCAGCTCATTCCACGGCAGCCTTAAGACAGGGATAGAGCAGGATAAAAAAAAAAAAGGATCAGGAAGTATTTAGGTCTCATGCAGATATTTACTGCACACGGTTTGAGCCTGAGGGTAAACCCTCAGCTGAGCTCCGGTGCCGAATTCCGTGCTGAGTTTTTTGAGGACGCTCAGCCCAAGGGTTCCGTACAATGGGAGACACTCAAAGGAATGCCCCAGTTCTTCTGTGTAATGTGGCGTGGGGAGGATCTGGCGTGTGCAGGAGTTTTATAAACCGTGCTGACAGGCGGCAGCCGAGGGTGCTGGTTCTAGACGGCTTGAGAGATGGGTGGGGTGGGGGGGCAGCCCCCTCCCCTGACTGAGCTCTGACCTTGCGGTCGTGTTTTGGGTAGATGAACGTGGCATGCATAAACGGGCAGCCCCGGCCCTTCAAGTTCTTCGCCTCACTTAGCTCATGTATTCTTCATGCTCCCGTCCGACTGCGTGTCTGCGCACGGAGACGTGCTGTCTGCTCACATCTCCCCCTCCACAATCTCACCTTGCCGTCGCGTGGGCTTTGAAATAAGGGTGACTACAGAAACTGGGTCCTCTGCAGTGAAACCTCACCATGCAAAGCCAGCAATGACCCACAATCTACTTATGTTTTGTTTTACATCTTCAACTTCAACAGTATTTTTCAAATATTTTATATTGGTTACACACAGACATACAACACATGCACTCACACACACACACACATACACACAGCACATGCACACACATACACGCATAGTAATGTTTGCAGTAGTCAAACCCAGCTGAAACTCCAATTATACCCCCTTAAGCCAGGTAATTATTGTTTGAGGAGAAACCGTATACACCAGAGCCGTGGTCAATCCCATTTCAATTATGCTCATTTCAAGAATTAAAATGGAACCGACCCTAGCTCTGGTGCACACACACACACACACACATACACACACACTCACACACACACACACACTCATCCTGTCTGGACACTGCTGAAGGCAAATAAATAATGTAACGTAGTATCACAGAGCCATTTAATCTCACATTGAGAGTTAGGCAATTAAAACGCCCCAACCAGCGAGAAACCGCTTCACTAGACTACAATTTGCCATATGGTATTTGTAATTACCAAAAAAAAACTGAGAAAGAGGGAAAAACATACTGACATGTAACGGTATATAAAGAACAGTAAATTCTTTATTTAAAAAAAAATGCAAATGTGCCGGTCAATTAAAGAGAATAACGTTTTGGGAGAGAAGAAGTGAAGAAGTCCGGGAGATGAAAGGGAAGGAGAGCAGTGAGAGGCTGGCGCTCTTCCTTACCAAATGCTGTGGGAGGGTAATGAGTGAGAGCGGCATTATGTCCACGCTTTGCCGAGATTGAATAGTAAAATACCCCCTTTCAAGATGAATGCACTGAAATGGCTGAAAAGAGACTGGGGCAGTACTAAGCAAGGAACGCTACACCTTACCTCCCGGCGTCGCATGAATATATTAATTCTCCTAAGCACAGCGCAAAACAAAAATTACATGCAATTTTCCATTTTTATTTGTAAAAAGACTAAATTTATTTAATTCATACAAATATTACAGTCATCTCACATATTATAATGCACAAGGGGCCTCATTACTTGGTATCCATTCAGAAGTACATGATTGAGTATGGCAGTGGTTTTGAGCTCTGGAGCTGGAGGACCCCTGTGTATGCTGGTCTCATTTCAGCCATTTTCTTGATTAATTACAGTTGTTGAAAACATGTGTTAAAGTTCCATAATTCTGTGCTGAAACCGATTTGATCATAATTCAGGTTTGTCTCATCACTATCATCTGCTTTGTGTTTGAACTCTGTGTTCTCCACAGGCTGTTCGGTGTAAATGACTATGCCTTCACAGTTTCAGCATTGGGTGTATCAATACAAATCAATACAAAATGTACCCTGTATAAAAGGCACCATTTTCCGCAGAGCATTACAAAAAATGAAAGCCGTAGCTTTCTGACAGCTGTTCTTACTGACTGACTAAAAGACTCTCAATTAATGTGGATCATTTGTTCTGAAAGACACAGATACTTGTTTCTACCTGAATGTGGCATTAAGAGGGCAAATGCTCTCATTAACATAATTAACAACCTCTAATTAAAACTATTAACCGATGCTTATACATCATGAATAGCAATAAAGGACTCGGACTGTGAACCACATGAACATGGTTTGTTTTTGTTGTAATTCCACAGTTTTATTTAATAAAAGCTGAAAAAGTCAGACGCGCTGGTAGAGTTTCTCTTCTCTGTTTTCTATTGGGGGTGGTGGGGGGGGTTAGGTTGTGGCGGGTTGAGCAGATGCTTAGCTACAAACACTCCTTGGGAAATCTGCGACATCAGCAATGATCAAACCCTGTGGAGGGCTTCCTTTCAGAAAGAGGAATGGACTCAGTGAGCTCAGCAGCACACTGCTCTGCTCGTCTCTGGGGACCTCCTGCATGTAGTGGTCTTCAGTTCTGATCGGGGGGGGTGGGGGGGCTGCAGTGCATGCTGGTTTTTGATTTAAGCTGAAATAGTAAAAGCCAGTTCAGAAGAACCCAAGTGAGATGAGTTGGCGATGAAAGCCAGTATACCATGAGGCTCTCCAGGACTGGAATTGACCACCACTGTCCAGTATCATGGGTCTTCCAGTGTGGACAGTGTGCAGAAAACTGTCCCCAAGGGACTGCAAGGTGTGTCAGTTTCACAGCACACTTTTCAACATGAACATGAGCATCAAGCGGAGGGGTATAATTACAACATTTAATCTGTCTTAATTATGAAGAACTGCAAAATGGACCAAATGAAAAGATACATACTGTATTCTAACCAGATTGCAATATCCAATCTGCCATCTCCTTCCATTGAAGTTGTTGATTATGATAGCACTTTCACCTGATCTTGTGGAGTACACGAGATAATCATTAGCAAGGCTGTCCAAACCTGGTCCTGGAGAGGTACAAGGTGTCTCAGGGATTAACTGATCAATTAAAGTATTTGATTACACAGTTTACCCACCTCATGTGGCTTCTTGGGTCTGAACTGGTTGCTAATTTTAGGGTGAAAACTAAAATTAGAAGACACTGTGGTTCTCGAGGTCCAGGGTCAGCCGCCCCTCATTCAGAGGTCTAGCCTATTTGGAAACATACTAAAAAGCTAAACCGAACACTGACTTGTTCCTTGCTGAAGTAAACAGGCTACCAAAATAGGGCTTTGAAACAAGACCGGTGATTAGACTAAATGCTAATGATGGGTTTATGCTTAACGGAGGGACCTGTTATAGCCTGACACGGGGAATGGCAGTATCGTAGACTCCGACATCATGGGTACGCAGACAGAGACGAGGTTTCTGAAACACTCCATTACCTGTGGCTGAGGGAGAGTCTGACTTCAGAGCTCCACCTGCTTTGTCCTCGGCCTCTCCTTGACCTGTCCATGGACATCTCTCCATCCTTCTTCTCTCTCTGTCTTTCCTCTCTCTTTTTTTCTCTTTTGGTTTTGGACCACCACAACCATCCACTCATCCTTCAAGGGAAACCTTTATTTATCAGAATTTGGGTTGGCTTTGTTTGGACATTGTTTTGTTTGCATTATATAAAGAGAATGACACAGAATTACATAAACTGTTCTGCGTCATTCGCCCTTACTGTTCATTAACCCTTCCAGGGTTCTTTACCCCCCCACGCAGCTAAGAGTTTTTGGTTGGCAGACCATTCCAAAAATGTTAAGGGAAACATTCCTAAGATGTACATTTTTCCGGTTTTCTTTACATCTCTTGAAAGTTATTTGGCCAGATCATTGTCTTGTGACTTTGATATAAGTCATTCTGAGCAATATGATGTTCTCCAAGACTGCTTTAGGAACGATCTCATTATGACATTAAGGTCACGGCCTAATAGGAATCCAAGCTTAATGTTCTGGGAATGTTTTGCATTTGCTGGCCACTACCTCTCTCCCCCCACAATAAACACACACATATGCACACAAACCTTAGGCCATTTTTCATTTATGCATAGCATAGAGTAAGCAGTACCACCGTTTTCAACTTCTCAAACCATTCAGTTCAAAACACTTTCTCTAAGATTTGAAATATAACTGTCACATCTGTACATAATACATAAGCCAGCCACTTAAAATAATTTATTTTTGTCTGTAAAGCAGCGGAGATATGTGCAGTTATACATCTATATGACTTTCATTTCAAATCACAGAGATCAATGTTGTACATTGTAAGTATTTCAAGAAAGTGGTAAAAATAGTACTTGTGCTACAAAGAAAATAACATAGTCCTGCAAGCAATGGTTACATCAGATAGGGAAAAGAACAGAGAGAAGAAAGACAAGAAAATGAAAGAAGGAAATACATATGATAAGGTGAAAAAATTACAGGTTTGAGAAAACCATTCTATTGTACAAATGGAGTAGAGTAGGTACATGTATACTGTTGGACACAGAAGTAATGGTGGAGCAAATACATGTATTTCATTTTAGAATGATCCATACTGACCCCTAACAGTGGCTATAAGACCCCAGTGATATTGACTGTGGCTGGTTTTTTGAGACTGTGCAGTGTGTGTTTTTTTCAGTCTATCTCTGAAGACCAAGCAGTCCTTTCTGTCCAATTTCACCCAAACTGTGCTCATTTACATAGGAGAAAAAAACACACACACCAAACATGAATCACTCTCGCAACAACAGGCCGCCCCCCAATAAACGCTATCGGATTCCTGACGATTCTCACCCCATGCTCCCTGGCACTTCAAACAGAATTAGCGAGTGCAAGCACATCAAAGGATTCCTCCATTGCCCCTGTCAGTTAGACCTATTCATTAATCTACTTCCCTGTTGCTGCTTAGCTCCTTTTACTTTAAAAAAGTTAAAAAAAACCTCCTCCTTGAATTGCTACAGCTCCTTCTGAGCAGTGACGGTGAAGCCAGAAGCCAGGGCTTTGTGAATTCAAACAAATATTTCAGATTCAGTTCTGTCAGCAGAGCATAGATGTGAATTTAGCTAAGGGGATATTCCATAACTGATATCAAAAAGCACTGTTTTACACACAGAGAGCTGTCAATGCTTGGAACACTTTGCAGGTCATGTGCTACAGTCAGAGACTCCGGAGCGTACAAGCCCAGGCAGGATGCAGTTCTGGATGCTCTCTGGACTGTAAATGGAAGGTAAATGAGGAGCCTGGCTTGGCTGAATGGACTGTTCTCGTCATCATGTATTCTTATGTTCCTGTCTCATGTTCTAGATTTGTGATAACTACTACACACTGTGACAGAGACCTAAGTAGCCACCCCAGGTCCTGGAGAACTACAGGTTATCCTGTAGCTCACCAGGAAACCAGGTGAGTTAAAATACATAATCAGCTGTGCTAATTCATTAATTAAGTGCTCATTAATAACAAAAACCAGCCTATCCTTTCGTTCTCCAGGCCCACAGGATGTCTGCTTTTGCACCTTTCACACCAACGCTAATGTTGATTATGCCGGTATTTAACTTTGCATACTGGTCTGACTATGACTGTACACACTAGGGATTCTCTGGGCTGTACAGTCATTCACACCAACCAGGCAACCCCGCAATATGACGTCATAATTTATCATGCTCACCAAGCGATGATGAGTCATCAGCAGCTGATGTTCCATATTGTTGCCATAACAATGGTGGGCAGCACAAATGTTCCTTAATTTCATCGTCAAGCTGTGCTGCAAGATACCATTGCTGAATGTCTACTGAAATCAATATCAGGTATAGTAATATATTGGTGACAGGATATGAGATTATTTTATTATATAATATTCAAAAACAAGAATTCACATCCTGGCTGCTCTTGAGTCTGAATGACAACCGGCAAATGTTGTAAAATATAGAGAGGTACCATTAAGGTTTGAACATTCCTTTCATTTTCAAAGCACCACCAGTTTTAAGATGATAACATTACTGATTGTATTATATAATAAAACAAGGCATTCAGTTAAGATATGAGTCCCTTTCTGATTTAGGCCTGGGCAGTGTGATATGAAATTGCAGAAAAGGCCACATACACAGAGAGTATCTGATATTATTAGCTGTGCCAGCAAGTCGTTTCCGAACATCACCTTAATGTTATTGCCTTCACAGACGACCATGATTATGCTGGTGGTCCTTACTGCCTTGACTAGTGGGAGCAGAAATGGTGGAATTCGTTACAGTGATGGCACTTTCCCCATTCGTTTTAATGGTGCTATGTGCTTGGTATGATAGCACTATTAGCATGAACGGGGAAAGGTGGTGATAATGGTATGAGTCTTGGTGTGAAAGGGATGTGTGTCTACTGTCTGGAAACCAGCACCATTTTCATCTTGTGTCCGAGCACACAGACCACGACTTCCACAACCAACATACTTCTGCATACTGTGGTGCAGTGGCGGGACGGTGTAAAAAAGAAGAAAGATAAATAAGATTCATCTTAAATACGGAGCCAATGTCATATTTCCTCAGGGTTTCCAAACTGAATCCGTTTAAAGTGTGATGAATTTATGCTCGCCCCGGAAAGTTGGGAACCCAGAGCGAGGTAAGGATCCGTTCTCGACGAGCTGAGCCGCCACGCGCCGCGGGATCTGATTTTCTCATTCCGTCTCCCATAAGCCCTCCTCAGGGAGAAAATCCCGGCAGAACGGTTACTGTAAACGCAATCAACTCGCCGCTGATTGCCTACCGCCGCGTGGACTGTCATCCCGCCCCATCTGCCATTCCGCATCGATCCGGCCCGTTCCTCGCCACTTCATCCCGCCGCTCGCCTAGAGGATCGACACCGCCGAGGTTTGGAGTGCCTTCTCCTTCATTAAGGCCATATGAGTCTGGAGTTTCCTCGGCCTCAGAAAAAAAAAAAAAAAAAAGGCTTCATTGCATCTTGGCTGCTGTAATTTCTGAATGACAAGTAGCTTCCTGGTGTAAGATATGGAGAGGCATGAGCTACGCTTGAGCACATCTTTCTTTTTTCAAAGCACAACCAGTTATATGATATTAATTCACATAACTGATTATGATTCATATAACAGTTAAATTATATTATTCATAGAAGTAGCAGTTAAATTACATAATAGAATAATCTCCTTTCATGTGAAGCCAGCAAAAGAAGGAAGAGCCATCAGTGTTGAGTCTGAGGGGGAATAACACCAGATAATCAAAATTAAAGACCACCATGCTGTGTGATTTAGCATAGCAGAGCGTATCACTTTTACTGCAGTGGTAAGAGAATGAGACAGAAATGGAACACAGAAATGGCCAATTAAAATATGTCTGCTACCAAGGGAAATGCAAGTTAACACTTGGCCTTTTCAGACTGTGGTTTATATCCCGGGTACAGACAGCATTAAATGTGTTTTAGGGGTGAATTGACACAGAACTAAAATGTTAGTCACCCATATGATGTTTACTGAAATCAGTGTAGACAAGGCAAGTTTGCTCCATGCAGTCAAAACAAATTCAATTTAGATTCATTGTGAAGGGGGCTTAAGCAGTTTACAATCTCTTCTGGACAGATGCTGCATGATTACAGCTCTTAACACCAGGAATTCATTAATTTAATCATCTTTATTGACAGAATCTGATTCGCCTAATACTCTTAAAAAATGCAATTATGGTTACAGTAACAAACTGACCAGATATTATTAGGGGATTATAAACAGTGTTTTCCTTAATCAATAGCCAATCCTGAGACAGCTGGAATGACTAATGAAAATGAGTGATGAATCAATCACCGAAATCAGGGGAAAACAAAGAAAGAGTTAAAGAGACAAAATCATAATTCCCATCATGACAAAGTCATAATTCATCACTGGTAAGTCTGCCTTGATAGCTACAGAATGAAAGATGTTTATACTATGGATTTGGGTTGGTACACTATGCCTGGTGTAGGAATCAGCAGTACCTGTGTAGGTGTGTCATGTACCTGTTGTTCTTGTTGCTATGGCTATGCCTCTATACCTAACATACTCAACTCCCTATTTGAAGGGCTGCAGGGCATTCAGGTATTTATTCCCGCCATCACCTGCTCTGCCTGAGAAGGACGAGCCGCTGTTGTTGGAAGCTCAATGTCTCTTGTTGGTTTCCCACCTTGGGAGTCTATCTGTATGTAGGATAATCTAAAACAGAACAAGCAGGGGAGGACCATCCTAAAGGAAGGAGTGCTGTGTAGCCCAGTGGTCTTCAGTTCAAATTCTGCAAGGGCCCAAAGTCAAGCTGGTTTTGCTGTTACTCAGCACTTGAGAACCAATTAAAATGGTCAGCTACTTACATTGTTACATCATATCCACCTCCTGTCATTTCTTGGGTCTGAACTGGTTTGAGAAATTTCAGGTAACAAACTAAACCCAGCATGCACTATAGCCCTCCGGGACTAGGGACTGAAGAGCACTGCTGCAGCCCCTCCTGGTTAGCCCGGGTCTGTCTCTATGCCTTGACCGCGAGCTTGCGGCCCAACAGCAGATGGCCTATTGAACAGCCTCAGCGGCCCAGTCCTGGCTCATGAAAGGGGTGCGCATTCACATTCGTCAGTGCGAAAGAAAACAAACTGCCAACAACAAAAATGAGAGAGCAGCTGCTTCACCCTCCTCTGACGTCAAGCGTGAGCCAAAATAAAACAAAAACAGTTAATGTATGTATGACTCAGCGTGTGTTTGAGCATATATAGAGGCCAACCGCGTGACAATAACACACTGCAAACGCCAGCAGGGGTAATCACTGTAATTAGGGTGCATTCAGTCGTTCATTCAAACTGGATGCGGTCTGACATACACACATTGCCTATGAGCCTGTTCCGTTTACAAGGGCATACCCTTGCTGATGGTGACCTTACATCACAAATTATACATGTGCTTGGTTGAATATTTACAGAAGTTCTTTTGTACAAAAGAAATGGCTTCCTAGGAAGTATAACAAACCTACCATCTGTATTTTAAAAACCACTACTGTGTGTGTAAAACATTGCTTTGGTTGGGATGTTGTGATTTCCAAACTCATTGCATCAAGTGGCCACTGCATACCTATCATACTGAAGACATGACCTTCATCAAATAGTCCATGCTTTTCAGAGTTTGAACTGAAATACTGGATATGTTTACTGTTAACTATTTATTAACAATTTATTGTACAATTCTATTAATTATTAACTATTTATTGTCCAGTATTCTAATGACAGCTGTCTTTTTTTCTGTCATAATTTGTTTTATTAATGTGTTTTATGTGTTCCTGTGTATGTGTTAATGAAGTTGAAACTTGAGGTTTAGCTGGAATTTTCTCTTTGATCATCTTAATTAATAACACTATCATAATTACAGAGCACAACCCCTTAAATGAACCTGTAGCATATATCACAGGCACTAACAAAATCTAACTGTATACTTTATTATGTCAACATCCAATAATGAAATAACAATTGTTTCTGTTTAGGAATGCAAGAATACAGTAAGCTAGGCTGTTTATTTGGAAAATACTGGTGAATGAACAGAATATCCATCAATCTACTTCAAACACAAAGAGATGCGCGTTTTTTATTGCAAATGTCAAACATGACACTTCATACTATATATGAGTACGTAACGAACACATTGCTGGTTAGCTCGTGAATTAACCAAAACTGGTTAAATAGGTAGCTAAGTTAGATGTTGCGATGAGGTATCCAGATTGAAACTCAGTGGGTCTTTTATTGTTCGATGAAGAACATACATAACGTTAAGTATATATGTAAAATTCCTACGTCAGACTCGAGGGAAGACAAAATAATAATAATTAAAAAAAAAAGCAATGAGTGACCAGCAAACAGCTTCATATAGCACAAACACGCTGTACCTGTTCATTCCTTTCACCCGTTACATACCGCCATGCTTTCATCTGCTGTAAAATGACATGCGTGACCGACCGTAGACCAATCAGAACGCCGCACAACCAGCACGGACGACGGGATTCGAAGTTCTTCAACGTTTGTTTACGTCATTAAATTTCACTACTTTTCCCACAATGCAACGCCATTTTCTATGAGTCTGATAATGCACTGTAGTTCGCTCGCGCTGCAATCAGAACAATGACTCCACAGCGAACGCTTAGGAGTCAGTAGAATGCACCGTATCGCACACAGTTTTTCTGTTGTGGTACTGTTTTTGCATGTTTCTTCAATGCACAAACCGTAATTATGTGGATACCTACAGAACACGAAAAATACGGCGTCGGTAAGTTCATCTGCTATCTTTCCTAATTTTGCTATTCTAATTAATGGAAAACTAGTGAATTTAAATAGCGATGCTAGACTATGCGGTGACCAATACGTTACAATAAAATAACGGGTAATAAAAGAATTCTTCATCAAGGTTACTCGGTACTCGGGATATTAAACAAACAAACAAAAAATAGCTAACAACTAGTAATTTTACACATATTTCCATATGTACTTCTTCATGTTTACCAAATAAAGTATAATAATGACAGAAATTGTGTAATTTACATTTTCATGTTTGTGTTCTTGAGTGGTTTTGGTTTTCTCATAGTGTGTCAATGTGTATTGTCAGAAATTATTTACAGTTCATCCTTTAACTAAAGTAACTGAGAACTGTCAACGCAAAACCCAATTGAAAACCTGCTAAATGACAGGAAGAGATATTCTGCACGTTCTCAACCACTAATAGCAATTGTTGTCACTTTTTGTCTTTTGCAATAATGTCGTGTTTCTTGAATGTCAACGCCTGAGACCGTTATTTTCAGTATATGAAGGGTCTCGAATGACTACTGTAAATCCTGCAGAATCCTGTTGTAAATTTGCCCAACCCCTCAGTAAATTGACCTGTGCCATCGGATGTTTGCAAGGTTATCAGTAAGCCACGTTGGAGATGTAACGGGGTAAAATACTACAGAAAACCGAATAACAACGAAAAACAGTAACTAACAATTAAAATAAGGTGTCAGCTTGCATATGATAAATTAATCAGCACCAACGTTAAACCGCAAACGATAAAGTATTTAAGCGCAGTCTCATTCATTCAAATGCATTATACTGCTCAATAATGTTTTGTACTTTGAAGACAAAGCAGTCAACGAGCAGTTTGGGAGGAAGAAACAAATGAGGGAATCGTTTTCATTTCAAAGCTGCACTTTTTCTAACGTCTCCCGACGGAGGAGAGCATTGTCTCGTCTTAATTTTGTTTCTGATGCTCGTGTGCTCGCTCGGATTCTATAGCTCTCTCCAAGTGATAGTTGCAGAGTCAGCTTCAGTCACAGCTGGGATTGTGAATAAATTACATTGATTAGACTGTTTACAGATTGTAAAACTGCACCCCAGTTGGTCTGATTTGATCGTTAAGGGGGAAAAAGGCTTTTTCTACCCTGCAGAGGAAACATGTTCAAAAAACCTCTCTGTCTCATGGTTTTCCTCCCTTTGCAGACAGCATGGGTATTTTGTGCCTATTATTGTGTTATATGGATGAGGCTGAAAAGGCTTAGTGTTTTTGTCTGCTGCCCATATTTTTGTGTGGTTTCATCTTTCCATGCTTTTATCATATAAGTGACATCCAGTCTCTAACTGCACCCAGTTATGCATTGATTTGAATTAGATTTATTGTGAACCTTATCCCCAATATGTTCCAAAACCTCATCAGTTTCGGGGTCACAAGGTCAAAGGGTGAGGGCACTGAGGCAGTTTTCGGTTCTTTCCTTTTTTCCAGTCTCTAGGTCATGCAGGGAGCCCAGTGACACTTCACACAAATCTTAGCTTCACTGTTGATCTTCAAGGTCAAGAGGTCAAAGGTTGAGGTCAGGCAGTCATCTGATAACAGTTTAGGTATATGGTTCTCATTACTTGAGTATTTACAGTTCTCCTTTCGAAGATGGTTGTGTCTACAGGAGAACTAGAGGAGGGGTATGTCTCCAACTTATTTAAGCAGACACCCTATGCCAACCTAGTTTGTCATTGGTAAGAACAAATTTACCCATGACCCAGTTAAACCAGTCCTAACCCATAAAAGGTCTAGGTCAATTACGTCCCAATTGTAACCTGTCAACTGATAATGTATCCTGAGATCAAACATGCTATGTTAAAGCCCAGGTTTCTATGTCGTCCATGGTTGGTTAGGAGAAAAATTTCAAAGAAATTTATGCTCACTGTTTTGAGTCTCGCTTGTCTGTTTGTGTTCATGTATTAACATGCTCATCACACTTTTATGCAAATGTGTCCATGTGCAGAAACATTAGCCTTTCCTTGTCTGCTCTGTAATGACGGCTGGCATGAGCTAGTCTACAGCTAATCCTCTCAGTGGGGCATTCGCCTGTCCGTGATATCTGATTTGCGGAGATGCTGTGTCAAATGAATTTGTCTTTTTTTTTCTTCCTGACTGAAACTTGCCGAAAGCAAGGCTGCTGAATTACACTGTGAGCATGTCCGTGAAACGGGTCCGGCCTCGGTGGGGAGCCCCTGCAACAGACCGCCTATCACAGATCTGCTGTTCACGCCACGACTAGTGATTGTTCCTCACTTACAAAGCGTGATGGAGCTTCACAACTGAGCATCTTTAATGTGCTAGTGGACAATATAGCCTCTGGTTGTGGCAGATATAGCTTTAGTTTGAACACACACAGGTGTGTTCTTTAGGGGCAATCCAATCAATACAGACATTAAGTGACAATATAATTTTCTTTGGGTATGATGTGCTTTGAAGGAGGCAGGCAAACTTGCCTTTTGTATTCTTTTCATTTGGATGGAATATCATATGCCATGACAGAGGCTCTTGTCTTTTTCAGATAGAAGAGCATGTGTCTGTAAAGAGACTAAAGTCTGTTCTGATTGAATTGCGTTTGCAGTTAAAGAGACAAAGCCGTTTGCGATTGCATCCAGCCCGTATTCTTTACATATGTGATGACGATGCTGTTCATTTTGTCTGGTTCATCATGAGGTCTCTTCCTTTCTGCCAAGGGAGTTTTTCTTTTCTACCCTTTCCATTTCTTATCTCCCTATTGTTTGCTGTTGGTCACTTTTGAGGGGGTTCAGGCTGGGGTGTGCTGTAAAGGTGTTGTGACAAATGGTCTGTGAAATTCACGAAACAAATAAGCCTGTTTTGATTTGATTTTATATCATGCTTACTTGAAGTGAATTTTGGATTTCCTGTGTAAGTTTAGCTTATTGACTCCATTCAGGTTGACCTGTTTTGTTCGATGGCTGTTCTCTTTCCTAGTGGTTTGATTTGAGCCTGTTCCAGTTGTTGGTTTTGTGCCAAAGTTGTGGTTACAATGAGAAATCTGAGCACAAAGTAATTTCGTAATGATGAGGAATTGGAAACCTGTGCGGAAAAGTGTTGGGCAGAATTGAAGTTGCAAAGAACATTATGTTGCGTGGAATTTCAGGTTAGGTGTTCTAAAATGTTTATAAAAGGCAGCCACTGTGGGGTTGACTAAAAGCCTTGTCTTGAGAAAAGTGCATTTGTGACAGAGGTAAAGCACCTGGGACAGCAGAGAAAGCAGCTGGGTAGAACACAGGTAGATCATATAGATCTTGAGGAATGGTATGATGCGATATGCTGTCTTCGTGATCTGTTTTAGGGAAATGTGTTGTCAAGTTCATGAATCAGTCCTCTGTCTCTTCTTATCTACTGCTTGCTATTAACTACCAGAAACTAATTTTAACTTTCAAAAAACTAGACTGCCTTCACACCGTGCTGTTATTTTGATATCCTTATCACTGATTTACCAAAAGGAATTCTAATTTCCTAATTTCTTCACCAAATTGGACACTGAAGATGTTTACGCTAAACCAGTCCACTGCAATGTCTAAATCTCCCTGGTGTCCCATGCTTGAAAATGCAAGTATGTCGTAGTTAAGTGGATTGTGGCTCTTTATCCTGTTCTTAGCAGCCCTGATAAGCTTCATTTAATTAGGAAAGCCTTGGAAGGGCTGAAGGAATGACGTTTTTTTTTTGTTGTCCTTCAATGACCAGTGAATGGAGAGCTAGCCCTACAGTTTTTCTGTTGTGCAGTGCAGACCTAGGTAACGTGTGAGCATGGGAACAAAAGGGTCAAGACGTATCGTTTCCTCTCAGTGACGGCTTTCATAGTCTTCACTGTGGAGAGGAAAGGAGGGAGCAGTGTTCCCCTCTGCCGCACTCTACATCCTGAGTAAACAAGCACAACCGGTCTTTCCATTCTGACAGAGGTCATCTCTATAAGGTACCTGTGGTCTTGTTAAGTCCTCATTTAATACTGTTGGCCCATGGATAGGGACAGGGTACTCACCGGCTGGGTTGTTGGTTAACGTAAGAGAATTACGGAGGGATTTACTTGGTTTACTTAAGTGATAGAATTGAAATCTTCATTTTTAATAGCAGTTCAATCTGTGATCTGATATTTTATGGTTCTGTAAAAATCAGCTATCGTTAATACACCATTATAATATTAGACTCTCTTCCCTCTATTATACTTAGCTGTTACGTCTCCAAGGGTTTTTGCAGAAATTAACAGAACAAGTCTGGGCACTTAGGGGTCAAAAGTCACCACAAATGAGCAGTTCAGAAGAAAGCAGTGACTGAGGACTGACTGCCAGGGAATATATCCTTGAATATAATATAGTCTATGAATAGATGAGCGGTGCGTTGTTAGCAAATGTTTTTAGAAGCATATGTTTGCGTCTAAGCAGATTTAGAACCCTCCGAGTGCCAGCATCCATTTTCAGGTGTTTGTGTTTGATGCAGCATTTACAGTCAGCTTGCAGTGATGCTGTACCCACAAATCTTTATTGTTCATGAAATATAGATGGAGTCCAGCAGGGACCGTATTAAAGCTCATTACTGAGGGGTTTTGAGTGATTACAGGGCTTTCACTGCAACCGCGATCTGAAGATTGATATTTCACGTCTGCCTTCTTATGTCTGATAGATTTATAGACTTTAGGATGAAATTATATCACATTTCCCAAATCTTATTTTCATTGTAATTGAACTGTATTTTCTACCACAAAATGCACAAAGGATCAGTGGAAGAGCTGTGGAATTGCAGCTGAAGCATGCCAGTGCAAGAGAGTGTATGGTCTGCAAACAAGCTGTTTATAACGCACTGTTTATAAGCACTCATTAAATTGGAATAACAAAGATTTCCGCCTTAATACAACACTCAGGACGGTCATTAAATTGAATGCGTATTGGTTGTTGAATGTGTCAGGTTATTCATTCCATGTATGGGTACAAATTTTCAATCCTGCCAACGATTAAGATCTGTTTGGTCAGTTTTAATGGAACATTTCACCCACTTAACCTCCCCCCAATCAGAGCAGAAGAGTTTCTCATGAAGAGAAACAGGGACAGAAGCAGGCTTAAAAAAAAAAGAAACATATGGTGAATATTTCCTGTAAGGCTTCCTGTGACAGATTCATGCTCCATGAGCATGGCTGCTCTCTTGGTACCGCAGCTCTGCAGGTTGGAATCACGACAAGGAAACTTGCTTTGCGAAAATAAGCCCCCCTAGTCTCGCCCCTGTCCCCTCTCATGGCAGCTTGTGAAGGTAACAAGGCAGGAGAAGGGGCCCTTAAAAGGTCCTAGCTGCATTATCCACTTTCTCGGATGTGTGGGCATCTGTGGAAGAAGCAGGCGTTGAGGAAAAATGGTACGATGGGGAAAGATGCTGTCACTGAGTGAGCACACTCTCACATGCTGACATGGGGGACATTTTCTCAACCTTTCCAGATAAAAATAAGCTTTAACCTTCTCCTCATTTTCACAAGACTAGCTACAGAAAAAAAACCCCCACTGAAAATAGAGACGGTGACAGACAGACTCTTTACTGCCGCTAGCTGTAACCAGAAGCTTTGGAGACGTTATCTCACAGCTTCCTACTGAGGTAACTCCCGTGTTATATTTAACTCCCATGTTATATTTCATGCTATACCATATCCTGGTCAAATACTTGATTCTGATTGGTCAACAGACTGTTCATTCTCTTTTTCCAATAAGATGCATGGAGAAACCATATAATAAGCTGATACATTCTAGGAAAAAGAATACACGAGCCCTCTTAACATTTTAATGGGTTGAATGGCCCCTCGGCTTTGCCTAGAGATGACATCACATCGTACTGCTCCGTTATTTGTTTATTTTCATACAACTGCACACCCGGGAGCGGTTTATTCCTTACATATTTATGTGAAGGATTTTCTCCTTAATGATGGTTGTGAACTCTTGAAAGGCAGTTTCAGATGAAAAAACAGAGATCACAGGCACCTGTGCGCATCGATGTGCCTCTTAATTAAGCTCCTTAATGGGGTCCTTCTCAAAGCTTCCCTTGACTGTCTTGTGCAGGTTTCAGAAATTTGCTGTTGAACTTTGCCTTAATTCTCCTAAAAACGTCTTGCTTCTCTGTGTCAGGTTTGTGGGCCAGTAAAGGTTTCCTGAAAGGAGAAATAAATTGAAAGATTTTCATTCGCTGCCCAGAAGATGAAGGAAACAGCTGAAGGGGTACTTACATTCATTGGAGCTGAGTGGGTGGGTGAGAGGTCTCCGCTTATGGCAAGTTGGCTTCAGGCGTCTCCGGGTTTCTCTGGCGGCTGTCGGTTTCTCCCTGGGGTGATGTCATTCATGGAGGAGGTGGGGGGTGGTGGCAGCAAGTGTCAGAGGTGGTGGTGGTGGGGGGTGGGGGGGGGGGTGGTCGGGGTTGTGGGGGTGAGGTGGAGGGGTGGGGGTGGGGGGTTGGCTTATTGTTTCAGTCATCACCCTACTGTGGTCCCCTTGGGATTCACAGATTGTTTGGCATAGCTGTAAGGCCTGGGGCCATTCCTTCATCATGACACCAGAGAGAGAGAGAGGAGGGACATGGAGTGATAGAGAGATGGAGAGAGACAGAGAGACATGGAGAGATAGAAGGAGAGATGGCGAGAGAGGGAAGAAAAGAGAGAAATGGAGAGACAGACAGAGAGAGAGAGGGAGGGAGAGAGAGTACAGGGAGTGAAAGAGATGGACAGACAGAGAGGGAGGGAGAACGAGAGAGACAGAGGTAGCGATAGAGAAGGGGGGGAGAGATAGAGGCAAATAGAGAGAGATGGAGTGGAAAGGGGGAAAGAGGGAGGGGTGTAATGAAAACCCACCCCCAAACAGATGGGAGTGTGGCTCCAACGCCTCCTAGCTTGTAATTGCTTCTTCATCCGCTCCCCCGTTGCGTTCATTAAGAAATAATGCAGAGGATAGAGCCGTGTGAGTCAATAGGGCCCCTCCCCGCCCTGTCCCCACCCCCACCCCCACCCCCAGTCAGCTGAATAGTCATTTGGGGATCAGCGGAAGAGGTATTTATGTTCCACATGCTGGATGTTGGCTACATGTCCCTGTACACACACACACTCACTCACTCACACACTTACACTCACACACACAGGCACACTCACTCACACACTCACTTACACTCACACACGCAGGCACACACACGCACAGGCACACACACACACACACACACACTCACTCACTCACTCACTCACTTACACTCACACACACAGGCACACTCACTCACTTACACTCACACATGCAGGCACACACACACACACATGCGCAGGCACACATACACACAAACACACATTTGAGAATCAGTGGAAGAGCTCTTTGTATTGCACATGTTACACACACACATCTGCTGGATCTATTTGCTGATAGAACTGTACAGTTTTATCTCTGAGATTTGATTTTCTGTCACACTTGACAGATCCGCTTTTATGGGTAACTGTGGTATTTTTGTTTTTTGTGATTTGTGTCAACAAGGCCTAAAGATGCCACCCTGTTCTATCCGCCTTCTCTGGGTCATAATTACCGTAAGCTTGCCCTTTGTGTATCAAACAGGAACTGATACAGTGAAATGTGAGATAATGACTTGTAGGTGTGCAGCCAAGAACATACAGGTGATGTTATATAATCCGAGTCTCCACCTATTGCTCCTGAGTCATAACTCAGCTCTGTTTATCGAGTGTGTGTAGGTTTGTTTTTGAGGAAAACCAATGCTCTGTTGGCAGGAGAGGAGCCATGTCAAATGTCAGAAGGCTTTGTGAGTGCCTGAGTGTGTGTTTTCCTACGCCTAGAGTCTTCAGCCCTCAGTGTTAGCCTGCCAACGCTTTTCGCTGATTAAATATCCAGCACATGTTCATGTTTTAAGGATTAAATGTGGCTTTCTTTTTCTCTTTTTTTTACTGTCAGGTTGGAAAATAGTGCCAAGGCAGTGTTGTAGGCAGCCACGTTAACATACGATGCGGTGCCACATAATGACCGATGACCACAGCCTCGACTTTTTCGTTTCCTCCGTCTGTGTGACCTTTGGTTGTGGTATGAAAGGGGCCCTCAGAGGAGTAGCCTGAAAAGCGTGGCCTGATTCGGCTCATGTGTGTCTATGGAGCACCTGGATCATATCTGCCTCCCTGCCAGACAGGGCTTGGCTGGACATCGTCTGTCCGGGTCAGAACCAAGCCTGTTTCCAGACCTGCCTGCCCGCTGGTTCCGAGTCATGTGATCAACTCCAGCAGGGGAGTGGGGGGGTCTGGTGGGGGAGTCAGGATAACAGAAACCATGGCAACGCCGACTCTGCCTGCAGGGTTTCCACGGCGTCCTTTGTGACAGTGGCAGTCAGAGTTATTCTCCAGTTCCTGCCCAAGTGGCCGCCCCCTCTCAGCACCCTGGAGTAGTTTACTCAACATTTTCGTCCAATGAGTGAGGGCTTGGGGGCCGGGGGTGTGCTTCTCCCTTCGAAGCATTGTCCTCTGCACAGAACAGACCCAGGAAATGACACAGGGAATGGGATATTCTTGTAATGTGATGGACGCTCCAGCCACTGCTAAAGCGATTTTTGAGATAGTGCAGACGCAGTATGGATCTGTACTTAACAAAATAAAGACTTAACCACCTTGCATTTTGCAAAGCAAGCAAAAAAAAAGGAAACACGATAAAAGAGAAAAAAAAGGAATCTCAGCAATGCCGGTCAGGTTCTGCTTTCAGTTCTACAAAATGCACAATTTCAGCATTATGTCTCATGAAATGATGTTGATCTCATTTTGGGTACTTCTCTACTGCTTTTCTTTTCATGGTTGCTTTTCTCTCCGATTGAGATGATGTCCTGTTGACTTGTGTTCTTGCAAAACGTGTTTGACCACCGTTTTGACAGGCATCTGTCTTTATAGACGTATTTAACAGACTGTTCTGTGCATTTCAATTCCCACAGCTGTCTGCTTAGTAACATCTTTGTTTTACAGTTTCATGTTGAAACGTTGCTATCGAGGTTTGACATTAATCAAACCTCCTATCAAAACCAACAAAAAATCAAAGCAAGACAGGAGGAAAATGGATCTGAAATCATAGCCACCAGAACTCAGTTGTTTCGTTATAGGCTAAGTAATGAATTTACATTATTGTACTAACTGCATTAACGTGATAACAATCTGTGAAGCTGGCACAAAATTACATGCATGTCTGTTTTCCAGGGAACATCTTTGTTGTACAATTTCAAATTCAATTTTAAATTAGTGGAGCTCATAACACCTTCATTTGATACCTATCAAAACAAAGGCAGTGGGAAAAATTCATTTGAAATAGCATTCGCCATGGATTAATTTGCTTCATTAAACCCAGTGTAATGAACGTGGATTATTGTGTTAGCGACATTAGCCGTGTTACCAATCTGCAAACCTGGCGTGCTAAAGCCAGCGAGTGTCTCATTGCATTGCACTGGGAGGGCCTTGTGATGTATCACACGGCGTGTGGCGTGGGTGGTGTGGGCGTTCTTGGTCAAAACGTTCTTGGTCATGGCACCACATCCTGGATGTTACCGTCAGCGTGGCACATGGTCAGTGGGTGCATTTTGAATGATGTAAGCCTTACGTGGAGTCAGGCACAGCACTCTTCTTATTTAACTCTGTTCTTCAACAGATAACTGTAAGATTGCACACATATTAATTCCATGTAACTTTGCACTGAACTACTTTTGTGATGCATGGTAGATTGGCCACATGGACTAGCATACCATAGAGGAGACTGTGGTCTGGACTCACACTGGTGTTTAAAGACACATACATAAGATACCATTTTTTTCAGAACACAGCTACCCTGATGCCCTGGGTAAAATTCCCACAAAAATTGACCACCTGATCATTTCTTTGCATCTGATTGGCTACAGAACCCCTTGCATTCCCTCCCCACATTGATTCTCCAGGTCATCACAGTAAAAGTGAATTGAGTTCTCTGTGGACCTACCTGGATATATAAAGATACTAGATAAAGGGCTCAGTACATAATACATCCATATTAGAGACACAGCATGATTTTTCATAGAGCACAGATGTAAATTTCTCCTCCCTCGACCTCCTGCCTCACAGAATAAAGCCAGCTCAGGCTGGGTTTTTTTTTTCCATTATCTAAATATAGTTCAACAAAAGACCTGCAACAGCCAAAATGTGTTGCCTCAGCTCTGCTTACTGTTTGTATACTCATATGCTTAATTACACGCCTGTGTTTCTCTGTTGTGCTCATTTGAGTCCGACCCTCTGCAGGCCTCCTGGCTACCTGAAGACAACGATCCGTTGATAAACAGTCCTCTTTTTTTCCGCAGTGACACGGAGCGCATCATGTATAGTTTTCTCCTTGAAAAACAAACTAATAAGTGAAATCACCTCCTCCTCTCTCCTCTCTCCTCTCTCCTCCCGACTCTGTCTCTGTTATACTTGGCCGGGATGATGTAAACACGACTTCGTCTGACTCTTTGACCTTGTGATGGAGCCAGGCCGTGTATGCGGCCCCCCAGGCAGAAGGTTATCGGCAAGGTCCTCCGCCCCAGCGTTACTATGGGTGACAGGGCTGAGGAAGGAGCGGAGATTACGGTGCCCCGAGAGAACGGGAGACCCGACTCCTGCTCGGCCTGCCTGTATCTGCTGGTGGGGTAGCACAGATGGCTGAGAATGCTGATCTGGGATCAGGCCTCCCCCTGTCTGTATCTCAGTCTTATTCATTATGAACTGGAAGACTAAACTGATCCTAGATCAGGGTCCGTATTCACAAAGCACCTGGAGAGTAGGATCTAATGTAGGATCAGTACAGCTTATATAGGGCAAGATTTGGATATGGGTAGCGAAAAAGTGATCGCACATCAGCCCTCTCTTCTTCCTCCTCTTCCTCATTGCTGACATTTATGGTAAAGGGAAATTGGATGAAATGTTTCATTGCTTTTTTGGGGTCTGGAATCTCATCTGAAGGGTCCCTCCTTTTGGTGAAGGACAGCTACACCCTGGGTGGGGAGATCAGAGACATGTCCCCTGCCTGAGAACAGAGGTTATGGGCTCTCTGTGTCCCTGTATCACCCCCCCAAACCCCCCCACCCCCTCACCCCTTCACCCCATACCACCCCAGACAGGCCTGCCTCCTCATCTTTCTGCTCTTCCGTCTTCCTCTCCGCTCTTCCTGAGGGAGGACAAGAGAAAAGAAAAGGAGTGATGTCTAGAGAAGAGAGAGAAAGAGAGAGAAAGAGATATCACGACCCCTCTGGCTTGCCTGCCTTAGACTTTCCTTTTCATTTATTTCTTTTTTTTTTATTATTCCAATTCTTATTCTCGAGCCGTTTGTGAATATTTTTCCCTTCGGGTTCCTGGGATGAATATTTATAGGTGCAAAGCGGTTGCCTGTTTTTCGGTGATGCAAGTTCCGATCACAGGCAAGGTTGTAGGAGTGCACCGTCAACCGTGCAGCACAGAAAAGGTCTGTGAGAAAGTAGGCCACCGAGCTGCTGAACGATTAATTAATGGTTATAACCGCATTAAGCAGCTCATTATATATTTTGTGCGGCCATAATGAATGCAGTAATTATAAAGGCGTGGGCATACTGATTGTTTTATTATAGTTTATTGTATTAGCCAGATGCTGCTTGGTCTCTTGGCTTAAGATCCTCCATCATCTGTCGTTTGGATTGTTATTTATTGATTTAGTGTGCACTGGGCAAGATGGACTAATATACAGGGATTTCATGGTGTTAATGTTTTTGGATCGAGAATGCTGTGTGAGATTTGCAGAATGCGCATGTTCCTGTATATGTCTGAAATTGATTTTGTGTACAGAGCTTTGTTCAGTCTGCAATGGAGGCCTTTCTGCTTGTGTCAAGCCTTAGAGTTGCTCAGATAACCCAACCGTCATGCTAACATCCACATGCAGGAAATGGCCATGAGTGAGATCCAGATAAGTCCATATGTAATATTCAGGATTACTCCAAGGCAATTGCAAGTCAATGGGACTCTTGTGATGTCACTTCCTTCCATGGAATGGGCTGTGTGGTTGGATCGTTGGTTTCTGGGAAAGGCAATATGTCCTTGCTTCACTCTCATTAAGACCCTCTCTGCCAGCTTCAGACTATCAAACTAATCAAACGCCCTAGGTTTGGAAATGCATTCTGAATTCGGGAGTTGGTGGCAGTTTTCTCTCCTCTTGCTGTCTTTCTCTCCCACTGTCTCTCTCTCTTTCTCTGTTCACACCATCTCTCAAACATTTTACAGGTCAGTTTCTCTGCCCCCCTCCCCCTGTTATGTATCCACATTTTCACACCATTCAGCTTGAATCAACAGAAATTCCGCTCAGATGGGAATCGCCCTTGGGTTCTGTTATCCGCCACAGAGCAGTCAGGTATACCATATTGGTCGACTGCCTTTTGCATGTCGCTTCAGTGTTGATTGCACAGCGGTAACCTCAGTGTCAGTGTACTGAAAACTGCTGTTCGTTTCTGTTTCCAAGCTCATCACTCTGTTATGAAAACATGCAGTCTACATATTTAACATTTTCCTTCTCACTGAAACCAATTTAACAACTGCCGGTGATGGCCATTGAAAAATCCAATAAATGTTCACATTTTAAGGATTTAAGAGGCTACCTTTTCTGGTCAGTTAGGCTACATGGTACCAAGATATACCCTAGTAATCACATTAAAACATGATATCACCAATTTTTTTCCCTTTTTTTGACTCCTTCTTTCTGCTTGACCTTTCATTACGAGTGTCAGAGCGCTAGAAACGGGTATTTTCATTTCTGTTCTCTACCTCATTATTCTGCTATGATATATTTATTTATATATGCTGTTAATACTGTATATTTTTTCAGTAGCTACAGATGAATTTATTGATCATTGAATGCATTGTGCATTCTATTACTGTTTTTTATTTTTTTACCGCACCTTCTTCCGTTCCATTTTTCTGTCTCCTCCAGTTTGAAATTTCTACTGCTGTTCAGATCATAATCTGTTTATGGAGGTCACGCTAGCACACGTATGCTGTGAAATTGTAGCTAAGCACCTCCGTTCCTCCCTGCAGTCCACCAGCTGAGCTAAGCAGATACTGCACCCCGGGACTGTACAAATGCCACAGCTGGTGCAGGTAGACAGCAGTCACCTTAGCAACCAGCAGAGTCTGGACTTGGCGATTAGGCAGGGGGCTCATGGTGCCCGTCTATGGCTATGAGTCTAACTGATGTCTCAGTTTGTTGTGATATAAGCAGATATAAGTGATATAAAACTATGGCTGTTCCCTGCCCCCGATGCCTGGAGGTTTGGTTAAAGGACAGGGTGGCAGGGGCAACGGGAGGGTAAAATGGAAGTTGGGGTATCAGGGACTTTGGCTTGTAAAGGTGTTTCAGGTCTGATTCTCAGGTAAGGTGCTGCATCTGCATCTGTCCCTAGATGTATATGCAAATTACAGACCACAGAAGCCAATGAAATCCACTGTCATGAATCATCTGGCACCAATCAGATTGCTAGGAGGACACATAGGGAAGTTAATCCTAGAAAAGTTTCTAAACAAAGTAGCCCAGAGGCTATGTTAGAGATTGGCAGTTTGTGGGCCCAGGGAGGGGGATACCCAGCCGACCGAATCTGTCTTTCCCTGGGTGAGGCTCTGGGCGATTTATGCTCAGCTCTGCGGGGCCCCTGGCCGCCACTCAGTCAGAATCCAATATATTAAAAAAAATCTGTGCGCAAAAAAAGGAGAAGAGCTTGTTCCATATTCATGTTATTAAATAAGTAAACAATGCTTGCCAAACAATGCGAATTGCTTGTTTGGGGAAAGAGGAGAAAAAAAAACTGTAGCGCCCAAAGGAATAACTGTCTAACTGAAAGACCTTGTGTTGTCTGTTTGTTTGGACGGCACTGTTGTTTTTTTTTTTTTTAAAGAAAAAACCTCTTTATTTGTATTGACTATGCCTCCCACTAACTGAGCAACATTTTATTGTAACATGTCATCTGGGACGTTTCCCTTTTGGAATGCTTAACTGGCAGACAGTCGGCTTCTGAAACGAGAAGACGGAAACAGACTTGTCAAAGCTTCCTGAGGTGGTGGAGCGTTCTCTGAAGATCATTGTTCTTATTTACCCTGGGAAGCAGTTTCCTCTCCCATCTTCCTTTATCATTGATTGGAATGTGAATTGCCTTTTTTCTTCAGGATTCGTTCAGCTTGGGAGGGGGTGGCCATGGAGAGGCCGTAGGGTCTTCTTCTCTCTTATCTCTTGTCCTAGTTTTCAGATGTTGTTTTTTTTTAGGTATATTTCATCAAATATTTTCATTTGTGTTAATGATAATCTCTCCCAAAGGTACAAAAACGGTGCAGTTGTTTTAAATATCATTGAATAGATGGTTTAATGTTGTTTTGCGCTTGATTACTTACTGGTTGCAACTTGCTGCTGATAACAAAACCACCAATCCTTTCTGCTCAAATTTTCTGTTTTCGGTTACTTTCTGCTGTGTTGTTGCATAGAGACCAAACAGTCACATCAAGAGGTTGCTCGTCTCTGTGGTGTAAGTCCTTGCTTTGGAGCTTTTATGCAGAATGTCAGTTTTACTTGCCTTTCATTCTTTGTTTTACGGAACTTTGGTATGCTATAACCAAAACCTTTTGAGTGAAACACCCTTGTGATGTCAGATACTCCAAGATGTGAACTGTGAAGAGGAGAGAATTTTTTGTATTCTGTAGTATTGTTTGTGGCCCGTGGAGTGTAAAATACTCATTGGTTCTCTCCTGTAGTACTGCGTGTGGCCTGTAGGGTGTAAAATACTGATTGGTTCTCTCCTGTAGTACTGTGTGTAGCCTGTAAGTTGTAAAACGGTCACTACATTGGAGGCAAGTTCATTGGACAAATTCTCAACCTTCAGATGTTCAATGTAGTGCAGCTGGCTGACTGAAGTAGGTGGCACAGTAGCCTCTCTCACTAGGCAAAATGAGAAATTCCAAATTAGAGAGATTTTTTTTTTTTAGAAAAGTCAGGAAAATGATTTGATAATATATGTAATTATACAGGCAGTGTATAGCATTCCAGTTTCTCGGAATGTACTTCTTCATCTAGAATAGAGGCAAAGGATTGCATGGTTCTCTCTTACATTTTTCACTGCGGGGGGCTTTTCTTCTCTTCAGCCGGGAAGCTGAAGTGTCCTAATTTACCACGATTCTTTAACCCTTTTAGAATGCTCACCTGCTGCATTTTATTTTATTGAACATCCTCACGTATAGGAATTTAGTGTTCAGTGAAGTGCAATCTTGCGAAAGTGGCTAAAACTGATCTCTTTTGTGTGGACCGATCTCTTTTCAGAGATGAAAAGGACCAGGCAGTTTTGCTGGGGGCACTTTGTACGGTGCAGCCAGTGCAAGAATACTCATATGGGAAAGGATGGGAACTGAGGCATAATGTGTGTGTGTGTGTGTGTGTGTGTGCGCGTGCGTGCGTGAGTGTGTGTGTGTGTGTGTGTGTGTGTGTGTGTGTGTGTGTGTGTGTGTGTGCAAGTATGTGAGCCCACCCCTGCCTTAAAGCAATGTGCGTGTGTGTGTGTGTGTGTGTGTGTCTGTCTGTCTGTGTGTGAGTGTGTGTGTGTGTGTGTGAGCATATGTGTGCGTATGTGTGTAGCTCCTCGATGGATTATTGTCTTGAAGTGCCTCATTAAATTCGGACTCTTGATGGGCCAATGTTTCTGCATGGTGCTGGATATTGACGAATCAAAGGCTCAGCAAACACAAAGCCTGTTCCATACAGCCATAAATGTTTATTTCTGCCACTGTCTCATCTGAATTACACCAATATCAGACAGAGTCTTTCATGTGAATTCCTGAAATTCAGTTATTTAGATAAATTAAGCATTTCTGAGGGTAGTGTTCTTGGTGCTGTATTGCTAGAGAGATAATTTAGCATAAACTACTTAAATTCTAATTAATTCAGTGTTGCCATATTTACTCTGTATTTATGCAGCCACCTCCAAGATTAGTTCTGGAATTTGACTCTGTGTCAAATATGTTTGTCATCGAAGCACTTTTTACATCCCCCTTTTTCATACCAATTAAATTTTGGTTTCATAGAATTGCATGATTAGACAGGTTATTATGAGAAAAGCAAAACAGTATACACTGCAGTTGATTGTTAATCCTCTTTGTGCATATTATTGTGTGTGTGTGTGTGTGTGTTCATATGCTCACTTGTGTTGTTGTGTGTTTGTGTGTGTGTGCCAGTGTGTATATGTATGTTTATATTTGCCTGTGTGTTGTTGCTGTGTGTATGTGCTTATACATGCACTTTTATAATTGTTGTGTGTGTGTGTATGTGTGTGTTTATATTATGTGCACTTTTATTGTCGTTGTTGCTGTTGTTTGTGTGTGTGTGTTTGTCTGTCCATGCTGACAGTAATTGGTTCATATTCCACAACAGTGTAATTGGAAATGGTTTCATTGATTGTTTTCAGCCGTTTCCCATAACTCAGCGATGTGTTGAAATTGCTGTCATAGAATCAATGGCTGCAACATTAACATGGCTGGTTCATGTTGGTACAGATTTCCTCATTTGCCTGCTACAGCGCTGTATGTCCAAAGTGAACAACACAAGCCTGGTGCTTTTAAAATGACTGATAGCCTGGGGTTTAAAAATGCACTAATATGCAACCTTAATGTAGCGTTTCGGGAGTGATGTTTCATTTAACCAAGACTGGGAGGAACTACCACATACTGTCAGTGACCCAACGTCTAGACTCTAGACCAATAATTATGCCTGGCTGTGGAGAAGAAAAACACTTTTGATTGGTTCAGACAAGTCAGTGATTGACAAGTGACTGTAACTCCACCCATAGTGGGGTTCATGACACCTCATTCTCACATCACCACCTATGACTGTACGGCTACACAACAGTGCCACCACTGCCTGACTGAAACAAGGTTATCAGGTTAATTTAGTCTTCAGAAAACACACACACACACACACACACACACACACACACACACACACACACACACACACACACACACACACACACACACACACACACACACACACACACACACACACAGTTCTTTAAGGCAGGGGTGGGCTAACTTTATCCTGGAGGCCCAGAGTGTGTGCAGGTTTTTGTTTCTATCAGTTACCCTGGCTCACTTATATCCTGCCTATCCCAGCACCAGTTCACACACAGATGAGGCCATGGTAACAGGTCAGTCACAGCCGTCGCATGTCCTCCATGAGCTCATCAACCCACTCAGCTAAAATGTCAGATCGTATAAATCGATGGAGTTAATTCAAAAATTAAGAGCAGGATTCAGCATGAAAAACCAAAACGGGCCCAGCCCACGGCCTCTCCCTGTCCATCCCTGATGTAAGAGGTTGCTAAGCAGCACCCCAGTCATGTTGCTGCAGGGACAGAGCGTCTGATTTTGGGGCAGAGGTGATTCTTTCCCCCACAGCCATCGTCTGACTCTTCACCCAGTCAAACAGCCCTGTCTCAGGGCTGGGGTCACCCAAGGGCATGGTCTGTCCCCCCAGACAGACACATCACGCATCTGCCCTGTCTCGACTTCCCCTGAAACACATGAGCCATCCCCTCAACCCAAAAATAAAAAAAATTAAGTTTAAAATAACCCTGAGGAGTGACAGACTGACATTATCTAGTGTTTGCACTGGGCCCATGTTCAAAAACTCACACTGACTTCAGCCCAGTGATGTAGACCAGCTAACCTAACTATGAGAGGAAAACCAACTGAAAAGTTCTTCAAACATTTTCAATGAGTTTTAAACAGTTGCCTCCATTATGCAATCTAACAAACACATGTATTTAACATTCTGAGTAGCTGAAAAAATAATTTTGGCATAGTAATATATATATATATATTACGATATATATCAATGACTAGAAAAAGCCAGACAATTATTTTATTACATATAGATTGCTGTCAGAAAGACCTGCAAATGACGTGTGTTGACAGCTTGCCTTTGATCCAAGCTCTAGTTTGTGTTTGGCACGTGGTCTCGTTTCCGTTAGCGTTTCTGTAGCTCTCAGTAGTCCTGACAAGGTGGGCGCAGCAGGCTGAGAGTAGTGAATCTGGACTGTGACAAGCTGCAGTGGTGGACAGGAATTACACAGGCACTGTACACACACACACACACACACACACACACACACACACACACACACACACACACACACACACACACACACACACACACACACACACACACACACAGGGGGCCTGTGGGTCAATGTGCCATCAATTGAAATGTCACAGCTTTCCATCCACAACATTTGGATGGTCTTTCTTTTCCTCTTATCTCATTCTTCTCTCTCTCATTCAATGTCACTCTCTCTCTCTCACTCCCTCTCTCTCGCTCTTTTTTCTTTCTTTCATTATCTCTCTTTCTTTCTGTCTCCCCTCTCTCTCTTATTCCATCTGCTCTCTCTCTGTCTGTCACTCACTCATTCTATTTCCTGTCATTCTCTCATTATCTCTCTTTTCCTCTCTCCTCTTTCTCCTCCCCCATGCTCTTTTTTCTCTGTCTCTCGTTGATGAAGCTTTCCTTCTCAGGAGCATTCCACTGGCTACTGCTGTGTGAGTCGTAAGGCTTGGTGTATTGAGTTGCTGAGAGACAATTTCACACTGCATTGTGGTGTGAGGAGAAGGGCAAGACTGTGACTTGAAGGGTGAATGCACACAGTCTTTCAGTTTTTTATACAGATTCTTACAAAAAGTGACATGTTTGTCTGCTGGTGTGAAGCACCGACCACTTGTCTAATTTCTCAGTCTCACGTCTAAGAACGTTTCCTCAGCCATGTCTGTACATGTGTTTTTCAGTGTGAATGCAGGCTAAGTACTTGTCACTGTGGTTTGGGCCGTCTGTTGTTGTGTTATGATATAAGTTACTTTCATCCTCTATGGATCCCCAGCGTGTGTTTCCTTTTGTTGTTTTGTCATTTTTACCTCTTTATGTCCTGCCACGCAGCACACCATCCATTTCATGTTTCATACCGGATTTGAATTTGTTCAGTCCCAGCCTTGTTCTCGCGCTATGCCTTTGATCAGTCTCTGACAAAGCCAAAAAATTTTACCAACAAACGACTGTGAAATTTTTAATTTGTTGATCTCCAGAATAAACAGCGGAAACGTGTTCTATGACTATGCAGAACCTGTTACCCTCATTGTACGCTATGGTTGTAATGAAAAGTACAGGTTTGTTGTGAAAAAGAGCTGTGTTCTCTTTTGCAGGAAGGGCAAATACAAGCTCAGCAGGCTCAGAATATGATGGTTTTGGGATCACATTTATCGTGTAATTCTTCAGCAATGCCAATGGTGTATAATGGTTTCTGTAATACATTTTTTTTTCTCTTGTAAAAACCTTTTGTGGGGAAAATATTAAAATTTGAAGTTAGGTTTATTTGCTGCAGAGCTTTTCTTCCCCTTTTTACTGTCAAGGCACCAGCAGAAACTCTTCTCATTTCAGGCGAGTTGTTGCCATAATCCTCTTTGCACATGTTGTCCTAATCCGGCATGAATCCAACAAAAATACCGCCACCAAGAAATATCAACATGATACCATTTTTCACAGGCCTCAGATCCAGGCCACACCCGGAATCTGGAGAAGCTCTGCTGTACCTATGAGAGTGTACCCAGCAGCCAGGGAATTAGAGAGGATAGACCCAGCATATTTTACCATCTGGGCTGGGGTACGCTGTCTGACTCTCCAGATGGATGGAAAAGTTACTTTTGGAAGAGCCGGTCAGCACGTGCTGCCCTTTCTCCCCCCCCCCCCGGAACAGAGGGGCGCGCGTGGGACACGCTTGTCCGGAACGAGGTCAGTTTATAAGGAGATCAAGTTCAGCTGCAGGGGAAAGCTACCAACTTGCGCAACTTGGCAAATCTGCGGTCTGTTTGGCACACTGGAAAATACAGATCCTAGAAAAAAAACTGGAAAGACCAGATGTTGCTTGCTGTATAAGGCACTGCTGAAATCATTCAGAGAGCGCAGAGAGGTTCTCAACTGGATGCATAGGATTTTCAAATTAAGTTCTATTCTGTCTGAAATGTTGTCAGGAAGTTTTTTTTCATGCAGAGTTGTAAATATTTTGAAATGCTTGCCAGGCCATGCAGTAGAGACAGTCAGCTTTGGAGTGTTCAAGTCCAGACTCAAAGCAGTGCTGGATGCTCCTAGCTAGGCTATTCAGCCCAGCTGTTCAGCTCAGCTAGGAGCATCAGGCACAGTGTCAGAGAAAGAGGCCTGAGGCGTGGGCTTTGACACAGTTGAACATTTCGAGGAGAAGGAAAGAACTGAAACAGTTTGCTCGATGACTGTCTAGAACCACCCTGAGATCCACAGGAAACCTTAAGAAAAAAAAAAACAAGGCGGTGGAGATAAAGGGAAAGGTCAATTGCTGTTTTTTATTTTTCAGAAAGCTTCTCGGGGGAATCTCCTGTTTTAACACAGACCAAAAAATGAGCGTGCCTGGAGTTTTTTAAGAGTGTGTTTGTTTTTGAGGGAACAGAGGCGAGAGCTCATTTAAACTTCTGACTGCATCACCTCCAGGGATCCGTGAAGGAAGGAGAGCTCAATTACTTTTTCATTTGCTGCTTCCTGGCTCCCCGTGTTTTTTTTTCATTCCTACAACACTAGAATGGAAAAAAATGTAAATGAAATAAATCCTACTTAATTTCCTCTTTTTTCGATCCTCTTGCCAGTGTGTTGTTTTTGTTTTGTTTAATAAATTACAAATGCTGGAAATGGTGTAAACAGGCACCATTGTCCCAGTTAATGCATGAAAGTGGGACACAGTTTTTTTTTTTTTTCTCCGTTTATTCCACTTCTCTATTGATTTGTCCTGTATGGGCCTATGCATGAGTAACTTAGCCCTGCTAGCACCCTGCAGCACCTCCAGGGCTCTTTATCCCCTATTAATTTTGAGCTGCCCGGCGGTAGTTTAAATTCCGTCCATATCTCCTCCTGATGTGTGAATCGTATCGAATAAGAGCACATATGAAATAGGTATAGTCCAAAAAAAAGTGTCTCTTTCTAATACTATGATACGTTACAGCCAGTGCAACAATTAGCCTGATAAATAGCTTGCAATTGTTGTGGGAGTGTAACGTGGTAGCTTTTTTAATAGCCTCTATTGCAAGTAAGTCTTCTGAGTCGCGCGTGGCAAACAGCGTACGGCGGCAGCCTAATTAACATGCTCCGAGTTTGCGGTCCCTCTCTCCCTGGGTCTCGCTGATAATTCTGTAAGGAGCTTGTTGAGACTTTCTGGGCGATGAAACGTCCCTGCAGAGGATTGAGCTGCCAAGCCCTCGCACGCTCCGACAAACTCCCGTTTCCTGCCGTTTTTTCCCTTCTTTTTTTCCTCTGCGGCGCTCGAATGGTTTCCGCGGTTTCCGAAGCTTGCGTAATTCAGCACCGTCCTATCCAAGCGTTTTGAGATGAGTGTGTTGGTGTCTGTCGCTCGATTCCTCGTCTGAGGAAATCAAGCAAGGTATGACAGACCAGCAAGACCGCATCAGACCCGGCCTAACAGCTAGAGCCGGTAGATATGACAGAAATCTGTCACAAAATTTATTTGGGCTTGTCTTCCTACTAATAAATATCACAGTTTTGTGAAAGTATCGCAAAAATACATTTGTAATTTTCTTCAAACAGAAGTAAATATAGATGTTAATTATATCGCATAGTAGTGATTGGAGTCCCATCATACCTGTTTTTGGTGATATTTTGAAAGGTAGATGGCTCAAGTTTTGCTTGTTAAACCAACTTCAGACAGCAAATATGAACATCATGTGATCGCAGTCTAAAAATATCATCGCTTATGTGATCAAAATTAAATTTGATAAATGATCGTATCGTTTTATCACGCAGCGCCTCTGACAGCTGAATGCTCCCAGTAACTGAGGAATTTCAGCTGCTCTAGCTCTTCTAGGAGGCGGCACCAGTTCCCAGCGGAATTTGAGCAATCTCCTAATTTAGTCTGTCTGCTTTTCATACACCTTCCGTGCTGTGTTTTGTGCTTCTTTCACTGTGAATGCACCTGCCACAGAAGAGACAGAAGCAGAATCTGTTGTCTTTTGAAAAGTATAAACCTTGATTATGATTATAAGGGCTTGTGTCTTGTTTAGTTTTTCCTTCTTTGCAATAAACAGTTTGTTGCCTTCAGCAAACACCAGAATTGACTCACCAGACAGTCTGAAGAAAACCAAAAAAGTAACAAGTGCCTTTATTTGTGAATCAAAATTGCAGGTAAATATTGTCCATGCTGGTGGCCCTTTAATATGGAATTGATAGGTGATTCTTCCTTAGGATGTCCACAAACGTAACAGACCTGTAGGGTCTGTGGTTATAATTCCACTCTGTCTTCACTTCAGAGAGAAAAAGAACACCAGTGGCTTAACTGTCAGTAAGACACGTGATATTCAAGATACTCAAAACTCAAATTTCTGGGCCCAGATTACCTGCGTGCTCACTGGTGTCCATACAGTGTCTGATGGTGTATTTGATTGGCTAGGAAGGTTTATCTTTTTAAGCACGCACTCTGCCACAGGGATTACTCAGAACCGACCACTGAGTTATTGGTTTTTGCTCATACCACATCGAAGAGAGAGTAGAGGTCTTGCAGAAGTAGTAAGTGACTGTTGTTGGCACGGCGAACTCTGGGAAGCTGAATTGGCTTACCACCCTTCCTGGATCTCCTGGGATTTTCCTGGAATTGTACCCTCTGTCCAGGAAAACTCAAATCTCTTTCCAAGATTTACTTTCTGTCAACAACTCATAAACTCCTCAACCCCCCAAACTCAACAGAGTGATAATCTAGTTTGTCTCATAGTGATGACCTCATAGCTGTGAGCCTTACAGGTGAGGCTCATCATAAGGTTTTGCTTGATTTCCCTGAAGCGGTGAAGATGTCCTGGAATCGTTTGGTATGTAGGAACCTCATGAACAACGCAAAGCATGGTTGTGTAGGTCTGTTGCCATGGCAGCACGCTAAGACCAAATGTAAACTGTCTAAATGTCTCATCAGTCTTCGTGAAGTATCCGGAATTCAAACCCCTGGTCCCACATATCTGCAAATCACATAAAGAAGTCTTTCACAAATGGGTGGTTGGCTGATTTGCACTGTGTCTTTTTTCTCGCATCACTGCTGTTTTAGTGGAATCTGTGATATTTGTCCTGTAAGAATGACCATTTTCCATAGTTTGTTTTCTCCAGTCACTCTGATCATTTCATAACTAATCTATGATAGGTTTGATTAATCGAAGTATCTGTGGATGATATTTTACACACAATATTTTCTGTTTATATTTATATAGTGTTGAGTGTTTCACAGATTTGGGCTGGATGAGGGGGTTTTGCAGGTGAGAAAGCAGCGTGATTTAAGACATGGTAATGAGGAGACAGACTCTGTTTGTGTATTAGTGTGTGTTGTGTTGTGTGCATGGACAGGCTATAGCTCAGAAAATGAGGTTATAGTGCTGCCAGCATGCCACATCTCCCCGTGGGGTCTATTTATCGCCCCGCGTTTGAGAATGAGGGTCCAAAGCCAAAACAAACAAAGCAGCTGATTTGGTTTTGTAACCGGACGTTATTGGATGTTTTCTGCTTTCCGCTCCGTGTGGTGCATTCACTGATGTGTTTCTCTTTCTGTTCACGGTGGGGTGAGCTGCTCATGGACCTGCGCCGTCCAAACCCTCTCGTTGTGTAAGACCTGCAGAGTGCACTGAAATCACCCCAACCCCAAAACTGATATTTCATTTTTCATTTTTCCTCCACTTTACAGTAAATGTGCAAGCAGACCTGGTACTTACACTAATGAACACATAAATACCAGCCACTGTAATCTAAAATCAGTCAAGTATTTTGTTTAATTGATTGATTGATTGATCAATCAATTGATTGTAGCCATCTCCAAGGGCAAAATTCATGTTGCTTCCCAAAAAAGGAATTGACAATATACAAATACAATAATACACAAAGCAGTACAACAAAACAGCAAAGCGGAGGAGAGGGCACACCTCAGTGCCTTAATCTCTGCTTAATGTATTTAAGGCTTATGGGAACGGATGTCTTGTCTGTTTGTGTTGTAGAATGGTGTGATGAATCTGTGTCCTGATTACAGAAGTGTGTATCGGTTGATCAGAGGGTGAGTGTAATAGGGTGACGTTCTATGGGTGTATGCCACCACTGTGCGCCAGTGTTGGGGGTTATTTTAACAAACCGAAGGCGAGTCTCTGAAATCAGCATCGCTGCTTCGGGTTGGTCAAGCGTGTCTCCTCCTCTCCCAGCATTTTACCAGATGGTTACAAAGCGGTCATGGTGTGTCCCTGGTGTCGTAAACCTGGAGCCCGCGGACGCCGCAGACAGCAACGACCTGTCGTCACCCTGCTTGGGAAAGGAAGCTAGATTACCTCAGTTTGCCCCGCGTTAGCCCTGTCTGCCCGGTTTATAACTCTCTGCCATAAACCTGGCGATAGCTCAGAGCACTAAATCCACCCACCGACACTCAGCTGACCAATAACTCAGTTAAGGTCAGCCTGAGGTGAAGACGAACATGAAAAGCAATTGGGTGAACCACAAACGAAGAATCTGACTGCCATGAACAAGGGCATGCCAGTGGCCTGCTACAGTATCTATGTTTTTGCGGTGTAAACATAACGTTTCACCTTTCAGCTTTTGACTCCCCTTAAACAAGTTAATTTATGTAACTTAGTTTGGGTCCTTAACTCCTCTTTTTAAATAGTGACATGGATTTCACTTGTGCAATAGAAACTTTTTTTTAATAAAGTTAAATATTCACATGCATGCTTTATGTTCATACACTCAACACATTCATTCTTTCCACATGTAAGCTCCGTTGTTTTACCCAGTGTTGATATATCCTTAAGTGTGTTCTGTTAGAGTCAGTGTAAGTGGATGAAAGCTACCAATAAACTTATATGAAGAGCCATGAATTCCTGGCACCCTCTGCCGCCCAGCAGGGTTTTTCTGCACATGAATTGGTGCAGTTAAAACTGTTAAATTTGGTGTTGTGTCACTGTCATTCAGACGGCTTTTTACAGCACGCTTGGGCTGTAATCCTGAACAGCAGATTGCCGTGGTTACGTCTAATACCATCATGTGTTACTGAGCCCTAGCGGAGAGTGTTTATGGGCCTGGAAGTCCGTCATGGCTGGGTGCAAACGGTCAATATCCAGGATCATCCTGCCTGACCATGTTTTTGATATGCTGAAAAATAAGGGCCGTATATGAAGTATATTTATGATCCTATATAAGCATGATAACCTCACAGATACAAAATCTACATTAAACCTCCAGCCATATGTTATGCTTGGGTTCCTCTGGACCTCATTCACGGTCATGAGGTCACTTCCTGCGTCTGGATGTGTCTGTGCATCCATGGCCGGATGCATAAGGTAGCGCAGACAATATGCATGGAGAAAATGTTCCCATTCCTGACTCCACATGACCCCATGTGCAAAATTAATGACAGACAGACGTTCCCAATCCAGAACTATAAATACCGTGAAATCTCGGTGTATTAGACCCTTTCCACTCTTCAGAGACATGCGGCTGAAAGATGAGGGTGGGGGAGGGGGGGCAAGATGTAGGGAATCCCAAACAAGAGGAGGCACAAAAGAAAGGAAACAGGATTTTGCTAATCCTCCCCCAAAAAAAAAGGATGAGGCAAAACAAAAACAAAACCATTCCTGAAATGTCCACGCAGCCCCGTTGAGTGTGCAACACATGTGCGGGAGCGAATCGCGCGTGGCGGGCTGTCTTGTTTAGATGACGAATGCGTTCACCTGTTTGGGTGATCTTCCACATGACTGCCCCTTAGCTCTGCCTCAGCCGGTCCATCTAAATCAGTCCTGATGCGGCATGCCTGCAGGCCTATAGTATCCACAGTAAATGTTACCTGGCAGGTAAATTTGTCTGGATGGGCTGGGGGCTGGGGGCCTGTGCCCCATGAGCATGCCTGCGGGAAAAGGGTTTTATTTTTATTTATTTATTATTTTGTGAGAATGTCCTTCACATGGTTTTTGTTTTGTTAGGGGGGTTTGCAAGCACAGAATCTTAATGGAACACTTCATTAATTCTGCAGGCGCAAGGAGGATATGTGCTGGCCCACTGGTTCTTCAGGCCTCTATTGTAGCTTCATGAGAGAGGGAGAGAGAGAGGGAGGGAGAGGGGGATGGGGGAGATGGAGAGAATGAGGAAAGAGAGAGGGTTGTGATTGATGATTTAAAGTTTATATAGAGGAGTTCTTGGTCAGTATTGTGCCAGTAAATGCCCATAAGGACTATCTGAGTTTGTATTTGAAAAATTTTAGCTAAAAAGAGAGGGTGAAGAGGGGAGCACAGAGTGAATGAAGGGAGAGATATTAAGAGGGGTAAAGGGGGATGAGGGAGAAGGAGAGGTAAGGGAAAACATGCCTGTGGTCTGTAAACTGAGGGTTTAATTCGAGGGAGAAATAGAGATGGGCCAAGATTAAATCAGTATTTGTCCTTAACTAATGTTCATTGAATCACAGCCATAGATGTAAAAAAAAAAACCTTCGGTCTGTTTATGTGTGATTGTACTGTTACTGTTACAGTTATCATCACTGTTACAGTGTGAATGTTCATTCATTCACTCATATTAGTTAATTAGTTAAAATGTGCTCTTGATTTTGTTTTGTTACATATTACAGCATGTTTGGCTGTATCGACTTTGTAGCTCATGCCTACAAACCATCTTAAATTGAATGAAGAGACAGATAGAGGGAGCGAGAGACACAGATAGAGAGAGAGAGAAGTCGTGCGTTTCTGCACTGCTTCTAATGCTCCCACCCCCTCCCCGGAGTGCACTGGAGCACGCTCAGTCTGTCGAGCGTCCTCCTGACCCTCGCACTGAACTCCGATGGGAGATCTGAGTCTTCGGCATGCGTCACCGCGCCCCTTCTCCCTGCACCCCGCTTTCCCTGACCCCCATGCCGACAGCCCCCCTCGACCCCCTCCACCCCGGCTGAAGCTCCACTCTGGCGCGTGGGGCCATCTCGCTCTGCGGAGTAGCTGCTGTTACGCTCTTCATCCTCATCTCCTTTCATTACCGTTGTTATTTTTCAAATTCCGCGATAACGAGGCTAATCCCGGCCGCACTGGCGTCCACTTGCTGAGATGCTCTGCCCGATTAATTTATGACAGGAATGGGTGGGGGGGTCAGGGAGGGTTCGGGACTCAGCCGCGGATGATTCAGAGGTGGGTGGTGGGGGAGAGTGGGGCAGGGGTCGCTAGGGAAAAAAGTGTCTGTCCTTGGTTTGACTCAGCTTAGCGTGCATCCCCCAGCCCAGCCCCCACCTCACCCTCACTGGCAGGATTAGCACTGATGGCTCCATTAATTACATAGCCGTGGTCTGGTTTTTATGGGCCATGGGCTGCGGCGGGTGCCTTCGATCCTCACGGTATGTGGAATGGCCGGGTACAGCAACAGCAGAGGTGCTAAATGGGACAGGCCAATCCAGGTGATTTTGAGATCGGCGATGGGGGACTATTATGGATAGGGATGCACCTAGATTTGCATAGACACCACACTTCCACTACCACACCTCATGCACTGGGGTGCAGGGTGGAGCTTGCCTCCTGGGAAAACAACATTAGATTCATACATACTGACGTCCATGTTAAAGCACACATTAGTTTAGGCTACAACCAAAGCTCAGGCTGGGTAAATTGCCGTATTCCCTAGAGCAACGTAGTGTTACCGAGAGATTTCCTGTCCTTGGGTCTTGGGTTGTAACAGAGACTCTGTGCCAAAACCTGCATAGCTTCACAACATGGATCTGAGAGCTGACTGCAAGCAAGTCTCACCTCCATAGCTGTGTCTGTCCTGGGGCCAGAATAAATCACAGCAAAGAGGCTACACACTTTGACCTAGACCACTTTTCCCATACACATTTACAAAGCGTGCAAACACTCACACCCGTTAATGAGATGCTGTCATGCAGGCCAATCATCTACATATAGTCCATTTCTACAATAGGATGCAGAGGCAATGACAAAGAGTGACAGTGTAGTGATGAGAGAGCTAGACTTACAACTCAACTTCACTTGAATTTCTCCACCAAATATCCATTTGTAAAAATGGATAGTATGTAGAAATTTTAGCTGTGTGGGTTGCTCGAGGTAAGTATATCTATTAAATGCCTACATGTTACATTAAGTTCATTGCTCAATGATATAATGACAGTATCCCATTTGGGACTCAAACCTGCAACTTTACAGCAAGCTTTAACAAAATCCATCACAAGGCAGTTTCAAGACTATCAAGACTAACTTACTACATGTTAGAATATATGAGCACCAGTTTAATGTGAGCAATGGTGACAGACTTTGCTAACAACATTTTCAGACCAGATAATATATGTTATGTAGCTTCACTGAAGCTCTAAAGCAAGTTAGCTATGCTAACCAGCACTAAAATACAAAACCTGAGTTATACAAACAATACGTCCATAATAAGCCCTAATGTAGCAGGGCATATAATTGATGTATTGCTATTAAGCCTTAATTAGGACACAGAACCATAAAAGTACCATAAACCAAAACCATAACATTCCTCGTCCTCAGTCTGTGCGAAAGATAAAGTGGTTGAGGGTGGAGATGGAAGAGAAGGGAACCACGGAGCAGTCTGAATAGGTGAATCATCTGCAAAGCTGCCTGTTTAACCCTAAGGGTTAATAGCCTTGGGTTTACTGCACTTAAATGGATCCTAAACCCTGTTAGGCAGCCTCGTTGTCCTGGGTTCATTCTTGTTATCTTACCTTAATATTTCTTACACGAGGCCGCCGGTGCTAATCAGATGACATAGGGATGCGGAAAGGGCCCTGGGGGCTGGCTCTCCTGCACATGGCTCGCTGTAGCGTAGGAGCAGGTAAAGGCCTGAGCGGAGATATACAGTTTGACCGGGGGGGCTCAGAGTAACGCTTTTTGAGGACCTCTGAGACCTGTCAAGTCTCCGTAAATTGTGGCCGTTCAGCCTGGATTCGATTGACATTTGTCTTTGTAGGCCGATAATGCTGCCACCTTTTAGCCCGATAAAAATCACATCCTGCTCTGTGCTTTTGACATCATTTCTCAGTTCATCTGCGCATAATGGCCTGGGCCTGGTGGCCTCGTGGACTCAGTCTCTTTAACTGTCACGCGCAGCTGTGTGAGTGTCTCTCAGTTATTGCCAACCACCACATTCATTAAAGCTCATTATTCTGTTTCACAACTTAAAGTTAATGATAAATGTTGATTAAATCAGTGTCATAGCCTGCATATGAGTGATGGATAATATATATTACATCTGTAATGATTAATCAGTTAATTGGTCTGATTATCTGACTAAAGCTTTGATCGTAACTAATTTCTGAGAAAAAAATGTGCAACTTGTGCAGAATAAAAATACATGTTAAACTTATTATTAAATTGGCATATTCTCTTAGCATACACATGCTAATTAATGACAGAAAACCACTCGCTAATGCTCAATACAGACATCTTTTTTAACATCTGCGATATTGGTTAGCCTCTGGGTGCTGTTAAGATAACACTATGTTCAACATAGTTGGTGTTTTGTCACTTTTTTCGCAAGTTATGAGCACTTACAAAGTGTGGTTTGTGGCAGTGCTGTCTTACTGAAGACACTGAATAACCTGCCAGTGCTTCTAGCAATAAGCTTTTGTAGGAGCTTGTTCAGTGGCACCATAAATAAGTGTTATGAATGAAAATGAATAAGTGTGTGATACATTTCAGTGCCATATAACAGCCCCTCCTCGCTGGAGGCCCAGAAGTGACCATATGGTCTCTATGGTTCAGTGCATTTGGATAAGAAGTTGGGTGCCATTCAACATCTGTTATACCTCAGACTTTCAGATTTGCAGCCGTGAAGGTTTTGATCATAAAAAAAATGGCACCTAGCAGAACGGATGGATCTTAGCTGTTGGGGAAAATTAAGCACAATCACAAAATCCATATCCACATGATAGATAGCGTTAGAGAGTTTTGATTAGAGACTTTTAAAATCTCCACTTAAAATCCGATAAGATGATATGCAACACAAGCATCTATCAACGCCGTTGTCAAAAAACACCTCACAAATCTGCCATGAGGCAGGCTGTTTGGCTATTGCAGTCCATTGCATGATATTAGCTCCATGATGTTTTGAATAAACTTTATTAGTCACAGAACTGTGACCGATTGTCCAAGCTTGATGATGCAAGCTTGCTATTCATGAAGGAAATATATAATAGCCAAGACAGAAGTACAAGTGCTCAAGGTACGATGATATTTCACAGGTGTTTCTCTGTTACATCCGTACATAAATTTCAGAGTTTTAATTGGCTTAAGATATACATGGGTGAAAAGGAAGACAAAAAAAAACAGTAGACACAGACAATGAGCCCCCGCCCCACCAAAAACCCACTCCCCACACCGATATCGTCATCTTCAGAGAGATATCCCCCTCAGCAATCGTTACAAGGCCTCTCTCTTACAATATCTCATTGGATTTTATGGGCTGCTAGTCTGCTTTCAGTGTTCCCTGGTGTTTCATAGCCTCAGGCATATGCATTACTTCTGTGGGAGGGGGGAAGGAGTGGAGGGGGAGGAGGGGGGGGGACTTTGACACACAACCTTTGGCTGTTGAGGTTCAGAACTGACAAGACACTCTCGTTAGCGCTGCACCATGACACTAATGACAACGGACACGCGGTTATCTCCCCCTCTTTTTTTTCCATTCTCCAGTTATGCGTGGAATCAAGTCTGGTTTTTGGTACGCGTCCTCTCGTTAGCGCGAAGCTCCACAGAGGCCGTCCTTCAGCTCGGAACATTATCTGGGGGCTGAAATCTGCCACGTTTAAGGACAACAGCATATCTAATGTCTGGGTGTCTCATTTTTTGAGTCTTTCAAAGACAAAGAAACACTTCTGGGGGACAACTGCTCCGGGAATGAATGGCTTAGGGTAAATGTGGGCAGATGTTGCGTTTTATTTTATAACACTTGCCTTCCACTGCCAAACAATAAAATCTGTATTTTCAATCTGACGCTGTGTGTGACAGATGTTTTTATATTTTAATGTACAGTGCATGTTTTACCACCCACTCATCATTTTCCAAGGCATGAAACTGTCCTCACACACACACACACACACACACACTCACGCACACGCACACACACACCCACGCACACGCACACACACACACACACACACACACACACACACACACCCACGCACACACACACACACATTGACGTAATGGTGATTCTGTTTTATTGTGGCATACATCTTCATGTCTTTCTGTTCTTGCCCTTATCTTTAATTCTGTGTTCCTGCAATGAGCAACATAGCTTTGTTAAACAATGAGGACACTGCAACTTCACATTCTCATGTGTTACCACATTATATTATTTTCATTACACCTTTATAATGAACACATAAAGTAACATTGTTCTTTCATTTATTGTTTCCTCTTTTTTGTTAACTGTGAGCATTTGGTATTTTCATCTGGAGAACTGTTCTCTTACAGAGACATAATAAATCACACCTCCTAGCTAGTGCACAGTGGGAGGAAGAGGGCGGTGAGAGAGGTAATTAGATTCTGAGAGCTTGACACTGAGGTAGAAGTCGGTTCTCACTTTTTTCCTTTTTTTTGGTGAGGGGGAGGTGGGCAGGGATGGTGTTTTGAACAAAGGGGTGCAGATGCTGCTTTAATTCGCCCTCCCACCTGCGTTCTCCCTCTTTACCTGCCAACGCATGCAGAACATGTTCCACCGACCGGTTCGCCCGCTCGGTCCCCCGCAGCGGACGATGGAAGAGTGACCGAGGTTTGAGAAACTGCACGAGCGTGTGCGAAAGCGAGCGTTCGCGCCTGGCCCGGGCGCCTTTTCCAGTCCCGAGAAATAAAGCGGCTCATGGCACCTCACAGGCGGGGCGAATGTGAGCGAATGAGTCTTGGGGAAGTATTTGAGGAGCCGACCGTTTGGCGAAACAATCCCGACTCCGCGAGGGGCGGCTCAGTGGTGCTTTGTGTTTCTAATTGTGTCCTATCTCACCTCCCTGAGAATCGGCCTCCTCAAAATTCACAGGCCGTCTCCTGACTGAATAGGCTTCATGGAGTGTTATGCCCTCAATAGAAATAGAAAATAGATGATAACCGTGCAAAGCAAGCTAACAGTCAGCCAATACAGTAAGCCATGCTAAAAGAGGATTCAAAGAATCCAGAATCCAGCTACTGCTTGTCCTTTGAAAGTTTTGCATACTTTTGCTTTTTGTAATAAAAATATATGATAATACTGTTAACCTGACAATAAAAATAATGCAATGCATATTAGCAACAATCATTTAAAATAATATAGCCTGTACAACTGTGCATTTGGAAGACACCAATCATATTTAACCACCGTACTGTATTCCCATGAGGGCAATTCAGAGTTACAGCGCTGTAAGAAGGAAGTAAGTGAACTTGACAGCATGTGGTTGCTTCGGCTGGCTCAGCCGTCTCTTCTTTCTCACAATGATTTCGGAGCTCCGCGCGGCATACTGGAAGTGTTCCAGCATCTTTTTTATCTCGTACATTTAAATTATAGAAGAACAGAAGCTCCTGGGGGTACAGAGATATGCTCTTTCAGGAATTTGCACGGGTTACATGAACAGAGACGCGTATAAAGAATGCGCAGTAACAGTGACGCGGGATATTGCCAAGGGGGTCTGTTTGGTAAACGACCCTCGGCAACAGATTAGGGTTCAGAATGAGGTGGCAAGGGTAGCTTGAGGAAGTTTGACCCACATTCACGTTTTAATTGCATGCGGAACCCATATGGTTTCCCGGCACAATCAGCAGCGTTCCTTTGCCTCCCTTTGTTTATGAGTGCCTCAGATATCATACACAGTTATGCGGGTCACATCTGTGTCCCACTCCTATGATGTCATTCAGAGTTAAGAATTCCTCACTTTCACTGTCTCAAAAGTTTATGGATTTCCATAGCATTAAGTCTCATGCATTACAGCTCAGCTGTGATGGCAATTATTTATGTGTTTATTCATAAACCAATACACAACACATGTGGTGGTGGTGAAATATGTAACGTCTATCAATAAATAATCATATGTATTCATATTTACATACTGAATATTCATAATTGACTTCATTTAATTCATATTTACTGTGTGTCAGTGAGAATGACAGCCATGTCAGGGGTTGTTATAAATGTCTGCAGACTGGCACTTCAAATGAAATATAATTGATAGAGGTGAATAATATGAATATAGAGCACCAGAAGGATGGAAGATGAAGTAGCGTCTCATGTCAGACCTACTGAGGGCTTCACTTCTTTGTGGTCTAAGTCTACACATATACAGTAGTGGACAGTGATAATGAATCAACTGTCATTTCCTTCTTCTGATAAGCCACAGGCTTCATATGTGGGTGCCTGGAATGGTTAACCACCTCAGCCAATCAAATCCACCATTAGAAATCAGATTGCGGAATGGCACCAATCAGATTGCTGGATTCTTTGGTTAGAGAAATGAATAAACCTATCCAGATCCTGTGAATGGAGGCTGTCAAAATCACGGCTCAAGTCTACCAGTCTACGCCAGCAGGCTACATAACATTTACGTAACATACACAGTAAAATGTTCAGTGTGAATTTAACTCTAACAGAGCTGACATGAGCCTATTCTCATAGGTTCATTGTTTGTCCACATTACTTCACTGAGGATGCGGTTCTCTTTGGCCATTATTTGAGCACCTGAAGACCTGCTCTCCTTCAGAATTGACTACTTTTCCCAGCATGCATTTCCCTATGAATGACAGGTGTTATGGAGCCAGAGGGTGGACATTCCATGCTCTCTGTCTCCTCCACCTTCCGGCACTCCTCCTTTGGGAATTCTCAGAAAAGCTGGGTTGAATGTAGTAAGGTTAAGTCTCTGAGCTCTATTTTAATGGTGCACCTGCCGAGTTGTGTGTATAACCTTGAGTGATGGCTGCTGCATTTCTTTCAAAAGCATGTGGCATCAATTTCACACAAGTACAACCTTGCATCAGTCATGTGGCAACAACAGACACATTCCCAATTGCTATTGAATGCATTTCACCCTGACAATGATATCACACAGATCTGGGTTTTCAGATTAATGATAATTTCAGATTACTTAATGATGAACCAGTTGACAAATATTATTGGGGCATATTTATCACATGTTTGGACTGTCCGAATAGAGCCCTCAATCTAAATGTGTTGAACTTGACTGCTATGCTGTCAAAAATCATTGAGAAGAGAATGCGGTGCAGGAAATATGGTTTTTAATTCTGTCTTTAATTCTAAAACTGGTAAAAGGCAATACATTGCTTCCATCTATTTAAAAAAAAAACACACACACACAATATTGTGTTATAATAATGAAAAATATTTTTTAAAAAGCGGTCTCCCCTCGAGTTCAAAGCCAGGATCCACAGTTCCATTTGGAAGCATTTGATGGAAAGGAGACAGGTGAATTGCAGGCCAGGTTTTATTTTGAAGCTGCTGCATTCAGACTGCAGAGGTTTTATTCAGCTGGAGCTGCAGGGATAGATTGAGTTCATCTGTGCTGCGGCCCATCATGATTGCATCGTGGGGAGGTTTCCAAGGCTGAGGCAACTCTTGCAGTGCATTGTGGGAATAGAATGCTGCTTCTAGGTGGTTGATTCTTTTCCTGTCAATCACAGCCCTGGAAGGTGTTCCAGCTGAGTACGGCCTGACTTGTCTGAACCCTGCTGGAAGGGGATGCTCGAGTCTTGTCTTATATTTCGTGCATCTGTAGAGGCCAGATCTGATCAGTGTTTTATGGTATGTGATTTCTCAGGCTGTATACATGACAGTGGGTTGGTAGTCGAAACTCCAGTTGCTCAGTCCAATATGCAGCATCTGGGTGATTTTGTGGTCTTTGTGGCTCAAACTCCTGAAATCTGATTGGCTCCAGCAGATTTCTGATCAAGGATTTGATTGGTTTTGACATTTAGTAGTCTCACACAGATACACTGGTGTGGGATTAATTCATTAATAAGCAAATCACATCCATTTAAATTGAACAGAGTAATACTCCATTGGAGTGAGAACTTAGGCTTATGGTTACGAGCATGACAAATGACACTAATAATCACTGTGAATGACTGAAAAGGTGAAAAATAATAAAATACAATAAGGATTATTAGTCAATTATTAGTGTTTGAAGGTCACCTGCACTTCACTTTTATTCCCTTTATGGTGCTTTGTGGGACCTAATGCTTTATTAAGATGTGTTTCCTTTGTGTGTTTTACAGTATCAGCTGATATGAATATTTCCAGAGTGAGTGGCTCAGTTTGACATTGAAATTGTTTTTTATTTTTCCACCCTGTCAAAGGAGCACACTGCAGTGATACCGTGTCTCCGTAATCATTGCTGCTTCTCGACATTTCCATACTAATTACATCGCCCACTTAAGAATCTTAACAAAGAGTTGGTATTCACTACCATGATGAATAAAATGTTAATTGAGTCATTTTATGTGTCAGTTTCGTGTTTACTGGTATATTTTTAAAGGCTGGATTTCGCTACACAAAGAGAACCCAGGTGAAATATTTACACTTAGTAGATTTTCTGGACAGATAGGAGAATAAGCTGCCAGCTCTTCGCCAGACCTTACTGGCAGTTATAAATGCTGCGTATTCACACATAGGACCTGAAGCTGACATCGTCTGTGCCATGTTTTGTAAATATTTGTTTTTGAACCTGTCATCCAAAAAATGGTGGCCAATCTTCTTCCATATGCTTGGCATCACCCCATTTTCGCTGAATTTCAGCTTGATTAACCTTTCAAGGGGTCAGGAAATAATTTTATGGTTTTTTCCCAAATTGGCTCGATTTTGGTTTAGGTTCTTTTCCTTTTTTTAATTTTTTATGGAAAACTTCCATTGTCAAGAGCTATGTGACAGCCTACTTATGAATGTGCAAATTATGCACCATAAAAGATAATGAAAATCAATTAATTAAATAGCTGAGATGTGTGGGGAAGGCAAATATCTGTGGAAAAAGCAATATTTCACTCTATAGACACAGGCTGTGGTGGTAATTTCTTTCTTTCTTTCTTTCTTTCATTCTTTGTTTGTTTAATTTCAACAGATCTTAGTAGTAGCTGAATCTCAGTGAAATGTGAAGCAGTCACAAGGTTGCATTTAAACCAAGCTCAAATTATCATGTCCTGCAGAGCATAAATTTTCAACGACTGGTGGAAAGCTGAACGTTTGACTCAGAGGTTGGAGGTTTGGTTCCTTGATCACTTAACCCAGATTTCTTCAGTAAAGAAACCAGTACGGCACACATTGGTAAAGGCAACTTGCGGAATACCCAGATGTAAAGTGTTTCGTCTTCATTCTGGCAGTTAAAATCTAAGGCTAAATGCAGGTGGTAAGTTAGGGCGGTGATGCGAAGGGAATGCTAGCGAGAGTACATAATGCAAGAGCAGTGGTTTGTACATAGACAGTCTCTGACTCTCATAGAGGGTCATAGGTCATGGGTCATGGGTTATGTACCGGGCAGTTGTATAGTTTGGGAGCGCTTTACATTGGGCAAGAACATTAATGTTTACCCTCCACCACCCTCCCCACCCCACCCCACCCCAGTTTCTGTCTCGTGGTCCATCTAACATCCTCTTCCTCCATCGGCACTAGATGTGCCAACATTTCCTTAGTGACAGTCAAAACAACCGAGGGTGCTAATGATAGACCCAAAAATAAAAATAACACAATACATGCTGCCTATTTAAGCAATATGATTATTGCCTGAAAGCATTTGCTTTAGACGTACAGCAGCTGCTTCTTCCATATTGTGTATGTGTAATATATTATATATTACCCAAACAATAATTTACCAATGTCCATATATTACCCATTGAATATATCACTGATCTTATATTCTACAGTCCACCTAATTTTTTGTCTGTTTTGCACTCATGGCATTTACTGTAAGATAGATCTAAAGCTCAATAATCTATCATCTTAATGTCCATATACTACATAAGTCATTTAGTATAATATAGTTCACTGTTCAGTAATCAGTGCATTTAAAGTATCCTCACATTCTGCTCATTGAACTGTGTTTTTATTCCCCCTCCCATACCTTTTGTTCTGCGGTGGTGTGAACTGGGCATTATTATGTATGGAACCCCCCGTCCCCGTTCTCTGGGGTGAAACGCTGTGTAGGAGTTACACTTTGGTCATATGAATGCAGCGTGAGGCACAGATATAAGACAGTCTCCGTTATGTGCTAAATGAATTACGTCCCTTTCAAAACTTGTTAATTTTTGAAGACAGCAGTCACTGGAAAGCATTTTTCCAATGTAATATTCATTATAATCACAAGGTCGATTTTATCAAGTTAAACGTATCATTAAGCCTAAACAGATTTGGATGGTTGTGGATTGAAATGCAAATTGTACGTCCCCAGTGTAAAGAGAGAACTGGGGATACACACCCCACGAAAGGAGAAAATGGTGTCACACTTCATCTCTTACATCACTTCCAGCTAATTAATTGTTTAGAAAACTTCTGTTTCGCAGCTAGCCTGAAGTATTCCCATTTGCTCTGCAATTTACAAACCTTCATGCATTTTGTAACTCGAAGAGTTTGACTTAATAACACACTCCTCTGAATAAATAATTCATATTTATTTGGCAGCGAGGTCAACCGAACTTCTATCAACATCTAACAATTTACATACTAATTATGTCATGAATAATGCATGAGCTTGAAGCAGAGTATCTTTGCTCTGATTGGCTGTCATAATGGAAGTGAGAGGAGGGCTGTCTTAAGTAAAGGTAAAAGCACTTTTCAGACCTTTGTCCTTCATTTACATACCTGTTTGTTTTTTTACCCTAGATTGAGCAGGTATAATGGACTTGTGCATAATTAGTATTGTTGTGTATGTGTTCAGTCAATAGGTAAATATTTTTTTTTGTTTAAATTCTGAATTTTAATTTGTTTCCCACTAGGTCATTGGTTAAGTCACTGTTAAATCAGTCTTGCCATGAAAATACCAGCCTTAAAAGGAAAAAGTCTTCTCAGTCTCTTATGTAATTCAATCAAAACAGACTTTAAATTACAACATCATTTCCTTTGAATAGCCAATGCCCCCAAAGAGACTGGCCTCCATTATGACTGAATTGCATATAACCTTAAAGAGACTGGCTGTAAGTGCTTTTGGTTGAATATTGCCCTTTGAGAGATGGTATTATCACATACCCATATGTACCATAATCCTGATATGTATTAAATGTGAAGACCTCTCGCATGTGTCTTCTGTGTGAGATATAGAAACGGGAGCCTGCAATTTGAAACAGGTTTTCAATTCTCAGCTGCCTGTTTCTATGTATGTGTGTGTGTGCATGTGTGTGTGTGTTTTTTTCCTCTGGCCCAACAGGCCTCTTCCACCTCCTTGTGTGTAAGAAGCTTACTTTTCTGTACCTAAACCAACAATAGCCTGGCTCACTGTAAGAGTGGCGGATCAAGCCGGAGGTAATCTTCATGGAAAGTCTTTCCGTGCAGTGAGCTAATCTAACTCTCCACCTAAGCTCATTTCAGCTGTTCTCTCTGCGTCGCGATGAGCTGCACATGCCTGGGAGCTCCTGACACACGAACGCAGCAGGGATGGCGGCTGTTCGTAAATTTTAAATGTTCGTAACTCTGAAATGGCTGTCAGAATGTACCATTAAAATCATAAATGATAATTTCTCAGTATGTCGCTGAAGATTTATGATACATCAGAGTAGCAGCCTGGACAGGTTCCTTCTAAGAGAGTGTGTGTATGTGCAGGTGTGTGTGTGTGTGTTTGTGTGTGTTTGTGTGTGTGTTAGTTCATTTGCATTGGTCCTCTAGGGATGTTGTATATACTTGCTTGGCTGGGAATGTTGTTAGTCAGATCTGGCACTGTAGATCATATTAATCAGGTGAATGCACTTAACGTTCTTCCACACTGCAAGTTGCTCTGGATAAAAGCATCTCCTAAATGACTTTAATGAGATCTACTGTGTGTGTGCATGCGTGCATGCGTGTGTGCGTGTGTGCGTGCGTGTGTGTGTGTTTGTGTGTGTGTGCATGTGTTCCTAAGTATAAGGTTTTTGGTTGTGTGTGTATGTACACTTGTGTGTTTGTGCTTTCATGTGTACTGTATGTTAGCATGTGTGCACGTGTGGTGTGTTAGTATGTAATTTTGGTGTGTGTGAGTTTGTGTGTGCATGTGTGCCTTTGTATGTGTGTGTTTGTATCTGCTATTGCAGAGTAATAGTCAGAGAGTCCATCCCTAGAGAAAACCAAATCAAGTCCCCGTTGATCCAACACCTTTTCAAAGCCAATATCTCTGGCAGTGTGCCATCTCAGACAGACAGCAGCTGTGCAGTGGACTGCCAGGGAGGCCTTTTCACAATCAAAATGAGCATGAACTTATATAATTGAATAATTCTGCCCACAACAGCCGTGTATGGCTAATATTATGCCGTACATTTGACATTTATTCATTTATTTTGGAGACATTTTAAAGTCAAACAGGTCAGCAGTAATGTAATGTAGAAAGGAAATTCATACATCTGGAAATCTAGGATCTGGTTTCCCAGTCTGTATTCCAGCATTACCCAGCATTTTGACCAAAATGGCCTAACTGATCCTAGATCAGTGCTCCTATTCTGAGATGCTTTATGAATGGTATATTATTGTGACTGGTATTGTGGCTGGTGTGAGATCCTAGATGGTGTATGTATCTGCGATTTCATTTGCGAGCTTGATGTGCTCTGTAGATAGGCAGATGTGTCATTTGAAATAATACAGTTCTGGGTCACTGTGTCATCTATACCTTGGTCTAGGGCCTGGCTGCTCTGTTCTGCAGTTTTAATATTGTGATTACTTTTATGATCAACGGTGAGTGCCGGGTATTAGTAACTGAACGTAAAACCCCAAATTAATCCAATGAACGTGTAGACAGTTTTCGGTTGCCGTGGGCTGCAGTTTATTTTTCAACCTTTGGAATGCAGTAGAGAATAAATAAATGAGTAAGAGTAAAATAAATTCCCCTTAGATCTAATATACTGCACAGGGCATCAGATTTGATCATGTCCCACAAAGTGGACATTGGTTGGAGTGGGGGAAATAATCAGATTTTATGGATTTTCTTGGCTAAATTATATTTAAGAGAAGGGGTTATGGAGCAGGCTTTGGGATGCAGAAGATGTGGTTTATTGATTTATTTATTTTTTTTTTTTTTTTTTGCTGAGATGAAAAGATTTGCACTTGTTTAAACTGAAATCAAAGCTAACACAGAATGTAGTGATTTGGATCATATCTGCCTTCAGGTGTGCACAACTCATTCCAGCCTGTTCCTTTAGGCCGCATTCTATTCTGTCCTTCTGTGTTCTTGAACATTCATTCTGTTGATTTCCTCAGTATTCAAACTCAGTGCATGCATTCTATTCTGTTCCTCAGTGTTCCACAACATGCATTCTATGCTGTTCCTCAGTGTTCTTCAACATGCATTCTATTCTGTTCCTCAGCGTTCTTCAACATGCATTCTATTCTGTTCTTCCATGTTCTTCAACAACATGCATTCTATTCTGTTCCTGAGTGATCCACAACATGAATTCTGTTCTTTTCCTCAGTGTTCTTCAGTATGCACTCTATTCTGTTGCTCAGTGTTCTGTTCAGGCTGTAAATGGTGTTACCCAGAAGCAGGAGCAGGCTTAGTCTGAAAGCTGTGTTCCTGAAGTAGATTTGAGTGATGGTTGAAGGCCTGCTCTCTTGGCTGACAGTGTCCGGGTCGTCAGGCAAAGGCCTGTTGCTTTCTGCCTGCAGCTGCACCCCGGCTATTAGCTATGAAACGCAGCGAGCTAAGGCCTTTTCAAACGGACAAGATTCCCTTCACTTCCCCCACTTCAGCGGGGCTGTCTGGGACTCCAGATCAAAGCAGCAGGCTAACTCTGAGGCCTTTAGATCTCCACCAGACCCAGTCAGGGAGAAATCCACATCAAATCACTGAGGGGGTCGTTCGTCCTACAAGCGCCGCAGTATAGCAGAGCAGCCATCAGGTCTTTCGTCTGTCATCCTTCCTCTCGCTGCGCTTCACAATGATGAAAACAGGCCTGATCTGGGGACGGCCTGTGCAATCAGCGTTTTTCCTTTTTACATTGTTCCCCCGTGGTCCTCCTGAAAAACCACCACTGTGGAAACCCGCCCATACTTTTTTTTAGTCCTTATCCTCCATAATTTTTAATGCATGTACTGGTTATTATAATTATCTGAGTAAATAATACAATACTTGTTAGCAACTGTGTGCGCAATTCTGAAATGATCAAATCAAATCCACTCTAATCTCATTCCAGTGCTGAGCTTTCATCTCTGGTTAGAAATTAATGATCATGAACATCAAAAAAAATCACTGAGATCGGGGGACAGTGGGATACTCTGTAATGTCAGAATATTTAAAATCCACACATTAATTCACTCAAAAAATTGTCTTGAGGCATTACAAGTCCATATTGCTTTTTTTGCAGTGCTGGCAAGCTTCCGTGGGACTGTTCAGCATGGCTTACCGCTCGAGATCGGGGACACGGTGCAGATATTGGAGAAATGTGAAGGTAAATAATCTTTTTTGAACATTTTTCCACCAGTTATAATTACCATACATAATGTGGTAACACTTTTGCTGCTTCACAGATATGTCATAAACATGACAGTACTCCAGCCATAACCAAGACAGCATGTTATATTTTATGAGTAATTTTATAACTGTGTCATAATATATTTAGCAACAATTTTGAACCTGTTATTTTGAATATTTTGTAAATTGTTCTACTGACATTATTGCAGTGTTATAATATTTGATACAGACTTTGGTTATGATGTCATAACTGGTAATGGCAGATATTGTTACATGTTTATAATGGTAATGTTGGCTTTATGTTGCATACTTCAAATAAAGGATCACTTTTGTAAACTTCACAGCAATATACATTAGTCATGCCTGAGTCTCCTACAAAGGAAATTTGTCATTTACATTTACTCATTCACAAAGATAGGGATAGTGTGTTATTAAGTGTTTATGTGTGGCTGGATCCTAAGACATGCCGACAGAGGAGAGCATTGTTGCGCCACTCAACAGGTAACGGAATACTGGCTAACCACAGGTGCTTGAGGCTCAAATGACGGGCTGTAGGGAAAGCATTGAGCAGAGATGAAAGCATCCGTCTGAGGAATTCACCTGCAGGCACCTTCGCTTCTCACTTTGTGAGACCCAGCGTATGGTTTGTAAGGAGAATATTTTAAATGAATTTAGATTTTCATGCTGTCCTTTGAGGCTCTGTGTGCTCATCCTACAGCTCAAGGCCCATAAAATAAAGTCTCAGAGACAAAGTACATGAAAGTAATTGAGAAATTATTTCTTCTGTCTGGACACCCTTTCACAATTGTTCTTTTTTTTTGTAGTTTCACTTTCTTTGCCGCACAAAACCCACAATACATTTTGCAAGCTGAAAATTTAAAATCCATTCAGTTTTTATGTCATCTTTGTGAGTACATGTTGCAAAAAGAAGGCTCCTACAGCACAGTGTCCCTACAGCTCCTATGGCATGCGGCGTATCAGGACCGATTTAATTCCCATCCCGGAGATATGCTTTTTATGCAGGTATTCGCTCCAGCTTCACACATCACCACCTGATTTCAACAATTAATTCATCATCTTGGCCCAGCAAGTGGAGCTAAGCGGTGAACTCAGGTGGCATAGCTGGAGCAATATGGCATTGCGCAGGTATTTGCTCCAGCTGGAGCATGGCTGGAGTGAATATCTGCCAACACAATGGGCCTATGGTACCTCAGTTTATTAGCCTTAATTCTGTAGGTGCAGGGCACCAAACAAAATAAAAATGACGTAAAGGTTAGAGGTCAGGGAGAGGAATAACACAAAGCACTCATGCTTGTTGCAGGTCCCCTTTGAGAAAAGAGGTTAATCTTAAAGGGGTTTCCTGGTGAAATAACAGATGAGTAAAATACACACACAAAAGTAACAGCACAACGTTAACAATACAGTTCATCATCAAGGATTTTACTTATAGATTTGCTTTTGATTCATTGACAGAATCTCTCTGAACCATGGTTTTTTCGGCTTTGTGCTCAAAGTGAAACCGGACGAGCTGAGGTTTCCCAAGTTTATGAAGAAACTGATTGCTGACTCAGAAAACCAAACTTGAACTATTTGAATTTGGTAGCTTAATGATGCTACCATCACCGGCCTAAAACCATGTTAACTTAAACTGGTTATCTTGTCCTGTAAGGAAATTGGGTTCCTTTAAGCATTTCAGTAAGCTGAAATCATTGGGTTTTATTGTGAAGTCATAATGAGATCAGGTGGGGGTAGTGTGTGAATGGAGGAAATACCTGCAGGCACATTCAGGCACATGGTGGAGGAAATTGAACAAAAGGAAAATGAGGAATGACATAAAAAAAAAAACAATAAAGGACAGGAACGTCCGTGGTATTACGGGAGTGTTTTTTATTGACTCACAGTTCCTCTGAGGGGTGCTGCAGTCAGCCCTGTGATGGTGTGAAACTGCGTCCTGCTGCAGGTAGCACACCTCCACCTGGTGCTCGCTCATGACTGCTCCCGCGCGCGGAGGGGTCACACCTCGTCACGGTCTCACCCCAGCAGCGTTGAAGGATTTCCTGTTTCCGCTGCAGTGTCATTTTGAAGAAATGATCCTGCCTCCAGTTTTAGCAGGGCCACACTTTCGTTTCCTGTTATGCGTGTGGGGGCCGACGAGAGCTGGCCAAACTTGTTAGGCATCAAACCATCCTCTTTCACAACAAATGAGGAAAGTTCCTTTGGTTTATTCTAAATGTTTAATGGACATGAAAAATTAATTAGATTGTTAAAACACTCACCGTTGTTGTGAGTGGTCAAACCTGCCCTGGAGCTGTACAGGATCAAAGTACTAACATATGGAACACTGTTCAGTATCTTTGTCAGACTCTCTGAAGTGGATTGTAATGCCACAAAGGAAGTGATGTCATAAAGGGAAGGACAAGATGGTTTCTGGGCTATAATCAATGTGGACAATTGCAATACAGCCAGAGGCACATGGCAGTGAGTTTTCACAACAGTGCTAAAACCAGGGGTTGCCAGGGAGGGCCTTATGCATGTCTGGAATTCATCTCACTGGGTATTTGAAACATATTTATTTGGTGCTGAATAGTAAGAATTTCAGTGTTAAAGACCATTTTTCCCCTAATCCTTCTGTCTGAATTTAGCTTTCAGACAATGCATAGCATTTGAAATGGCTGAGGCAGAGAGCTCGAGGGCAGTCTTATAAAGATGCTCCACAGAAAGGTGAATAGGCTTTTCAGAGGGGAATTTGCAGACTGACATTGAAATATGGATCTTTTGTCTTCTCAGGATGGTACAGAGGATTCGTTCTGAAGAATCCCAATGCCAAGGTGGGTTAGCACCACATTTTTATTATTGAGGTTTTTAAAGGGTATTTTAGATCAGGAAATCTCCTCTGCCACTCAACTTTTTGTGTCTGAAATATACAGACATAGACATTCACACACAGACACGCAAACCCACACACATATTCATTTGCATATACACGCACATATACACATGTACACACCCATACAAATGTTATTCACAAACACACATGCAAACGTGCTCTCATACCTGCACACAAACACAGATATGCATGCACATGAACACGTACATGCACAGAAAGACAGATAAGCCAAGCACATATGCAGTTTCTCTGATAACATTTACTGGGTCTGTGGCTCACTTTTTTCATGTACTAGTCTGTGGTTTTGTCTTATTCTATATAGATTGGAGATGACTGGTGAACTCTTCATAGACTAATGCAATGTTTTAACGATGTGTTTGTCTGCTTGTTCATTTCTCTCTCACAGGGGGTTTTCCCATCCAGCTACATTCACTTGAAAAATGCTCATATCAAGAATAAAGGGTTAGTAACAACATATTCATATTCATAAAGGGTTAGTAACGGCATATACGACATATTCAGATTATGGAGTAGGCCCCACAGAATTCAGCGTTAGATTTCACTGCCAGGTCTCTCCTCGTCTTTAAGATGAGGCTGTTTTCTAATCACAGTGACTTCAACCTGTGAGGCTGCATTCGGTTTTTGAGTTTTTCTGCATGGCTGTACCTCAAAAACTCATTTCATGAGAAAAAAAACTTTTTAGATGACTGTAAATGAGGCTCATGGGCCGGAATGCACCTCAGAGGATTACGCACACAAATAAAATATGACAGGAATCTTGATAGCTAATGCTGTGTAAAGGAGCCAGTGTAATTCATCCTCAGAAACGCGCTCGGTCCCGGAAAGTTCCACGCTGCTGTGGTTGGACAGAACTATCAGAAGAGGCAGTCGTGGCCCCAGTTCTGAGCGTTTAGTGCTTTGATACTCAAAACATTTTGAATCCAGAAATTATTCAGCTCAGTCCCACATGATGAGAATGAACACTGAATCTCGGCAAGCATGAAGACGGTCAAAGAGATCGCTCAGCTTTAATATCTACACATTAATGCTGGGGAGATGCAAGGATTCAGCTCCCCTTTTGCTTATTCCTGGTTTATTATGGGTGTGATGGCATGTATTTAATACATTATTATTAGTAGTATTATTCATAGTGGTATGTTTGTATGTATGTGTGTGTGTATTATCATTTATTCTTTATTAGTGTCTGTTTAACATGGCAGTGTGTGTGGGTGTTGGGTGTTTGCAGAGGGAGGTGTGCTCTGGGGGCCGTGAGAGGGTAACAGGTGCTGATGTTTGCTCTCTGACCCTGCAGGCAGTTTGAGACTGTCATCCCGACGGAGGACTCTGTCATCACAGAGATGACATCCACCTTGAGAGACTGGGGAACCATGTGGAAACAGCTTTATGTGGTAAACACTGCGCAGCTCAAACACACACACACACACACACACACACACACACACACACACACACACACACACACACACACACACACACACACACACACACACACACACACACACACACACACACACAGTGTTCTGTCCAGGGTATCATTACCCAGGGAAATCCAGACTGTCTCAAAGCCAGTCAAAGGGCCAGCATCTGCTCTTTCATATGGGACTACATTACCACAGTACAGATCATCCTTTTCATGCCTTATACAGCAGGGTATTTTTACATGGGCGATTCGGGATTCAGATACCTTGCTTAAGGGCACATGAGCTGTATTCCGTTTGCGATTCCAACCTGTAACATTCTGGTTAAACACTCAATTCCCCAGCCTTCCTTCTTATATCATCTGTATTTAGTCTTGTTAAGGGCAGTGGTATTCTTAGTCTTACTGTTATAACAATAAGCTGTGACAAACCGGGGTAGCCATGTGAAAAGACACCCGGTTCTTTTTTTGACATTTTGATAATCCTCTTGGATGGTCATTTCAGAGCATAAAAAGAGGCTGTCTGACATGGCAGCCATGTTGAAGGATGAACAATGCTGGAATCTGGTCTCCCTGACTGTGCTGTGACAGTGACTGTCTGCCTCTCGCTCTCTCCCTTCCTCTATCCCTCTCTCCCTCTCTCTCTCCCTCCCTCCCTCACTGTCCCCCTCCCTCTCTCTCTCCCACTCTCCCTCCCCCTCTCTCTCCATCCCTCTATCCCTATCTCTCTCTCTCCCTTCCACTCTCCCCATCCCTCCCTCCACCTCTCTCTCACCCTCTATCCCTCTCTTTCTCCCTCCCTCCCTCCCTCTCTCCCTCCCTCCACCTCTCTTCTCTCCCTCTATCCCTCTCTTTCTCTCCCTCCCTCCTCCCTCTCTCTCCCTCCCTCTCTCCCCTCTCCCCCTCTCCTTCTCTCCCACTCTGCCTCTCTCCCTCTCTCCTTCTCTCCCTCCCTCTCTCCCTGTCTCTGTGCAGAAGAGCGAGGGGGACCTGTTCCACAGGCTCTGGCATGTGATGAATGAGATCCTGGACCTGCGGAGGCAGGTGCTGGTAGGTCACCTGACCCACGACCGCATGAAGGACGTGAAGCAGCACATCACGGCTCGGCTGGACTGGGGAAACGAGTGAGTGGCACTTTCTCTCCTTATATCACCTGTTTTTACTCTTAATTAATTCTGTAACTGCTTATGTGCTGCACTGGAAATTAGAATATCAGGATGTTCTTCAGTGGTGTGTCACTGACAATAAAGCCAATTAGTGTGAAAGGAAGAGAGAGAGAGAAGGAGAGAGAAGGAGAGAGAGAGAGAGAGAGAGAGAGAGCCTGGAGTGTAACCTAAGTGTGTACTTGTCAACACATCTGAAGTTGAACTTGAGACAGAGAGAGAGAAAGAGAGAGAGAGAGAGAGAGAGACAGAAAGAGGCAGGGAGAGATGAAGAGATGCAGACAGAGTGCGTACTTATTTATTTCATGTAATACTTAGCATCTTTTTTGTATGTTTTGCTTTGGCAGCAGTGCTATATTTGTCATACCAATAAATCACTATTGAAATGAACTGATGTTTTATCTTATTTATTTTTATTTATTTAGTTTATTTGTAAGGGACAAGCACAGGGAACATTGACAATTGCAGCTGCACTATCCGATGTACTGTACATGTGTTTATAGCAGCGGCTAATTTCCAACACCAGTTCCTTGGTTGGCAGAGATGGTCCATACAGTCCACAAAATTAACACATTATTACAATAATAACAGTGTAAATTATTATGAGAATTAAATTAAAAAACAACATACACAGAATGACATTATGATTAAAAATGACTAGTTAGTAAGGGAGAGATAGAGAGAGAAAGAGAGAGAGAGAGAGAGGGACAGAGGGAATCAGTCTAACATGAAAATGTGCCAGTCATCCCAGCCCAAAAATTTGAACTTGAGACAGATTGAGACAGAGACGCAGAGAAAGGCGGGGGAGAGACCCACTCAGACCCGCATGCCAAAAATATCCAGCTCCCCTCCCTGTCACTACAGGGCCCCTGTCCCAGAGACACTCCAGAAGGTTTCATGCTGCAGTCTCGCTCCAAAAATTATCATTAATCTCTCTTAACCTGCTGATGGCTTATTGAACCTCAACACACACTTCACAGGCCCACCATGCCACATGCAGAATCTCTCATTCACGTCGTCCTGCATCCGGCATCATGACAATCAGCCAGCAGTCCACATTATTCATCTATCCATCTAACATGTTTAGAAGGTTGACAGATTCCAGTTATCTTCGAAATGTTGAAATGAAGAAGAATGTGGAGAGGAATGTGCAGTCGTAGTTATGATAGAAGCAGTAGCAGTGGTAGCAGTAGCAGTAGTAATAGTGGCAGTAGCAGTATTGTTAGCAGTAGTAGTACAGTAGTATTAATGGCAGTAGCAGAAGTAGCAGTTGCAGTAGTGTTAGCAGTAGCAGAAGTAGCAGCAGTGTTAGTAGCAGTAGTGTTGCTAGCAGCAGCAGTAGTTGCAGTAGCAGTGGTGTTAGCAGTAGCAGTAGTGGCAGTAGCAGTAGTTGCAGAAGAAGCAGTAGTGCTAGCAGCAGTAGTGTTAGCAGTAGTAGTAGTGGATGTAGCACTGGTAGCAGTAGTGGTGGCAGTAGCAGTAGTAGCAGGTGGAGTAGTAGTAGCTTTAACATTGGTTGTACTAGCAGCAGTTGGTACTAGCAGCAGAAGAAGACTCTTTCCTTGGTGGGCTGTGCCATGCCGGCCTCCTCCATCCCCTGTTGGGAGTGTTACTTTTGCAGCTTCCGAAACCTTCAGCAGACCACACCACCCCCTCCCCCGGCACCCCCACCACGCTGCATATACATGAAGCAGGTGTTTGAGGTGACAGTGCTGTTGTTGTGCTTATCAGAGGGAAGTGCACGGGTTTCGCAGAGAGAGAGAGAGTGGAATTACAAATTTGTAATTTGTTAGCGCCGCGGTGGCCAATTCTAAACCGGCGGCGAGAGCACGCAGTGAATTTACAGCGGCTTACAAAAAACAGGCAGGCACGGTCAAACACACTCTTACCAGCAGGGTCTCTCCTCTGCTGAAAGAGGCGTCGGAACAGAGGGCTTTCCAAAGCTTATTTATTGTTCTCTTTTCTGTCAGTGCTAAGGGGGAGGGGGAGATGGATGAAACATTTGAATGCCAGACTGATGGTTTCCTCTGCCGAAAATGCAGAAACCCCAAGGGAAGGTTTCCTCTCGGTGTAGCCGTCCAGTCACTCGAATTTGTCCTTCATGGTAGCAGGACTGCAGCAGGCACTGACAGCTGTGACCCAAGTGAAATGAAATAGTGATCCGAAGGTTCAAAGTTTGGCGAACTTTCCAGGCACTTTCGGGCACTCTTGACTGAGGACAGGGAGTCAGATTTTTTAAAAAGAATCCGATTTTGATTAGCTTGAAATATCCGTCAGTATATTTGAACTAAAACAGACAGCTAGCTTTCACCAGAGCATGATAATAAGGAATAAAATGCATCTGGGGGTTTTTAAAACCACTGCGTAACTGCCCGATAGCCCTGGAAAAAATGGTCAAAAAATATGCAACACCCCATTTGCTTGGTTTCTTTAGCAATGTTAAATCTGTAAAGTATGTGCAGACATATTGCATGAAAACATGGGAAATAATTTCAGGAAGAAGTAAGAACATTTTATTTCCCAGCCAAATTCCTTATGCTTTCACTGAAATGTGTTTCAGTCTTGTAAAATTATGCAACACCATTGTCAAACCGCAGGATGTGATGTATCAGCTGAAAATGTCAAAATGAGTAAAGTGAGCTTTTAAAGACAAACCCAAAGTCAAACAGCAGTGCTGCCCCTGGGCAAGACAGATTACTGCCTCAGATATGGTGTTGTGTGGGGGCAGAGCAGGCTTATTCTACTACTACTTCCTGGGTGGGGCCAAATCAGCTGCTACTTCCTGGGTGGAGCCAAATCTGAGGCTACTTCCTGGGTGTGGCCAGTATCTTCTTAGAAATGCAACATATGGATCATATTATGAATCAATGTTTAAATAAGATATCATATATATGTGCAAGCAAATTAGATGCCTTCTTTAAACAATACACAGAGATCATTTGTAGCTCTGCCAGTAGTGTGAAGTTTGCTGACTTTGCAGAGGCACTGTTACACTGTTACAGTTATTTCTGCGTTTTAATAATATGTATTTTTTCCTTTTTGCTGATCCCAGAGGGTCAGTTAGGGGTGAATGTGATAAAGGATTGCCTTTATGTAGCCCAGCAGTCTTCAGTTGTGGTCCTGCAGAGCCGCGGGGTGCGCTGGGATTTGATGCTACTCAGCACTAAATCGATCAATTAAAGCAATCGATTATGTGGTTTAACTCACTTCTCCTGGTTTCTTGTGTGTGAACTGTTGCAGTGTTTGAGGTGAAAACAGAAATCCAGCACACCTCTATGGCTCTCCATGGCTAGGAGTGAGGGCCACTGCAAAAGCACCTTTCAGTATCTCAAAATATTTTACAGCGAATGGAGGGGGTCATCAAACCCCCCACCCCCCCCCGTTGGTGATGCCCGGTAGCCATTTTGCAACCAGGAACAGCCACCACACACATAGAGAGAGGAGGGGAGAGAGTCATGTAGTCATTTAAAATGGAGGATGATTAGGTGGCAGGCTGTGAGAATTGGGTTTGGAATTTGGCCAGGACTATGGAGGAGCCACCCACACTTAGGTCTGTGGTGCGAATGGGTGAAGCAATGCCATTGTTTTTATGTGTGCTTTTGACAAACAGGTTTTGGACCTGGTCTGTTGTGGTCAGTCGCTCTGGTCTGTAATTATGAGTGCTCCTATTCAGTCATGTCTTTTTGCTTTTGACAAACAGCGAGATTTGGACATGGACTATAATGGTCTGTAGGTCTGTTCTGTAATTCTAAAAAGTAAACTGACATTCTCTTGTCTGTGAACTTTTGTGTGACACACAGTTGGGTTTGGACATGGTCTATAGAGGTCTGTAGGTTGTGTCTGTAATTACAATAAATAAACTGACATTGTCTTATCTGTGAACTTTTGTGTGACAAACAGCTGGGTTTGGACCTGGTCTGTAATAGTGTGCAGGGTTGGTCTGTAGTTATAATGAGTGTACTGACACTGATGTTATTTCTGTGTGACAGACAGCTGGGTTTGGACCTGGTCTGTAATGGTATGCAGGGTTGGTCTGTAGTTATAATGAGTGTACTGACACTGATGTTATTTCTGTGTGACAGACAGCTGGGTTTGGACCTGGTCTGTAATGGTATGCAGGGTTGGTCTGTAGTTATAATGAGTGTACTGACACTGATGTTATTTCTGTGTGACAGACAGCTGGGTTTGGACCTGGTCTGTAATGGTGTGCAGGGTTGGTCTGTAGTTATAGTGAGTGTACTGACACTGATTTTATTCTGTGTGACAGACAGCTGGGTTTGGACCTGGTACCCAGAAAAGACTTCAGCATGGTGGACCCCGATGACATCAGCGTGACAGAGCTCTACAGGCTGGTGGGTACAGCATGGCCTTCGTCCTTCTCTCCCACTCCTCCTCCACCTCCTCCCCCACCCCCACCCCCCACACCGCCCGCCTGCACCTCCTGTGCGATGTGCTGAAGCTCCGCGTCTCCATGGCAACCACACCGCTGTCTAATGCGTAGCCCGCTGAAAAACGCTGCTCCATCTCTCTCTCTCTCATTCTTTCTCCCTCTCTCATTCTCTCCTTCTCTCTCTCTCTCTCTCTCTCTCTCCCACTCTCTTTCTCTTTCAACATAATAGAGCCACTTAATTCTGCTTGGTAAACAAAGGGTTTTTTTCACGGATGAAAGCGTAATTTGCCTCTTATTAGTGCGTGTTTCAAGGAACGATGCTAATTAAGAGCAGGAATGGGGGGGGTGGGAGATAATTTATTGGTCTTGAATAAAGCAGCACAAAAAAATAGTTAAGTTTGATGTCAATATGGCTCAGTTGTATCATTTAATATTGTATAAATGTGATTGTCACACTGCTGTACTTAGTGATTAACTCAGAGATCAGAGTGTAATCTTCAAAACAATTATATGCAGCTTAAATAGAGTAAGGAGTAACTGTGTGGTAATCACTGTCCTGTATGGGGCTACTGAAGCTGACTGTCTTGGCCCTGATCAAACTGAAGATTAGCCTCTGAATGATTTCATTAGGCCAGTCAGACTGAGAGGCAGGTAAACCCTCCCAGTGCTTATAATGTTCATAATTATCTGTACTTTATGAGTGGAGGTGGAGAGAGGGAGAGCAAGAGAGAAAGGGAGAGAGGGAGAAGGAGTGGGAGAAGAAGAGGGGAAGAGGGAGATAAGGATGGAGAGAAAAAGGGAGAGTACGAGAGAAATAAAGAGATTGAGAAAGACTGCAATATCCAAGAGGGCAATATCCACTCACCATCAGAGAGTAACAAGGTGAGAAAAGCAGAGCTTTCTTAAGAGACTGAGATGGGAGGGGGCTGTAAGTAAGTGATAGAGGTATATATTCACACAGTTTCAGGAGAGAGGCTGGAGAAAGAGCCCCGCTTCAACCAAATAACAGGCCTCAGGAAGCCATGTCCAACAAATGTCAGATTGAAACTGAAATTGAAATGGAAATTGAAAGAGAGAAGGAGAGAACCGGTATATTTATTCCCCCTTTTTAAGATCTGTCCAGGCTTCAGGTGTTATGTATGTCTGCCCTTCCTCTCTCTCTCTTTCTCTCTCCCTGTGTCTCCTCTAAACCTGCTTGACTTGGGTATGAAGAGATTAGCTTGCTGAGGTTAGGGTTAGGATGCAAATCTGAGCTCTTTTTGGCCTTTAATCCACAGCCGCCTGTGACTGGCCTCCTTGGCAACAAGTGGGTTTAATCAGCCATTAGCCTGCAGAAGGACTCGGGGACATTGGTCAACATGCTAAATATATTTGCATATTCTTTAAGATTTTCCATTGAATGCCCTCTCTTTTTATTGTTTTTTTGTGGGTGGGGGGAGTGGCAAAAACAGTGGAAAATGACACAATACATTACATCAGTGAAGAAATGATTACAGAGATGGCAGTAACTGCTGAACAGAAATAGTATGGTGCTGTCATTACAGAGTGTGTCGTTAAAACAGGGCTCTGGAACAGCATACCACACCAGACCCTACAGTCCGTGTGTTTACACTGGCTTGGTGTTATGTTTCTGAAAGAAAAGCATTTCAGAATAAGTCTTCAGCATTATCCGTTGGGAAGTTTTCAGATGTTGATAGTTTTTTTTCCTTTTTACCACTTTGCCTCTGTTTCACCCATCAGATCAGAAAGTGTGCAGCGCAGTGACTTACTGTCAAGACAGATATTTGTCCTTGTCTCACTCATCGTGACACTGAAAGTCCGAGTCACAGGTCAAGTGTGTCATACAAAAGCCCACTTTTTTTTGTATCTTCAAAAAATATAACTCTCAAGCGTTCTCCAGTGTTTCTCACTCCAGTATTAGTATAACTCTAACTGCGCTTTCCTAATAAACATATGGCCAGTCTCTACCTCTGACATCTCTTATAATAGCGTGGGTGCCAGAAATGAAACACCCTCAAACCAATCAAATTTGGCCTCATAAATCCGAAGGCACCAATCAGATTGCAAGATGCCTAGACCTGAAAAGTCAGCAAAGTTATCCATGCGCCCTGTCACCTAATGTGTCTGGGAGTGCCTGAGATTTCTCCAAACATAACTGCTGTCTCTCAGCCCTCGGCCACCCCGCTGTACCCTCAGCTAAAACGTGAGACAGGAAAGGCTGTGCACGCTCCTGGCAGGCTCCAGGTCTCCCAGCCATCTGCCAGGTGATTTGGGCCTGGACAGGACTTCCTGTTCCAACGCAAGGGCTGTGCTCCATTATGAGACCTCGTGTACCGGATAGGACGCATAGCAAATACGGTAGCCAATTTATCTGTCATCAGGTATGTTCCAAACTGCTGTTCCAAGTATGCAAACCACAAGTATGTCATATAATCTTGCATGTGTTCTTGTGTACTTCACCAAGACTGAATTTTCAAGTGGGCATCGATGCATACATTTATTTGCTCTTTTCTCCTGGAGGTTATTGCACTGAACATAGCAACCATCGTTAACCTTAGCAACCACTGGAGTGAACAGCAGATGTATATAAACAGTCAATAACAAGCTAGCACGCTTATTTTTGCTGTTTGTCATAATATTTCTGGTAAGTACCATAAAAATAAGGCTAAAGGTATTGTAATAATAATGATGAATGCAGCATTTTAATGAGGATTTTAATTTGAGGCTTACTGCACTCTTGCAGTTTTGCTTGGAATAATGTGCTTTAGAGATACACAATTATTAATGATCAATCAGAGTGGCATTCATTTATTGAACTGCCAATCAGAAGCGAGCTCGAAGTGAACATGCATTACAAAAAAGACACCCTCCGCTGTGACTTGGAATGACATACCTTACGTCAGTAGGAAATGTTATTATTTCCTGCTAAAATTTGTTGGACTAAAGTGAGTGTACATCTTCATCGTGTGGCTTAATGAACACGTTAAATGTAAGGAAAAGAGTGATTGGACAGGGTCTTTAATGTTTTGGGCCTGGTTGTCTGCGCATCCCTCTGAGATGATTTTGGCCTGAAACGATTGTGAAGCAGCCAGCAGCTGCTGGAGCAATGATAAATACCATATCACATTATGTGAGACTAATTTCATCAAGGAAAGTATAAAGGGCAGGAACCCTGAACATGCTGCTGCGAAATTGGCCAGAATATTTAACTCCTTTTTTGTTTGAGAATTTTGCCTCACTAATTTTTGCGAGGGTGTCTTGCCGTTCTGCTTCCATACCGCCCAAATCTCAATAAGAAGCCCTCCTATATGAGTGCTCTCCCTAAAGGCGACACACAGTGCTACAGGAGAGAGCCAGTGACTTTTTTACATCCTTCAGGCCAAACACAGTACTACAGAACAGATCCACTGACTATTTTACACCCTTCAGGCCACACATGGTACTATAGGAAAGAACCAGTGACTATTTTACACCCTTCAGGCCACAGACAGGACTACAGGAGAGAGAGAGAGAAACAGCGACTATTTTACTCCCAAGAGAGTCTCTAGGAGAACTAGTTAAGAACTGTTTGAGCTAGGAGAGGCCATATTTTTGTTTAAATGAAAAAAAAAAAAACAAACAGCATAATTTACCGGATAAGCTAAATTGTGTGTCCCTGTGTTTAATGAGCGGGTGCATCCTCCTGTCTGTGTGCTTGTAGATGGAGCACAGGCATCGGAAGAAGGAGACCCCCGTGCCGGCCAGCACGCATCACCTGTTCGTACAGATGAAGAGTCTAATGAGCTCCAACCTGGGCGAGGAGCTGGAGGTGTTCTTCTCCATCTACGACAGCAGAGAGAACCGACCGCTCAGGTACCACACCAGCTTAACTGTCTATCATTCTATGTTTCAGACCAAGTAAACTGTGACCCAAAACAACTGCTGTAATCACTGACTTGATTGTGAAGTGCTCGACTTTATTTCCAAATGGCGCTGTACAAAAATGTACTGTTCAGAAAAGACTGACCGACTGAGGCGACTTATTGATTGATTACTTAATTGGCTGGTCGACTGACTGACTAATTGGGTGATCGATTAATATATTGACTTTTATCTTCCTCAAGAAAAAGCAAAAAAAAGCGAAATACTATTTGATAGTGGTTTCACCTGTGCTGCTTAAAGACAGGAGAAATCTCGTGACTTGGCTCTCAGAAGCAGAGGCTGTTGATGGCTTTTGTGTTTGATTTCAGTACCTGAAACTTAATGAGGATTTTAGAAATGTTTTTTCCCATACTTCTCGGGAATCGGGACACAGATGTTTAAAGCACTGCAGGGGTCCATGGTGGCTCTGGGTTGATTGCATCCCCAGTGTGTATGTATTACCCAGACAAAAGGAATACTTTCCAGGTACTGCTTTGAATGGGACGCTTCTCTGGATGTTCTAAAACACCACAGAAGTACAGGCATCTGTACGCAAGACTGTATGACCTAATTTCATACAAAAAATATACTGTAGCTGACTGCTCCTTTTTTAATTTTAAGAGTTTCTTAGACATTAGGTCTGATGTTACAGTTTGCCAGTGGGACGCCATTCTGCCATGAAGGATTTTTTAAGGAGAAATTCATATTGCTTTGTGCTCATGAGGCTGGTTACTTAGCAACAATGTTCATTATAATGAATGGGGTGCAAGGTGCCTGCCCTGTGCAGCTATCCTGCCCTTCTATTAAGCAAGAATGTTTTTTTTTTAACGTTTCTTATGACTTGTTGGACTTGGTGTGACAGGGTTACGCTGGCGGTCAGTAATCATTAGCCATAATGACAAATGCAATCTCATGACGCATTGAAACACATAGCCTATTAATGGGATGCTATGGTGTCTCTTTACTTTGATCTTTACTTCTGAAGCCTTTTCTAAGGACTGTATTAGAGGAAAAAATAGTGACACCGCTGTTGAATTCTTGATTAAGGTGCATCACCTGAATTGTGCATATAATAAAGAGATAATACTGTAAAAATGTGAGCTCTTTCTCTAATTAAGAGTTTTTGCCCTGTATGTTGAAAAATATAAAACTATCAGTGTGAATTGTCTGTGTGGAAAATATTTGAAAGAAATATTGTGACAGATTTCTGCTTCATATGTCAAGACGCATGCGACACACAGTGACTGCCAATTATTTTGTATTTTGTACTTCTCCAGTGGAGATAAGGCCATAAGGGTCTGTCTGGATGTCACAGGCGTAGGATAAGCCTAGCATCTTTGATAAATCGCTCATCAATAAAATACGTTATATAAACTGCATTTTAAAATACAATTTTGAAATGCAGTTTTGTTCAATTGTTATTTGGCAGTTGTGGAAACAATTGTATGCAATTATTTGCATGTTGTTGTAGCATATTTAAATTGTACCTATGACCTATTGACATTTGCATGATGCATAAGCTAACATTAACATGACACGTTCCACATGGCAGTTGCAGATTAAGCTAGTCGGCCCATTGGGTGGCACCTTTTAGTCCTTGACAGCGGAATGATTTTTCTGGCTGTTTGAATAAATCGGTCTCTTTGTAAATTTTCAGTTAATTAGACTGCCGTTGGTGTGATATATTTAATCTCCAGCTTCCTCTCTGGCCTTTCGCACTCTCGTTGAAGTAATAACAATAATGATTATATGGTAATGATGAACAATGTTTGTGTGCGTTGTGCTGGACAATTACCCCAGTTCCTAGAAACAGTTGATAAACAGTCATTTGCATTATTTCTTGTTAAGGAGCCTGTACAGAATTGTTATTTCACACCCCTACGCGTGAGAACATTTATTTTTCTTCTTGGACGTTAATTTCATTCAGCCAACTGTTACAAATTCTTCCTCGTTTTTTGTCTTACTGGATTTTTTTTTTTTTGTGTGTGTGATGTGTTTTGCCTAATTGCTTAGGATGTCCAGACGGGATCAAGAAATAGTTTTTTGGATATTTGTTTCATTATCCTAGCATGCCTTGCGGCTGTCCATCTTCCTGTGAAACTGGCTAATTCGGGGCTTGTGGTGCATCTCCAGAAAGAAAGGGAAACTGGTTGTTTCCTTCCAGCCTGGCTGTGCTCCAGCTGATCGTTCACTGCCTTTTTTTTCCCCCTTTCTCTCTCGTCCGGATCTGAACGGCACCAGCTGGGTATTGGCTCCGTTCTCCCATGGCCCCCCTGGTGAAACCCGCGCCTCTGCCATCTGCCTTCCTGAGCACGGCAGCTGCCTCTTATTCAATAAACGCAGAACCCCGGGTTAAAAGGAGGAGAAGGAGGAGGAGGAGGAGATAGAAACGCCAACATCCGATTACGATTCCTCCGCTCTCCTGCCGCTGGCTGTGCACCTTGTGGCTCGGATAGTGCGGTTAGCGAAGCTCGATACCCGTACTGCCGAGGCTGAGGAAAATCGAATGTTTCCTCTGTGTTCGTGGCGAAGGGGATTTTAGTTATTTATTTTTGTTTAACCAGGTGCGTCAGCCAGGGGGGAACTTGATTCTCATTTGCGGTGACGACCTGGAGTATTGGGACTGTCGATCCAGTCTGACACTGAGGTGGCCAGACATAGACAGCCATGACACTGCCGACCCCACCTCTTTCAATGAGTGCTACAGGGTCCTTAACGAGGGATTAATGAGGGTGGTGATGTGTTTGGGGTGAAAGAGGCCCTGTCTAAGGCCTATGGAGTCACCTGGCTTGTAATCACATGCAGGTGTGGGGTGGATCTGTGAGCTCTGCACTATGAACTGTGTGATCTTTGCATCGCCAGGTGTTCAGCAAGAAAGAAAGCTGTTTATTTGTGAGAGTGTGTGCGTGTGTGTATTATGGTCAGAGTGTCCTGTTGACCACTGTGTATGCCCTCTGTTTGTGTGTGTGTATGTGTGTGTAGAGCTGTTTGTCCAAGATGTCTGTGCCAGAACGTAACCTTTTTGTGTGTTTCTAATGTGTGTGTTTCTCAAAGAATGTGAGCATGTGAGAATATGAACTGAATCTGCTCTAGATAAAGGAATGCAGTAGCATCAAAGCCATGTTAGATCATACTAGTTTCACATGCCAGGCTTATATCTCTCTGCTACGGTGTTACCGTGTGTCTGTGAACATGTGTGTGTCTGTGGGATGGGTAGAGGTTGTTTGGGGCTAGCCTAGCCTGGGTTTGTTAGCAGTATAACTTGGGTGGAGGTTGTATGGGGCTAGCCAAGGCTGAGTTTGTCTGCTTTGTGACTTGGGTGGAGGTTGTTTAGGCCTAGCCTAGCCTAGCCTGGGTTTGTCTCCTGTGTGACTCGGGTAGAGGTTGTTTGGGGCTAGCCTTTCCTGGCTTTGTCTGCAGTATAACTTGGGTGGAGGTTGTATGGGGCTAGCCAAGCCTGAGTTTGTCTGCTTTGTGACTAGGGTGGAGATTGTTTAGGGCTAGCTTAGCCTAGACTAGCCTGGGTTTGCCTGCTATGTAACTCAGTTGGCGGTCGTTTGGGGCTAGCCTATCCTGGGTTTGTCTACTGTGTGACTCGGGTAGAGGTTGTTTGGGGCTAGCCTATCCTGGGTTTGTCTGTTTTGTCAGTTGGGTTTAAACTGGCATCAACGCTCAGTCACTAGAGCCAAACCTCAATGGTCGCTATCAGAACAGAGCATTCCACGCCATTAGCTCCCTTCCAGGACCATGTGAGTGTGTGTGTGTGTGTGTGTGTGTGTGTGTGTGTGTGTGTGTGTGTGTGTTTGTGCTGATGTACATGAATATTATGGAAATCACAATGACATCGTGGACGGCCCTCAGTGCTTTGGCATGCAGGCAGTGGAATAGCATTGAAACAACCTGATGGCCAGTGAGCAGAGGAACACAGAGGATCAGTGGGCCTTTGTATGTGCTGAGGAAGGGGGGTGTCAAGGGTAGGACGTCTGTGCTAATTGGAGGCCAGTATCTCTTGCAGGGCTGTGCTAATTAGCGCATGATACGTACGGCGCGGCTTAATGCTAAGGTATTCTCCTGTGCCGTCCGGGCCCGTATCTCTGCCAGGCTGGAGGCAGATGCTATTGTCCCGTCGACGGGAGCATTACTGGGCTTATCTGTCTGCTGTGAAAGTCATGTAAATGGATTATCCCCCTGTTTTGCCTCCAGCAGGAAAGTAGCTGCCGGAGCGGGGGGACGGGGACGAGGGGGCAGTGAATTTCTCTCTACCACCATCCAAACTTATGTCTCCTTGTTTTTGGGAGAACAGAGCAGCCACTTTTTTAAATAAACGTAAAAAATAAATAATACAATGTAGTATTTTTTAGTACAATTTTGTGCAGGGCCTGTTACCATAACATATTTATGATCTTCTTGCTGCTGTTTTGTTTTGTTTTTGCTCCCCTTTTTTGTTGTGGAAAAAACCTCGTATTGTACTTCAAAATGACAAATTTTTTCAGGAAATGAAAAAAAATGATTTGATTGCTATGTTAGTTTTCATTAGACAAGCTTTAGTCACATGGTGTGTATGAATAAATATTATTCGTCACAGAACCATGAAAAATTGACAGTACACAACTGGTGATATAAGCTCTCTATTCATGTATTGAACTGAAAAATGGGAAAAAAAGAAAGAAGGTTATTTCAATGATGTCATTGTTATATCATTCTAAGTCCTACAGTACAGTGATATTCATTGGGAGGGTACCTGATTTTGGGAAAAAAATTCCTTTTTTTCCAGGATTAAGTATGTGTAATGAATCTAATTATGATTCAATTAGGGGATAATAAACTGAACTGGAAAAGCAGGAATCTGCATTATTTGGTAACGATTACAGAAATGGAAATTGACTGGATCAAAAGCGTGGTTGGATTGGGAGAAGATGTCATTCGTGGCGGCCAAATTTCCAAGACGGTTCCCAAAAAAAGCCGTCCTCTTGGCATCGCTCTTCTAGACTGACAATTGGGCACACCGATGAAGCGCAAAGGCTGAAGACAAAAGCCGTTGTCCTTTTGTTTTGGACCATCAAGACTGTCAGAAAGAAAGGACAACTAAATTGCTCTGAAAACTAAATCGCGCTCATCCCTTGAGTTAGCAGATGAGCGTCTGTAAAGACCTTCCCCTGAGGAAGTCTGTTTGATTTCAGCAGCATTGACACTCTGCTCCCTCTTGTACATCAGAGCCCGTGTCAGTCAAACGAGCGTGCCCTCCCTTCGCCGAATCGAGCAGGGCCGCACTCTGTCACACGCCATCTCTTGCTGTTCATTGCCCTGACTACTGCTTTTTACCGCATATCCCCTCATGTCCACCAAACTTACTTTCTGAGTTTCATGTAGGAGTTCATGGACCTAGTTTACAAAGAATTACCCCTTAACTCTTTTTTTAACTTAACAGACAAGATGAAAGAACATATGTCATGGAAAGATTTTTTGGAAAGATGTCACAAAAAGGATTTTTAAATCCAAGATGCTCATGCTTTCACTGACATGTCAATTTTCAGACTCTGATCAATGTGTAACACCATTTTCAAACTACAGGAAGTGATATGTAGCTGGGTGATTGAAGCAGGTCTCCAGTCATGACAGTCTGTGCAATGAATCTGTCAGCTTCATTACACGCTCCCAGCCCCACAAAGATACATGAAATTATGCGATGTGTTTATTCAGATAGAAATGAGAGAGACAGCATAACTTCTTTTTTTTCTTGCATTTTAAAACCATATAAGTAATTATGTTTCATGCAATGGAATGATCTTGCTCTTGTCTTTTTCACTCTGGGACTGATTGTAACCGTATGTTTTGTGCAAATAGGAAAGCCATTTCCAGCAATAAACTCATTTTTTGATTGCATGCCTTTTACCACTTTTTAGCAGCTCGTCTGATATGCATTTTATGTGTCTGCCTCAGCTCTAGATAAGACATCCTATTAAATTAATAAAAAAAAAATAATATTAGATTCCCATTTTGAGGTCCACCCACGAATTGGTCTGATCAGCTAGATGCTTTCGACTTAATGTTATATCAGTTTCAGGAAATTAAACTGTAATGTGGAAAACACTGGGTATATGGAGTCTTTTTTTTTCTTGCCATCATTCATTATTATTTCAGCTGAAGAAACCTTCTGCAATCTACCCGGAGGGGGTTTTCTCTGGAGATGTGAGCAGCTCTTCCTCTCTCTCTCGCTCTCTCTGTCGCTCTGTAATTAATGAACAGATAAGGTCTTCCTTAAGAGAGATGCGTATGCGTGCCGTCGCAGGCCCAACTTGTGCGAGTCCCTCTCCGGGGCTCAATGGGAACCCGGCCCTCTCGTTAACGCTCAGCGCCCCTCTCTATAATCCCCTGTCTTGTCTCTCACAGTGAAAGGTTCTTTGTCCGGCTGAACAAGCAGGGGGTGCCCAAGTCGGCGGAGAAAACGGAGAGACAGTGCACCCTCTTTGTGGTGAGTGTACAGATGTGCGCGGTTAAAAACGCACACATTCTGCCGTGTTTGCGCTGCTTGTGAGAGAGCCTTCTCAGTCCTATCACAACGGGCCCCGCTGTATGTATATCTGCCCTTGTTTATGTGTCCCCGTTTCCCTCAACACTCAATCACTGCACAGCTGCATTAATTATGATTATTTTTAGCTTCTGTTTTTGCTGAACAGAATGGTGCATATATAGATCCGGTTATCACAACATTTTATGTTTAACATTAACATTTTATGGGGCAGCCTATAGCCTAGTGGCTAAGGCACATGACTGGGACCCCTGAGGTTGGCGGTTCAAGTCCCAGTCCAAGAACACCATTGCTGTTGGGCCCTTGAGCAAGGCCCTTAACCCCACATTGCTCTCAGGGGAGATTGGCCCTTGATTAGTCTAATCAACTGTAAGTCACTTTGGATAAAAGCATCAGCTAAATGACTGTACTGTAACTAACGGTTGCACCAGGGTTGTCTAAGGCTGTATAAAAATGCTTTGGCAGTGTTGTACCACTCTTATTTATATTCAGTATAAATTCCACACTCTCGAGCCACAACTTTTCAGATATATTGCAAGTAGATACAGATCATATGTTTTTTTTATCGCCAGCAAAATTTCTAAATGTACATTTAAATGATTCTGTCAGGTAGCAAAGATACAGCGTTTTCACAGCGTATCCACATCATCATTTCCAGATGAATCTGAATTTTGAGATCGTTGCTGATTGTCGCTGATCTCTCTGCAGTTCTCTCAGAGTCATGCTGACCTGTTGATCACAGGCAGATAAGAGAAACCAAACGGCTCTGATAACAGCTAATCCCACACTTATCTGCCTTAATGCCTTTCGTATGTAATTAGCTTTTATCCATGTCCAATTTCTTGTTTTTCTAATTTTTAATAATATCTTTTTTTTGTAGGACTTGGGCAGTGGAGATCTGAGGAAGGATGTGTATATTGTAGTTCACATTATACGAATAGGTAAGATAAAATGATTCTCTTTTCTTTGCTGGTGCATGTGTGATATGCCCTTATAACTTATAGCTGCCAGACTTAATAATGATCTAAGGAGATGTTCCTTCTGATGACATTCAAGGGACTACAAAGAAATGAGAGAAAAGTATGCTCTGGGATCATTTACTCCTAATTTTCCTCGATTCTGCCATTCTGGGAATATTTGAAAGAGAAGTGTGTGCTGAGAGGCCAGTATGGTGGGGCAGTGTCCTCTACCATGTGGTCCTGATTTTGGGGGAATGCTACATGAACATGACGCCCCTGTCTGTGGTTCTAGGGCGCATGGGTGCAGGGGAGAAGAAGAATGTGTGCAGCGTCCAGTACCGCCGGCCGTTCGGCTGCGCGGTGGTCAGCATCGCTGACCTCCTGACTGCCGACTGCAAGGACGACCACATCCTTAAGGTCTACACGTGAGTGTGCTCTCCCGAGCCCTGCTAGACCGCTTACATCCACTGGAGCAGAGCCAGACGCATGCCTTCAAGCTTTAAACTATTTCCTCTTATAAACTTTACAACTGTTTCAAACTGGGCCACTTTGCAAACATTTTTTTTGTAAAATTTATTATTCTACATTCTTGTATTTATACATTTTGAAAAACTGTATGGGGATACATACTTTCACGGCATGGGCCTCTTTCACTGTAACTCACTCAAAATATTTTAACATTATTATTTTTTTTATATAATTTAAATTTTATGAGGCTGTAAACCCAAATTCTATAAGCCTCCATTAAACTCACTCAAAAAGAGTGGAATGCCTTCTGCAGTTGATTGTGCAAGTATTCAGTGAGTATTGTAGCACAGTGCACCCATGTGATTTCCGTCACCAAACCCCACTAGAGGTTGCAGTACATTGCAGATGCATGTAAGGGTAGCCAGAGGGCACAGAAATGGCTATTGACTGGCTAACAGCGTGACCCAGATTTCCACTGAAATAGGTGGCCGGAACTTTGTTGAATGTATGCATGAGTTCTCCATCGTCCTCTGTTGTTTGGTGACCCAAATGTCCTTGTGGGAAACCACATGAACTTTCCATCTTCTGTGTCTGTGTGTGTGTGTGTGTGTAAATAGGGCTATAATATTGTACATGATTTTATGTAAGTTTTTGCTGTTTTATATTTTTCATTTTTCAGGTGCAACACTGAAAATGAGTGGTATCAGATCCATGAAAACATAATCAAAAAATGTAACTCCAGATACAACCTCTCTGGCTCCAACACTGGTGAGTGTTATTGTTGTTGTTTTCTGCCATTAAAAATCAGACGGTGCACAGCTAAGAATTTTGGGCTAACTCACATAATTTTGCTTTTCATCTTTCAAATTTTAAGCTTTGCCACTCACTCGATGTAAATGAGCCTCTATGTAAATCCCATTCAAGTGCTTTTACAGGAATGCTTGCTTGAAAATCTGTCTAAGATTTTATTCTTAAGACGTTTTTTTGACATTTGTTAGACAGGCACACAGCAAAAACACAACCAGGACAAAAAGAGCGAACATTTGAGGGCAGAAGACACAAACGCAAACAGCAAACAACAACAAAAAAATATAAGGGCAGACAGAGGAGGTGGAGACGCAGATGGAAATCTGCACATCTAAGCATTTTGCGGAGACAGTGTGTGATGTATTACAGAGCAGCTAACGTTTCAAAGATACACTCACAAAGGAGGTACATAAGACATATCCAGGGAGATACACCATCACAGTCCGTTATGTTACATTACAGTCCTTTAGCAGATGCTCTAACCCAGAGCGACTTTCAGCATAGAAGAACATAAGTGCATTCACCTGATTAATGTGTAGTTTTTATTTATTTGCAGAAGAGTAAAAACGTATAAAAAGGAACTGCAGATAAACAGTGTAAACAAAGTATTGGGCAGGTGAGGGAAGAAGCCCAGGTGGGGCTTAAAATGAGTTCCAAAAACACAGAACTAAACTATAAGCAGTCATAGCTCAGACCTGGCTAAGAGCAAGCCTGCACCAGCAAGTTTAAATGTAATATCACTAAATGTGGCATTACTGAAGTATTAATGCAAGTTAACAGTGGTAATCATGACTAAAATACAAATCCTCAATGGAAAGATAACACATCCATAAGAAGCCCTAGGAGTAAAAATATAAAAGCATAGACATGCCATGACCGTGACCAAAAAAATGTCACAACCTCAGTTGGTACAAAGATAACTGTGAGTCTTTTCATCAGAGATTTTGACTTTTGAAACGACTCGTAAGTGGGAGTGAATTCAAACAGAAGATCTGCCTCCTGTCTTCAAAGTCAAGAACTTCTTCAAAGTCAAGAACAAACTGCAAAAAAACTGAGGGTTTCAAAACGCCCACCTAATAAACACCCCTGAAAGATGTGGAAAATGTGAATTCAAGACATCTGAAAAGAAACGCTAGGCTGCATCAGTTGAAATGGCAAGGCCTAGTGAAACTGAGGCAGGGATTCACAGAATGAGAGAGAGAGAGTGAGAGAGGGTTCTTTTCGGCCCAATATTTGTCAAGGAGATATAAATAGCTCGTTCTCTTGAATGAAAAGTCAGCTTCTCTCCTAGCAACAGGATTTGTGTAGCTGCAGCAGTTCTTAGACGTGCGAAAATGATGGAACGAGTCTCTTTTATTAGACCCTGCCTGTGAGCATTACATAAACGGCAGACTGAAGGCCTCCTCCAGGACCCCAGGCTCCTATGGGTCTTACATAGATATTCCTCAGCACATCTCCCTCTTATCTGTCCTAAAACAATCTTAACACACAGAAGAACAGGTACTGGGCTCCCTGGCTGGTGATTGGGGACCATTAGCAAGCCGATTTGCATTCTGACATACAACTGGTTGGAACTTCGTCCAAGTATGAGTATGGGGGGAAAAATAAATTCAACACAGCTTTAGCATACAAGAACTTCGTATCAAAGATTTCAGCTAATTAGCATTAGCAACAGTTTTTATGTACCACAATAGCAGATCTTGCTTATAGTTATGATGTGAGCTGAATTATTGCAGCATAATTCTTAGTCTTTTTTTCTCTGAAAATGGAGTTTTTGTCTTATTTCTGAATATTACCTCCAATATCAATGCATATTAGTGCTTCCTGTCATCTGTTGTAACAAATCCCCAAAAGATATTATCATACAGATGTTGCCATGACATGGAAGACCGATAATTAATCATTAATTTGCAGTGGGATGAGAAATTTCTCAGATACCCATATTCAGTAATTTTTATTTTTTAGAATCAACGCTGTATTATATGCAGTCTATCAACTTTTTTCCCCTTTGGTTATTTTTTTTTGTTCATTTTGTCATGCTGACGATTTGTGATAAAGATCGAAATTACTAGAGGGACCGAAAGGGGAGTGTTGAATTCTAATAACGAGAGAAGAGCGTGAGTGGAGTTCACTGTTCTGCGCCATACTTGTTGACTAATGAGATGCAGTGTGTTCGTACTTCCAGCGTGCCGCGTAGACAAATTCAGTGTGAAGGAACAGATTATTACCATCGGTATGAACGTCCCTATCCCAAGGGATAGCAAAAGCATGACACTAATTCTAACAACAATGCAACAACAATAATAACCAGCCTGCTGCGGATTCAAATAAATGGTATTAAATGAAGTCACAATTGAATGTCAAAATTGAATAATAAAAAAAAAATAATAACAAGCAAGCAATTTAAAGCAGCTCAGATTGAAAACGAGTTGTTGGTGAAAGGGAAAAAAACAATGATACTGAAATCCCAATCCGTTATCAGAGAGAACATGTTATGACGTGGAGATGGGCGTTCTGCCCCAAGGAGTTTAGCAGAGATATTATCTGAGAGAAGATGTTACAGAGCAGAGGTAAGATATCTGCATGAAGACTCAGAATGCAGCATCGATATGAATTATCTGCTGCTGAATCACAGGTGAAGAAGTTTTCCTCAAGGGCATTTATCTGTATTGGGAGGGAGAGTTTCGGTCCGTAAGCTGTTCTGTAATTCATCGCACAATAGCGCCTCCTCTGGTCCACCAGATGCCTGCGATCTGCCTGCTGCAGCTGTGTTAGCTTTGCAATTCTGTGGCTTGATAAGCTCAGCTGTGTGAACAATGAAAAGGAAGGGCAGAAAAAAGGAAGAAGCAGCAAAAAAGAGAATTAAAAGAGAATACAAATAATTAAGATGGTGAGACTTAGAATAAAATGGAGCTGGAAAGCATGACAAATGCCTGCCGTTTTTGATTAATTGTTTCTGTAGTCGATCCTCACTCCTGTGCATAAGCTAACATGTAGCATGCTGTGGCATAGGTTAATTAACATTACTTATTTTGGTGGAGGGAATGGACAGGATTTGTCTCATGTGATTGATGGGGAAATTTGTTCAAACTGAATTATTTTAAATGTGGACTGTTCTGACCCCTTGGCTATTAAACAGCATTAATGAGACATTCAGGCAGCAGTAATCGAATACCTGTCTGAGAGCATCATTGATCCAGCTTAATGCGGTATGCGGGTGACTGCTCACTCTTCGTCTGCGCTTCCAGAAACCAGAAGTGGAAGTCCTTTCCCATTCGTCGGTTATGCATCATTGCTTGTCATTTCCTGTAATGGCAGACCCTTTGCTTATTGATTTTTTGAGCAAAGGTGCTACTTAATTAAAAAGCTACAAAATAACATTTT